>VXBA01002171.1:2315977-2338515 GCA_013399895.1 Serilophus lunatus
CGGGGCTGCGGGGAGCGCCCGGCCGAGCATCCCCCGCACCCCGCTGGGAGCGGGGAACAGCCCCGGCTCCGGCGCTGCGGGTGCCCTCGGCCTCGAACGGGCTCTGGGGGGACACCCACCCCACTTTGCGTGGGGACACCCCGCTGCTGGGCCAGGGCTGAGCGCGGGCGTCCGTGTCTGTGTCGGTGTGTCCCTGTCCGTGTGTCTGTGCGTGTGTCTCAGCCCGTTTCAATGCAGCGATCTCCCCCTGCCGGGCTCCCTGCGCTGCCCATGAACGTTCCCGGATCTCCCCGAGTCACTGCGCTCCTGGGAAATGCGGGTTGTCAGGCAGGAGGGTTGCCCTAAACCTGAGCTTCAGTCCCGCAGGGATAGAGAGAGGTCTTTGCTTTGCAGAGCTCGGCTGGAAATAAACATCACCAGATGATGTTGTCCCCGAGGACTGGAGTTTTACAAACTGGTCCTTGGGCGTGTTAGTGGGTTTCTGCCCTAAACCCCTGAGGCTGGAATTGCAAATTTAATAAAAACTACCTTCCACGAGAAAAAGTATCACATTCTGTTTCTTTTGAAGTTTGCAGGGGATGTTCACTGCTTATTTCCCATCAGTGTTGTCAGTGTGAAGGCTGAGCAGTAAGAAACCTCGTTGCCACGCGGTTGCTGAGGGTTGTCAGAATCTCAAAGGGACAAGATCTCCACAGCAGGCACTGACTGCCAGGGACACCCTTTACTGGCACACAGCCCCAGCCCTGCTCCCAGCTCCATCAGTCCAGGCCCTGGCTGACGTGAGGCTCCTGGAGCCCCGGGGCCCAAACAGAGCTATTGCTGCAGTGCATCTCTGATGTCGATGAGGTCATAGGGAAGAGAGAAATATTTCTGAAGTCTGTACAAGTGTAGGACACTGGGTGAATCACAGTCGGTATCTGTAGGCTGCAGGCTCTAGTGATAATATAATCACACATTAATAGTTCTGAATTTGTATTGATTTTCTTTTGGAACTGTCTTTAGGAACACTTCCATTTTTTAGAATGGTTTATGATGACCATTATCTTCTCATAAACATATTTTTTGTAGTCTGCATTTATCATCCTTTGGCAATTGCTGCTGTTTATACCTGTAACAGCTGCTGGTTGTCCTTATCCCTTCAGGCTTGATCCTTAGCTCCTGATGTCATTCCCTTGGGAGGAGAAAACCTCACCTTTGTGCAGGTCTCTGTGACCCAGTGGCTGGAGTGTTTGAACCCTGTTCATTAGGAGCTTCATGCCAGTGCCACATTCAAACCTCAGAAATGCCTCTCTTTCTCTTAGGACTAAACCTCTTATCTTTGCTTCTCTTCCTGGTCTTAGACACTTTTTCATGGATTTTTTTTTTTTTTTAATACATGGAGGGATAAATATTGTGCACAGTTTTTTCAGTCTGTAACTGGAGAGGGGAAAATACATACATGGGTTTGGTGAGTTCTGATTTGCTTTTCATATGGGAATTTTGAGGCCTCCAGCACATGGGTCTTTTCAGCTGTGCAAGAAGATGGCCTGGCAGCAGCAACTGTCCATCTCACAGGAGTTCCTGGAGAGGAAGCACAGACAACAGAAAAAGTGAGGACTTACAGACTTCCTCAAAAAAACGACTCCAGCAGGAGTCCTGGGAATCTGGACTTGACCTTCAGCTGTCTTGACTGTACAGTGAAGTGCAGGAGGAGACTCAGAAAAACTGGAGGGAGCTGAGCAAACAGGATGGTTCTGCACAGCCATGGGCCCTCAGGAGTCTTACCTTTTTTCTAAAATACCCCCTTGCTAATACCTTGTTCCCTTGGCTCTTTGCCATCTCTCCTTGTTGCTTCTTTTCTCATCTTTCTGTATATCTGTCCCCAGTCCTGCTTGTCCATCCATGTCTTTTCTGTGCAGGAGCAGAGAAATTAATGGAGAGAATAATACCCTCTTTCAGGAAGAGGTTGCTGTGGTTTTTTGGGTCACAGCATTAGGGTTGTCAGATCACAGCACTGGGGTTATCAACAAAGTAGGATTTTACTCATTCCAGGAGTTGAGGGTCTTATCCTGTGTCCCCATGGTCACAAAGGCTACAGAAAAGACCAAAGCTAGGAAAATTCTTCTCAGCTTCCCGCTTGATAATGAATTAATTAGTAGAAGCCCATCATCCCCTCTAGTTTCTCTGGGGTGGCTGAGGAACAGACAACTGCCTGGAAGCTGCTGCCCCAGAGCCAGAGCTGTTACTACAGTGGAGCGTGGATGAGACCCGAGCGGGTGGAGGTGCTGACACCCAGACAGCCCTGGTGTAACGCTCATCTCCGGCCAGCAACAGCTGCTCCGTCACCTCCTGGGACACGTGTCCAAGCTGGGCTGTCCTTGGGGACAGCAGATGGAGCCTGGACCCACCACAGCCTTCTGCTGTCGCGGCGATAACCTCGGGGAGATACCCGGGAATGCTGGATTAGCAAAGGGCTTTTTCACTTGTGCTGGGGTGGTGGGGACCCTGGCACCCAAACGGGACCCAGTGGGTCTGAGTACGGTGCCTTTGCTTCTTACTTCATCTCTGAAGGCACAGCACTGCCAACCTGCTGTCCAGCAAGGGCGTTTTTATTCACTTGAAGCCTCCCGAGTCATGATCAGTGACAATCCCCACAGCAGCACACGCTGCTGGGGAGATGCATTTTCAAGGTCAGGTATCTTCATGGCAGGTAAGCACGAGGAGATGGTGACGGGGTTTCTCGCTGCACCTCATTGCACACACCCACACGCACTGCACGGTTCATCGCCCCCGTACAAATACCCCGTGCTCTCTGCAGGATCCCTGGCACGGGGATCCACCTCTGGCCTCACCCTCAGGGGTGTCCGGACTGCGCATCCCTCAGCCCAGGGCAGGGAATAGTCCCGGGGTGTCCGGTCTGCACATCCCCCGGACCAAAGCAGGGAATAGTCCCGGGATGTCCGCTCCGCGCATCACTTGGACAAAGGCAGGGGATAGTCTCGGGGTGTCCGGATCGCGCATCCCTCGGACCAGGGCAGGGGATAGTCCCGGGGTGTCCGCTCCGCGCATCCCCCGTCCCGCAGCTCATCGTCTCCCGCGGGGCTCCGGCGCCTCCCCCGCCCCGCCCCGGTGCCTCCCGGCTCCTCCCGGTCCCGCCCCGCCGGCATTTCCTGCCCCGAGCCCGGGGCGAGGGAGCCTCCGCCTCTTGGAATTTATCGCTGCTTTGTTTGCCCCGCTTTTTTGGTTTTGTTTTTTTGTTTTGTTTTGTTTTGTTTTGTTTCCCCGCCCGGATTTTCCCCCCGCAGCCGATGTAGGGTCAGGGTCGGGGCCGGGCCGGGAGCGCGGCCCGGGGGCTCCCGCCGGCCCCGGGCGGGACCCGGCGGTGACAGGGGCGGGCTGGGCTGGACCCGGCACACACACGAACACACACACACACACATCCCCGACTTGTTGACACAGCCGACCTTGGACAACACCGCGGAACAGCGTCAAGCACCGAGAAAATGATAATTTTTGAACCCGGGCTTTTCCAAGCCGCGGATTAGAACGCGCCGGTCGCACGAGGGTGTTCCCGAGTCAGCCCCGAATGGGTTTTTAGCGGTCGGAAGGGGCTGAGAACAGCGGTCACATCTGTGTCTTTGTTGCAGAAGTGCTGCGGATCGGCCGGTCATGGAGGGACCCCGGCAGAGCAGGATCTGCCGCCCGCACAAGATAAGTGAATCCTCCAAGGTTCGTGTGTTTTGTGTTGCTACCAAAAAAAAAATCGACATTATTGCAGTACCAGCAAGGGGGTGGTGGGTTGAGGGGCTCCTTTGGATGCACTGTTTTTTGGAGGAGTGTGAATATTCTGAGCTTTTAAAAAGAGGTGTAGAACGGTGGTCTACCTGCTTAAATATTTTTGGTAGAAGTTGCTGCCTAGTAACTAAAAAAAAAAAAAGAGGCAGCAGCAAATGGGAATAAGCTCATCATGACTCATAACTTAGAAACCCACATCACTGCAGCACAGTAGTTTCTCTCTACCAAAAATTCAGTCATTAAATGTGATGTGTTTATTTGGGGAATTTTTGTGCTGATCCATGTCGTAAAATCCAAGGTAGTTTACAGAAACAAAGCTGGGGTTGCTCTTTAGGTTCAGTCTTGGTTTTGTACAAGATGGGAGCCTTGATCCTGCCCACTGGTTACTCCAGTGAACTCACAGAATTTGAGTTTGGTTGAGTTTGGTGTGTGAGGTTTCTTTTCTTTGTATCGAATCTCTGCACAAGTACATTGTTTTTATTTGTGAATTCACGGAAATCCATCTTTATGCAGGTCATTGGGATGATGGCTCAAGATTTATATAATGTTAATATCAGCTGTAATTCTTGTGTTCACTTTGTTTCATCCCAGTGCAAGCTGCTTTTCTGTTGCAGTGCGAGCTCGGGGTTACAGGAGCTGCAGAGCAAGTCCCTTGTGCTACCAAAAACAGCTGGACAAGAGGAACTTTTCAGTGCCTGTGTCTGTCTTATCAAAGGTGGATAAGCCACATCTCATTTTCTTTTGCCCCACTGACGAGCAGCAGTGCTGCATTAACAATCTGAGAGAAATTAGATCTCTGAATCCAAAAGAAGTTAAAATACTGCACTTATACACTCAAGAAAAGATAAATAGGACTAATTTTTAAATGCATCCCTACCAATATAATCTTTCCCTGAGTGCTGATCCTGTCTGCCACTTAAATGGTTTAGTCTGAATGTAATGATAATTCATCACATTAAAAATTAATTAACTTGACAGCATTGTTTTATTTTCTTGCTTAGACAGCAGCTGTCACTATCTGTTAAACTTGGAATTACTAGATAATGCCAAAGCTGTTCTACAGAATATAAATAGCTTGAGAAAGATGTTGGTGTTAAGTATAAAATTAGTCTTGGTTTTGAAACGTGCAGCTCAGCTCCTGTAACTTGCTCCCTGAACAAATGAACTTGCTGAAATATGTTAATGTATTCTGAGTCCATCCAGTGCCCTGGGTGATGGTTTCATGCCTGATTTCTGAAGGAGCAGCAGCTCCACATGGCAACAAGGATTTCAGGAGTACAAGTATTTGTAGTCAGGATTATGCTGCTGACTCAACATCCAGCTCAGGAAAAAGGGATCTCTGGCAAATCTTATATTCTGGTGTAATCTTGTTATGCATGATGGTGGCATTAGAGAACATTAGGGAGAAATGATCAGCTGGTTTCCAGGGATGAGAGGGAATATGGTTGGGGTTCCATCCAATAACTGCCCTCCCATGAATCAGATTTGGAAGGGGGGGGCTGCAGGTTGTTCCTTATTGTCTGTTCACCCACTGGCTTTGATCATAGTTGACCACAAAAGTGTGGTTTGTCTTTTGCTGTATTTTTTCTTCTTTCCACCTCCTGCATCCCCTGATCTCTGCTTGGATTCCTGTTTGATACCACCTTTTCTCAACCTCGGAAACACAAAGATAAAAAACTTCACAGTCCTTAAACCCCTTGGGTTTTTTCCTGTTGCAGATCTCTGGCAGTTTTATTCCTCAGTGGAAGCTACTTTGTTGTCTGTGCCACAGATCCCTTTTTAAGCTCAGAGGAATGATGAGTATAAGGCAGATTAGAGAGTTTTGACCCAGAAAACTTACCATTATTGAAGCCTCTTCACTTTAGATTGGTTTAACTCTCCAAACTTGCATGTCCAGAGTTATTCCAACAGTGGGATTTTTGGCAGCTAAGGCTCCATTGTTTAGAAAAGAACATAAGGAAATAAAGAGAAACTGCTGGGATGTCATGCTAAGAGCAGCACATTTGCTTATTCATTTGGGTCTCAAAAAAACCCCCTTGGTTTTAGGACTCAAGCCAGGTTGTGTAGGCAGAGTCTCACCACGATTTAACCAACCTGTTAATGGTTCAGACAGAGAGCAATAATAATGTGCTTTCTCCTTGGGGAAAAGCTCCAGAGAATTAGGATTTCTAGGAGAAGCAACAGCTTGGTGAAAGGAAGGTGGAGCCTTGAAGATCCCTCAGGGCACCTGTGGGACTGTGTTCAATGTAGATACAGACAGGGACACCTTTCCAGGGTGTCACCTCTGGGAATGCAGCCTAAGGGTGTAGGACTGGGCAAGAGCCAGGGCCCTACAGCCAGGACTGCTCAGAGCTGACTTAGGTAGGATGCAAGGATGTGCTTCCATTCCACCTCCTCTCGTTTCTCCTACATGTTCTTACAGGCTCTGCAACTCTGCCTGGTTTGGATTTGGTAATTAAAGTTATGTATTTGCATTTAACTTAACCTGGGTTTCATTAAGAGAGTTCACAAGGTAACTGCCTGTGCCATCAGACATTTAGTTCCTCCAGAGGACGATCCTAAAAGCTGCATCACTTGACATGCTGGGGTGACCAGCCCCTTCAGTTTGTGTTCTGCAGGATATTTGGAGGAGTAACAAAATGTTTTCATTTTAGTTCATCTTACGGCTGAGAAAGAGGCAAATGCTGGTTGCCTCAAAAGATCTGTGGCACGTC
Source organism: Serilophus lunatus (assembly GCA_013399895.1). NCBI lineage: Eukaryota > Metazoa > Chordata > Aves > Passeriformes > Eurylaimidae > Serilophus > Serilophus lunatus. The sequence continues at coordinate 2,322,466 of VXBA01002171.1, forward strand.
CAGAGCTGGTGGGAAGAATGTCTGGACCAGAGGGATCCCAGAGGGCACTTAATGGACATGTTCTGAGGGCATTTCCCCTTTCTTTAAAAGAAAAATATCTACTTGTATTCATTAGAACAAAACCCACCTCGGCTTCTGTAAGAAAGCAGAATTCTTCTGGGAATAAGTTACCCACATGTGTGGCTTTGCACATAAATAAACAGCTAGTGCTTCTGAGTGCAGTGTGTGTGCCTGGAATAATATGGAAAGAAAGAGAGGGATTTTACCCTAACAAGCTTAGAAATGCAGAGTTCTGGAAAGATTTAAGAGGGGGTAGCTGTCAAGCAAGCACTAACCCAAACAATACAAGGGCTGAATGAAAATTCAGAGAACTGCTGCATGTGTGTCTCCCACTCCAAATGTTCAGTGAGGGAGCTCAGCTGAGAACTCTGTAAGGAGTCATTTGGGGGACAAGGAAGAAAGGAAATGTCAGCAAGATGTCTCAGAGACAATGAGTGGAAGAGTTTCAGAAAATTGTGCCTGTATAACTCATCAGGGAGGAGGTTTCAATGCAGCACTGTGGGGGAGGCAGACGTAAATTATAAAAAAGAGGGAGTAGGAAGCAGTAGAAGTCTCCATAGGCCTTTCAAAGCGAAGGTGAGGAGCTCAGGCTCCTACTCTGTTGTTTGCCAACTGTTGCAAGTCGGAATTTTTTTATAAATGTCAATGTGCAATGCAAGAAATCTTTCTCTGCCTCACGTATGACTCCATTTAGTGGGAAAACACTTTTCACGCTGAAATGTATCTCGGTGGAGATGCCACCTGCCTGATGCTGTTCACGTTTTCCAGGTGTACAGGTGGGATGACCACTCCAGTCTGGTTCTCCAGAGCCTGAATGAGCAGAGGCACCGAGGCCTCTTCTGTGACATCGTCCTGGTGGTGGATGAGCAGCGAGTCCCTGCCCACAGGAACCTCCTGGCTGTGTGCAGCGACTACTTCAACTCCATGTTCACCATTGGCATGAGGGAGGCCCACCAAAAGGAGGTGGAGCTTTTTGGAGCCTCCTACATCGGTCTGAAGGCTGTGGTGGATTTCCTGTATGGCAGCGAGCTGTCGTTGGACGGAGGCAACATCGACTACGTGCTGGAAACAGCTCACCTGCTGCAGATCTGGAAGGTGGTGGATTTCTGCTGCGAGTACCTGGAGAACGAAGTCAGCGAGGAGAACTACCTGTACCTGCAAGAGCTGGCCTCCATCTACAACCTGAAGCGCCTTGACTCCTACATCGATTCCTTCATCCTGCAGAACTTCGGCACGCTGTCCTTCACCCCGGACTTCCTGCAGAACATTTCCCTGCAGAAGCTGTGCCAGTACCTGGACAGCAGCAACGTGCAGCAGGAGTGCGAGCACGACTTGCTTCAGGCCGCCCTGCAGTGGCTCACGCAGTACCCGGAGCGGGAGAACGAGGCTTACCAGGTGCTGGATAACATCCACTTCCCCCTGATCCCTAAGAGCGACCTCCTGCACCGAGTCAAGCCTGCCGTGTGCTCGCTGCTGCCCAAGGAAGCCAACTGCGAGGGCTTTATCGAGGAGGCCGTGAACTACCACAACAACGTGACGGCCCAGCCGGTGCTGCAGACCAAGCGCACGGCCCTGCGCACCTGCGAGGAGCGGCTGCTCTTCGTGGGAGGGGAGGTGTCGGAGCGCTGCCTGGAGCTCTGTGATGACACCTGCTTCCTGGACACCAGGAAGGGCCAGTGGGTGGCAGAGACCCCTCTCCCGGCCAGGAGGAGTCACCACTGTGTTGCTGTCTTGGGAGGCTTCATCTTCATAGCCGGGGGCAGCTTTTCACGGGACAATGGAGGGGATGCGGCATCAAATCTCCTTTATAGGTATGATCCCCGCTGTAAGCAGTGGATAAAGGTGAGACTTAAGCTTTTCTCTGTTCAAAGTTCTTAATGTTTAGAGTGTTTTTTCCTTTTTGGTGGAAGGACGGGGCTTGTTGGAATTGTCAGCGTGGCAACGATTCCAGATGGAAAGTCAAGTTATTTAAGTTGAAAAAGCAGCTACTTGAGTCCTCTGTGGGAATTCTTAAGTTATGCAAACAGCAAAAGAGTTTTGGGGAAGATGCTCAGCCTCACCTGGGATTTGGGTGTCTCATCTGTGAAATTCCTGAATCAGCATCCACCTGCGGCAGTTTAGATTACTTCTGGGAATAATGCTGGAATGGACTTAGAGACAATTGCTCAGTTCATCTTTCTCAAGCAGTAGTACATATAACTAAATCCAAAATGGGTCTGATGTAAAAAGAAAATGTCTCTGACAATTTTCAAATGTCTCTGTGCTAAATGTCCCTTAGAACGAGCTCTTCACTTTCAGTCCTGCTGCAAAACCCTGCAGATTCCTGTATGAGCCCCTCGTTGTTCCCATAAGAACCAGTTATGGTTCCTAAATGAACCAGTCATCCTGATGGTTCATTTGTGGGTTTGAGTGATTCCAGTATGTTTCTTGCAGAGTTTGGGAAGGAGGCCCATGCCACACCACATTTATAGAGTAACCTGTCTCCCAGATGCTTCCTGTTGTCCCCTTGTTTGAAAATGGTGCTGTGTAACAAGCTAGCACAGAAAAACAAAAGTATTTTATGAATAGAATGGCCAAAATCAGCTCTCCTTTCTAAATGAACAGGAAGAAGCAACTGCCTTTTCCTCAGACACGAGTATACCTTAATTCTCTCTGTTACCAGGCACTGGAAGATGTCAGTGTGTTATTTTCCTTGGCAGGTTGCCTCCATGAGACAACGGCGAGTGGATTTCTACCTGGGAGCAATCACTGACATGCTGGTGGCTGTTGGTGGCAGGAATGAAAACGGGGCACTGTCTTCAGTTGAGACCTACAGCCCTCAGAAGGACTCCTGGACCTACATAGCAGGACTACCCAGGTAACAGGGACGCTTGGAAAGATTTCCTGGCAAATGTGAGCTCTCTATCTGAAGTAAAACTTGGCTCTTCTGCAAGTGAGAGGCTTCAGCTCTGCAGCTCTTCTGGTAACAGCACACAGGACATGTGTCTTGAGTCAATGTTTGAGCAGGGGCTTTGTAAGAATGGTCCAACAGCATTTCATGTGCAAAGAGCAGCTCAAATTTAGGGATATTTCACATTTGTGGGAATTACAGGGATATTTGCTGTATGGATGGTGTTTTCATGATGTCAGAAACCTCCAACTCCAGCAGCAGTGCTGGCTTTCTTAGTGGCATCACAAACCAGGTTCCTGCAATTTGGTTTGAGAGTTCAGGGGTTTTTTTTCCCTGATTCCCTCAGCTGCAGAGCCAGAGGCAGCCAGTGAAGGCACAGGAGCCTGTTGCCCAGTTCTATTTTGGGCAGGTGCTGCAATGTGAGGCTGATCCAGGCTAACAGCTGGGCTCCAGTGCTCTTCACAGGGAAGATGCTTTCTCTGCTTTATTTCTGCTCACACGGGCAGATCCAGCAGTTGAGGCTCAACATCAGTGCGGAGGAGAGTATTTCCAGGTCCTAAATCCTTCTGTAAATTGGGGGCACTTGTAGTACTTATCTTGTATGGATATTTTTAATCATAAATGATCCTGGAGAAGTCAGCACTGTTGGCTTAACCCACTCATGCTGTAAGCTGTTCAAAAGGTTTGTCTGCTTGTTCCTCCTGCTATCTGGTTGTTGGCTTTGGGAATTCTGCAGCTGCAGCATTTAAAGTGAACTTTGACAGGTGGGTGTTAATTTTTTATTGGCTTGCCTGGCTGGTCCACTTGGACAAGGCAAAAGTCCCCCTTAGAGGACAGACCCCTCTTACACTGGTTGTACAGTGACTGGGAGAAGTTATTGCTACATCCAAAATAAATGGCTCTGCATCTTCTCATCCTGCTGCTCTGTCCTTGTGTCAGCTCAGGTGTGTAGTGAACTAGATCCATGGGGTGACCTGAAGGAGCCAACAACAAAGATGGAGAGAGACTATTTACGAGGATGTGAAGTGACAGGACAAGGGGGACTGGCTTCCCACTGGCAGAGGGCAGGGTTAGATGGGATATTGGGAAGAAATTCCTCTCTGTGAGGGTGGTGAGGCCCTGGCACAGGTTGCCCAGAGAAGCTGTGGCTGCCCCATCCCTGGAAGTGTCCAAGGCCAGGTTGGATGGGGCTTGGAGCAACCTGGGATAGTGGAAGATATTCCTGCCCGTGGCAGGGGGTGAAACAAGATGATCTTTAAGGTTCCTTCTAACCCAAACCATTCTATGGCTCTATGGAAGAAAGCATTCTACCTACATTTCCTGCTGTATTCCAGTCTTCCCTTCAACATACTCTTGATCTGATCTCCATTTTCCTCCTCACCACATGCTTCTGTTCCTCAAACAGATTTAAGTTCCTGTTTCACCCAAATGACACCTCCCCCAGCCCTATTCCAGCAGCAGGACTTCTCCCTTCATGTGGAGGGAACCAGGAGCTCCATTCCTTTCCTCCTTGATAGAGTGATGAGGCAGCATGTCCCACCACAGCTGCCTTGTTTCCTGCTTTTTTCTGTCTTCCCTCTGAATACCTGCAGGTTTTTGTCCTTCTGGGTGCATGGCCACCAGAAGCAGGTTCCCTGCTGGTGGTGTTCCTGGCTGCTCCAAGCCAGCAACTGCCTGGAAGCCTATTTCCTGGAGTACCAGGCACGTGTTGAGGTCATTCTGGGGTGTGGGCTTGTGTAGTTCGATGTGAGCTGTGTGGGGTGGGACTCTCAGAGGTTGTTTGTTAAAACTTCTACTTTGAGCATCCAGAATTATTTTTTTTTTCTTGGAGTGTGCCATGTGTGTTGAGGCTTTCAGGGGAAAGGCAGTGGTTGTGTCCTTGGACAGACATGCCTGCTGCATTTGCCAAATCCTGAGTCCATGTTGCTGGACACGCTCCTCTGAGGAAGAGCTTTGTAAGGTCTTTTTATCTCCTCTTCCCCCTGCCTCCTTCCCACCCTACATGGTCAAAACAACACGTTGTTTTCCCTAACCACTTTCTTGGAAGGAGCTGAGCTGTTTTGACTGAACTAATGCTGTCTTACTGTAGAAGAAAACAGCCTCTTGAGGCAGATGCTTAAGTGGAAAACTTCAGCCAAATTGTCTAAAGGTTGGACCTGGTCCAAGTCTGCTACAACTGAACTTATTTTGCCTGATGCTCATTAGGGTCCTTGGTTGTGGGATACTTTCCCCTTTCTTCAGAGAGGTCCTCTATTATTTCAGCCTTTTCCCAGGCTCTCTGGGAGCAGTCTCTGCCATAGTTTCTAGCCCGGCAGGAGCAGCGGTGGCTGACGAGTTTGGCAGAGCAGAAGTTGGTGCAGAGTGTTCTCATCTTGAACAGACCATGAAAAGGTCTGCAGCAGACAGCAGGAAAATTAATTGAGTGGCCCTGGGTTAAAGTTTGGCAGAACAACTGAAAGCAGTTGTGTGAGGAGCTGTGTTGGAACAGGTCAGTGAGTGATGGTATCTGTTCTGCCTGTTGGGTCATGAACAATCTCACAGGGCTGCAACCGGTGGACACTGAGATTCTGAGCAACCACAGCCCACCTGGACTTTGGTTGGAGCAGGGGATTCCCAAAGCTTTATTGAGTTAGGCCAAGTGTTCTTCTGGTTAAGAAAACAAATGGTAGATTTTTTTTTTTTAGCTTGAATGATGTCACTGGGTCAGAAACTGTAATTTTTCAGGGCTGTATCTGGGTAAGGCATTCAAAATCAGTGCCTGGCTCCAGCAGATGTTAAAATCAAATCTTCTTTCTCAGTGTCTCTGTTTTTTTCTGGCCTTCCTTGTAGATAATGTGCCAAAACACTTGGTGCTTTCTGTTGGAGGATGTCTGGACCCACTGTATTGATGTGCCTGTTTTGCTGTATGTTTAGAAATGCCCCTCTCTAAACAACAGGGCTTGCAGAAGAGATTTGTATTGATTGTTTTAAATCTCTGCATTATATTTCCTGTAGTTCCTATGAAAGTGAAACTGGGTATGTGCTATTTTGGATGAGCTTTCAGAAATCAGGCAAAGTGAAACACCTCCAGTGCATTTCAGTGGGTAATTGCCCTGTGTTGGGAAATAGCAAATTGATGGTCGATTTGGTGCTTCAGATCTGATTGTTGATCTGATTGTCAAACTGCTCTTGTAGCTCTCGCTGTTCCCTGGACACAGCCATTGACTGAGGCAAAACAAAAGCATCAGTGCTTTTTCTGCCACTGCCTGTGTTGGGCTGCCTGCCTGTGCTTGAGAGACAATGGCTATTGCTTGCTTCCCTGTGCAGAATTCCAGTGTAGGAAAACACTTATTTCTCCAAAGGCCACTCTTAAGTTTTTCTTAACTTACAGTCACTTTTGTCTCAAATGCTGAATGTGATGTGATTGCTCTCAGCAGTGCAATAACCTCGGGCTGTGTGTTGAATTCAATATCCTCGCACTCTCCTTCTTCTGAATCTTCAAGCTCCCTGTTACCTGGCCTGGAGCTTGTGGGTTTAAAATCTACTGCAGTTTGAAATGAACTGAACTCCACTTGTCCATCCCATCCCCAGACTGACAGTCTGCTTTTTAAGACCCATTCCTGTGTATATAGAGAAAGGTAGACTGTGATAACCGGGCTGGGAGCTACTGGAGATGTCTGGTTCTTGTCTGGAAGAGATCTCAAACAAAGTAGAACAGCATCTCAGTGGCGTTTCTGGCAGGTGTAAAGCTGAGTGCACATGCTCAGGGTGAGTTGTGTGCTTCCTTGGCGAGGCAGGTTGAGGAAATTTTGAGTTACCTTTTTGGATATAGTCCATAACTATGCCTTAGTCCTCCCTTTTTTTTGTCTTCCTGGCTTTTCCCTGAGAGACTAAGAAGCTCTGAAGTCACCTCTGCAAGGTTTCTAGTGCTCCCTGTAGTTGAACAGACTGTGCTGGTCACTCAGCATGGTTAGGTCAAGTGTGTCAGGGATTTTTCTGTTTGTTGTAGCAGGAACCTATTAAAATATCTGATTCAGAGGTTTCAGTCAGCATCTAGAGTAATAACAGCTTTTATCTTGTCTCAGAAGTGTTGTGTTTTCAGGGCAAATGTAGGGTTTCTTTTCTAGTCCATCTTTTCCCTTGGCACAGAAGTGCTGGCACTTAGGTGTGGGGAAGACATTACAATACCATTTGTGTGGCTGGGAGAAACTATTATCCTGTGGAATAAAAGCAGCTCAAGGTTCTATCCACGTGGATTTCCAGCGTGTTCAGACATGGTTCAAAAGCAATGCTAACATAGGTTTGTCTGCTGTAAGGTTGTCTTGAGTGCCTGACTACAAAGGATGGTAGCAGAGGCTTGTGAGTGCAGTGTGATGAGCATATTGCTCTGCAGCCCTTCGGGTATTCAATCATTCGGGCTCTTTGTGTGAGCCAATTTGTGTGGCTGGTGCTGCAGCTGTATCTTTTGACACCCCAAAAAAAGACATCCAGGAAAGGGATGTTCAAAGAAGTTGAGCCTGTCCATCACCTTAACAGTCCGCTGCTAAGAGCTCAAAGGGTTTTGGTCAGGAATATCCCAGTGTGAAGTAAAGAACAGCCTGAAGAATTAGGTTTGTAGTGGCTTTGTTATAGGTGATCAAAGGGGTTTTCTCTGTGCCCTGTGGAAAGAGTGTGATGTTGGTTCTACCATCTCATTTTCTCTTACTTCAAACATGGACTCTCCTCTGTGATTGACTGAGGTCTGTTGCCCTGTCTTGAGGTGACCAAAGAAGTAGAGCAGCAGTGGAAGGGCAGACAGGTAGCTCATGAAAAGGACACTACGAGCATTGTGACTGCAGATGAACCGGGCTGTGAATGCCTGTAGGTAAGAAACGTGTTCCATGGTCCTGGAGCTGTGGAAGGGGAAGGCAGAGTAGTTTTCTTCTTGGTTTCTCTTGATTAGTTGCTACTGGTAAGTCTGAGAGGTGTCATGGTAATTTCCTCTTTCAGTCATAGAAACCTTTGCTGAGATGTGGATTTTTTCCTCTCTGGCCATCTCAGACTGATCCAAGCCAAGCAGTGGAGCAGGAAAATGGGAGTGGAGGCCATGCCAACTAGAGCAGGATGGGTTACTTCTGTTGCATGACACACTGTAGAGGATGCCATAAAATTGATAGTAATACCTTAGTGCTCTGTAGTCACCAGATACAGAAAGGATGCTTTAAAAGAGATTATCTTGCAGTGACGCTTTGCAGCACAGGATGAAGGTGTGTGAATGAGAATAGTTACTGGGTAACTCCAAGGATCAGGGATTCTTCTGTCTTTGGTTCCTGTTTATTTGCTCCTTTAGTCCCTGCTGAAGGGGATACCTTGATAAAACATGCAAGCACTGAGTCGGAGTGTTTCTGTTTGCCTGTCCCAGGTTCACCTACGGCCACGCTGGAACAGTCTACAAGGAATTCGTGTACATTTCGGGAGGCCACGACTACCAGATTGGCCCCTACAGAAAAAACCTGCTGTGCTACGATTACCGCACCGATGTCTGGGAGGAGAAGAGGCCCATGATCACGGCCCGAGGGTGGCACAGCATGTGCACCTTGCAGGACAACATCTACTCCATCGGCGGCAGCGACGACAACATCGAAACCATGGCTCGGTTTGACATCCTGAGCGTGGAGTCCTACAGCCCCCAGTGCAACCAGTGGACCAGAGTTGCTCCTCTCTTACAAGCCAACAGCGAGTCAGGGGTGGCAGTTTGGGAGGGCAAGATTTATATCCTCGGAGGGTACAGCTGGGAGGAAGCTGTCTTCTCCAAAACAGTGCAAGTGTATGATAAGGAGAAGAATAAGTGGTGCAAAGGGACGGACTTACCCAAAGCGATCGCCGGCGTGTCTGCGTGTGTCTGTGCGCTGAAACCCAAGACAGAGGAGAAAAAGAAAAAGACTAAAACAAAAAAACATCAAGATCGAGGGAGATGACTACTCCTGGATGGCCACCCTTGGATGGTGGACTCCAAAAGGACCTTGTATTTAGGCATTTCTACCTAACCTTGATTATTTTTTTTTTTAAATGGGGGTGAGGCGAGCATCTTCTGAATCCTCAGAAAACGTACAGTTGAATGTGGTTTTTGGATTAAACTCATGTTTAAGGTAAAAACATTAAAAGAAACCAAAACCTCCCCCTCCTGCTGTACAAAGGGTGACGTGGCCAGAGAGGTTCTGCTGCTCTCCTGAATGTTAAGGCTTAGGCTTTTCCTTCCGTGGTTCATTGCATTTCCACTACATTGTATTACAGCGACGTTTTAAGGAAGTTTTTAAAGACAACTTTTATACTTTTTTATACCACATTTTGCTAACTCAGTCTCTTGTTTGCCATGTGTTACGTTGTTGAGCGTAGAAGCTGCTGCTCTGTGGTTGTGACCCCGCTGTTGGCATCGGGAACTCATTTGATGATCTTTGGTCTCTGTGTGGCTTGGCCGGGACACGGTGCAGCTGTTGGAGCAGCACTGGCATTCCCAGCATTGTCAGGCAGTCAGCTGGAATTGGGACTATTGTCACAATTCCAGCTTCCCCATAGCCCCAGCTCACCAGACATGCTCATAAACAGGGTTTATTTCAGTGACTGGTGATCAGCTGAGTGGATTTCAAGGGCTTTGCTTTTAAAGTTCAGCTGTTGATCATTGCTGTTATTTCTTCCTCAGTCTTTCTCCTTTGCATGTATTTCAGATCTACCCTTTTTCCTTCTGGTGTGCATGCAGGTGATATCCTGCTACCCTCATTTTTTTTATTTCTTCCCTACCCCCCCCAACTATTTACCTCAATAATTGGAAAACACTAAGAAAACATTTTTGCACTTAATTTCATTTGGAGCTCTAGTAAGTCTAAGAACTCTTAGATCTATTACAAGCACAGAGGTGTATTGAAAGAGGTAACCAAATACATTTCTGGTGTCCAAGGATGTTACAGTTTCTTCAGAGCTAAGAAAATTAGTTGGAATTAATTTTCTGAGACTCCTTGAGGGATTTTTTTGATTATTTTTTTAAAAAGCCTCAGGAGTCTGTTGTTCATTTGCATTAATGGTTTTATTTCAAAGCCTTTGTACACTGCATGAGGTAATGGTTATTATTTTTTAGCTTAAAAATAAATTCAAAAAACCAAGCATTTTGGTTATGAAAAACTCATTGAAAAGTTGCTTGAATTTTTCTATATCTGAAATCCTTGCTATGTTGACTGACAACTACTTAACTTTTGGGGACATTTTCATGTGTAAGTATAGAACAAAAATTTTGAAGACTTGCTTTGTTTCTGTTATTGGGCTGCTTGTTACTATAGCCCCCTTTTAATGTGTTTATGTATTACATTAATGTCTGGGAACAATAAATCCAGTTTAGAGTATTCTATTCATCACTGTCTGACTTGTGTATTGATTCAACTGAGGTTTTCCTTTTCGATAAATTGGAAGGAAATAATCCTGTAATCATTTTGAAGTGGTATTGATAATGGTGGAAACATTTAATAGGCAGAAGCTAAATTTAACAATATGAAGTAGAGAGAGAACTTACTTGGCTAATTCATCTTTTCTGCATCATGCTCCAAACCAGAAAGGACAAGGGGGACAGGCTTCCCACTGCCAGGGGGAGGGATGGATGGGATACTGGGCAGAAATCCTTCCCTGTGAGGGTGGGGAGGCCCTGGCACAGGGTGCCCAGAGAAGCTGTGGCTGCCCCATCCCTGGGAGTGTCCAAGGCCAGGTTGGAGCCACCGGGGATAGTGGGAAGTGTCCCTGCCCATGGCAGGGGGTGAGACTGGATGGGGTTTTGGGTCCTTTCCAACCCAAACCATTCTGTGATTCTGTGAAATTACTTCTCACGTTTTTGCAGCTATGACAAAAGACCCAATGCAGTTGATAGAGTGGTTTCAAAGACAGTGTTTAATGGGCTGTAGATAAACACAGGGATGGCTTCCTAACATTAAACTTAATTGCATGGACAAAAGATAACTTCAGTACTCATCAAAGCGAGCTCTGTTCCCCCTGGTGTCTGTATCATCCCTTCAAAACCAGAGGCTGGGAGAGAGTGTGGGACATTTCACGTGTTACTAGAAGTCACTGGGGGATCATACCTGTTGTTGCCATAAGCATTTTTCCATTATGAAAGGAACAAATGATTCCCATTTGCACCTACGAAGCCCAGAGCAGTGAGCACTGCTCAAGGCACAGTCTGGCAGAGTGCCCCTGGATTTTGGATGTGTATCCAGACGTGGCTTATCATCCCTTGGGAAGTGTTAGCAGATAGCACATGGGGCTGGGAGATAACTGCTGGACTGCTTTGGGAAACTGGTGTGCTGGAATCCTGCACAATGTGTGACACCAGAGGATTTCTGCTCTGGTTTTTGAGCTCTGAACAGCCCCCTCGGTGAGTAATTAGGATTGTTAGGGGAAAGGTGTATCCTGCTCTGTGCTCTTAGGGAGCCAGCCTGGCTCCTGCACCTGCACATCCCACTGCCTTCATCCCTCAGCTTTGTAAAGTACTCCACTCTTGCTAGGAAGCACTGCTCTTTCTTCCTGCCCCGGGGAAAAAGAATTACTCCTCTACCTCATCTTTAAAAAGGCTCCCCTTGCCAAATTCTGAGGAAATCTCGTTTTACCTGAAACAAAACAGCTACCAAAACCCTCAGGTTTTCTCTTCCCACACTTCCATGGCTGTATCTTGGCATGGGCACGTCAAGGAGCTGCTGCCTGTGACTCTGACTTTAGATAACACAAATCCCTCGAGGTACCCTGAGGAAAAATCACACCCTGGTGTGAGTTGCAGTTGTTTTGAAGGCTGGAGAAAGAAGCTCTGGAAACATTTTTGTTCTCAAGTTGAAATTTCAAATTGAGAAAAATGTGCCAGTGTCTGTCTCGGGAAGAGATCAGGCTGCTTTTTCCAAAGCCTGGGGATTTTCCATGTGCTGTTCAGGATTCTGTATTCTTGCGTGACAGCAAAAAAGGGGTCGTGTGTCCAGGGAATGCAAAGAAATGATTTAACCTTTAGTGCTCTCACTGAGAACAATTTAACTTGCAGAAAACAAGCCCAGATTGGAATTGTGATTCTCCCCTCGCTGATACATCTTAGCAAAGCTTTGGCCAGTAAGACATTTCCTTTGGGAACTCTTGAGGGTTTTTTTTTGTTTTGTTTTTATCATGACGGGTTCATATACAACATGAGGGGAAGGTGAGATGGAGACTTGCAGGTTCTTTTGAGGCTGCAGCACTGAAAGACAATTGCATAAGGAGAGAGGAGACTTGTATTTAAGATAAGGATGAATAAGTTACAGTTAATTAGCCAGGATTGATAATTGAAACACTGAACACACTGAGTCAAACATCCACATGATCTACTAAAGGCTTGTCCAGGCTTCAAATCTGTTTCAGGTTGAACTAGTCCATCCTTAAGTTCTTTACATCATCAAATTAATTTGCCACAGATTTCCAGCAGATTTCGGAATGCTGAAGACTTAAAATTGTATTTTAAATATAAGCCAAGTGAGCCTCCCTGAGATCCAGCCAGGGGAAGCGACTGCTGCTTGCAAATGCTTTATGAAGCAAAACCCTCATTGTACTTAGAAACTCCTGGGGTAAAAGTTCTGCAGGTCTAAAAAAAGTCTTCCGAGCTCCTGAGGCTTTTGGCACTAAGAGGACACTCCACAAGGGCAGCAGTACAGGAAAGTATTCCCTCTGTCCCTGAAAAAGTGGATATGAAGGTCCCAGGTGCTCCAAATCCTCAAAAGTCATTCACCTTCACCTCCTGTCATGAGCACAAGTCTCATGACTTGGTGAAATCACATGGAGCATGGAATGGAAGGGTGAGTTATTCCCAAGCACTTTGCATTTGCAGTAGGACAAGAGCAATCCCAGTAGGGAGGGAGCTGCCCTGGGAGTGGTTTATCCACCTCCCTGACTGCTGTCAGACAACCCTTTATTTCCACAGCCACAGACCTTGTTTGCTGTAGATAAATTCCCAAATACAGTCAGTTCCATGTTGTTAGGAGCGTTACTCCGTGATTCTTAAGAACATGGATGCACACAAAGAAAAGCACAGCACTGGTTTTTATTTTTGAAGTCAGGAAAGCAACATGTTGTTGGGGAGGGGTAATTCACAGCCACTGGAAAAAAGGATGGAAGAAAACTGCTTTGTGCAATGAAATAACAGACAACAAAAATGGCAAAAATTAATAAGAGAGAACTAAAGTGGAAAGTTGGTAAAAGGTTTCGTTTCATCAAAGCATGATATTACATGAAAACTTAGATTATGAAAAAATATTATGGTAAAGTGTTAACAGACTTTACAATGAAACTATATTAAGGGGGTATATTTTAAATGCTGCTGAATGAGACAGTGACATCCTTTCTGTCCACCTCAGTTTGCATCAGAAGCTCTGGTTTTTAACAGTATTGCTATTTGAATTTTCTGCTTTCCAGGCCAGAGACACTGTGCTCATTTGTATTTTGAAACAGTCAGTTTACTTAGGCAGCATTGTGGGCAGAAGGGAATTTTGCCTTCAACCAGACAAGCCACATAAGGGTTTTCACTCCATTATTTACCTTGTAAATGAGACTCCCGAGGGGAGAGGGGCTTTCAGACGTTTGAAATGCCGTATGCAAAAAGCCTGTGCATTTGTCTCCCTTTTTTGTTTCTCTCTTTTAATATTAACCAGCCATTTTCAGTGCTGGTTCTGTGCCTCAGGACAGCACAGCAACACTTGCCGGAGACAAAAGCGAGGGAGAGGCAGCTGGGTGTGTCAGCTGGAAGGGCAGGAGCTGATAGAGAAAATCATTTACTGTCATCAGCACACGGTAAGTGCTGCACTTGACAAAACAGGAGGGAAATGTCCTCATGGTGGAGACGGGGAGGAATCTTCTTCCCACTTTCCGTGATCCTCATCTCCAAACAGCCAAAGTTCTTGTGTCTTCTTCAACTTTCCCAGTGATGTTAAGCTTTCTCTATCACTTGTGTCCCAACTGAAGTAGACTTTTGCAGGACTTGGTAGTTTATTGAAGGGGAAAAAAATATGGAGTAAATTAGCGATTAATTTAATGGATTCTTGCCTGGGGGTTTCAGTATTGTTATGACTCAGTCCTTTCAAAATCATGAGATTGACTTAGTCATTCTTTTTTTTTTTTTCTTTTCCAGACACAAACACTGGACCCATTCCCACGCTGGTTATTTGGGACAGAGATGGGACAGCTTTGCTTTGCCATCACCAGCCTGTCACCTGCCAGAGTGACCCTGGGGATGCAGATGAAATTTGGGCACGAGGAGGAATTTCTTCACAGGAAGGATGATTAAATATTGGAAGGGACTGCCAAAGGAGATGGTGGAATCACCGTTCCTGGAGGTGTCCAAGCAATGGCTGGATGGGGCACTGAGTGTTCTTGGCTGGGTGACAAGGTGGGGATTGGGCACAGCTTGGACTTGGTGATCTCAGGGGTCTTTTCCAACCTAATTAAACAATCACAGAATAGTCAGGGCTGGAAAGGCCCTCTGNCAAACACTGGACCCATTCCCACGCTGGTTATTTGGGACAGAGATGGGACAGCTTTGCTTTGCCATCACCAGCCTGTCACCTGCCAGAGTGACCCTGGGGATGCAGATGAAATTTGGGCACGAGGAGGAATTTCTTCACAGGAAGGATGATTAAATATTGGAAGGGACTGCCAAAGGAGATGGTGGAATCACCGTTCCTGGAGGTGTCCAAGCAATGGCTGGATGGGGCACTGAGTGTTCTTGGCTGGGTGACAAGGTGGGGATTGGGCACAGCTTGGACTTGGTGATCTCAGGGGTCTTTTCCAACCTAATTAAACAATCACAGAATAGTCAGGGCTGGAAAGGCCCTCTGGAGATCATCCAGCCCTTCCAGGCAGGGTCCCCTGCAGCAGGTGACACAGGAATATCATCCAGCTGGGTTGGGAATGTGTCCAGAGTGGGAGAATCAACGACTTCCCCGGGCAGCTGTTCCAGTGCTCTGCCACCCTCTGTGCAAAGAAGTTCCTCCTCATGTTCAGATGAAACTTGTTGCACTTTAATTTATGGCCATTGCTCCTCATCCTGTTACTGGGCACCACTGAAGAGAGTCACCGTCCCTGGAAGTGTTTAAAAAAACACTGGATGTGGGCACTTAGTGCCATGGTTTAGTAGATGAGATGGTGTTAGGTAATAGGTTGGACTTGATGACCCTAAAGGTCTTTTCCAACCGAGTTAGTTCTGGGATTCTGTGAGTCTGGGACCATCCTGCCACACGTTTCCCAGAGAAGCTGTGGCTGCCCCATCCCTGGGATGTCCGTGACCAGGCTGGACGAGCCTTGGAGCAGCCTGGGAGAGTGAAAGGTGTCCCTGCCACAGTGAAACAAGATGATCTTTAAGTTCTCTTCCAACCCAAACCATTCCATGACTCTACGATCCTCTGGACACCGGCCTTTGAGATATTTATACACATTAATAGAAGACTAAAGACATCCAGCTCCCTCAGCCTCTGCTCATCGCCTGGCGAGGGGTGATTTCCAGAGCAGTTTACTGGGATCACCTCCCGTGTGAGGGGCTGATTTGCAAAGAACTTTACTGGGATCACCTCCCGTGTGAGGGGCTGATTTCCAAAGAACTTTACTGGGATCACCTCCCATGTGAGGGGCTGGTTTCCAAAGCAGTTTACTGGGATCACCTCCCGTGTCGGAGGAGTAATTTCCAAGATAATTTATCAGGATCGCGGCCCGTGTGGGGGCTGATATCCAGAGCACTTTACCGGGATCGCCTCTCGTGTGAGGGGCTGATTTTTAGGGCAGTTTCCTGGGATATCCTCTCGTGAGGGGGGATGTGTTTTCCAAGGCAGTTTATTGGTACCACCTCCCGTGTAAGGGGCTGATTTCCAAAGACCTTTACTGGGATCGCCTCTCGTGTGAGGGGCTGATTTCCAGGGCAGTTTACTGGGATATCCTCTCGTGTGGTAGGGTTGTGATTTCCAGGGCAGTTTATTGGTACCGCCTCCCGTATAAAGGCGCTGATTTCCAGAGCACTTCACTGCCATCGCACGCTTTACTACCAAAGCCTGCCCCCTCCCCTCACAGGAAGGCGCCTCCTTTCCCCCCCCCTCCCTCTTCTTCCCTCC
>VXBA01002171.1:2338843-2419573 GCA_013399895.1 Serilophus lunatus
CGGGGGGGTTTATTTTATTTTGGGTGAGGGGACAGACACAGGCGGTTCTATAAGGGGAAGGGAATAAGGGGATTTGTAAAGTAATCCTGCCCCCTCCCCCCCGGCGCATCGGGGTGCAAAGGGCTGAGTGTTGCAAGCCCGGGATGCGGGTGCGGATTCCCGGGATCCTGCGGGCTGATCCAGCCTGGGAATTCTGCGGGAGAAGGGGGGGAAAAAATCTGCAGGCGAGAGGGGTTTTTCGCTGGAAGTTCAGAGCCCCCTTCCTGGGCGTGAATGGGGTCACTTCGCTCACTCTTTTCCCCCTTTTTTTAATTTTTTTTTTCTCCCCAAAAGGTTTGGAGCAGGAATGGGAGGAAAAGCGGGAGGTGTTTTATTTGCGAGGCTTCCTGCAGCTTTTGGGTTTTTTTTTTTTTGGCAAATTATAAAGTTTAGAAAGCTGTTAATTTTGTTAAGGATCCGTGTCTTTTAGGGCGGAAAATGTATTTCCTAAAATCCAAGTTATCTGGGACAAAGTGATGCTTTATTCTGGATTCTTTATTTTTTGTTCTCTGGAGGCAGTTAAAGTTCACATCAGATGAAAGTTGTGCCACTGAGGGGTTTTTCCATAAACAGAAGTTTATAATCTATGAACTATAATGACATTTCTTACCCAGCTGCATTTATTGATATTTGAGAGCAACTCCTCGTTTCTGGAGTTTGTTTGACATTTAAAAATCGAAAATATGACACCTTGCAACTTGTCTTTCCAGGTGGAAAAAGTCACTTAGTTTTGGCTTTTATTTTTTTACTTTCCTAATGAGTGATAATTAAAATAAAGTGTCCCACTCCAGGGTTGTTCCTCTGCCTGGTTCCCCCTCAGTGCCTGTGGTTGATTGGAGGAGTTTGGCTCTTTTCTTGATTTTTAGAAGAGTTTTTGTGTCTGTGTATAAAAAGCGAAGCTGGTGATTCAGTTCATGGTGCTGAAATTAAAACTAGACTGTGAATTCCTCTTTAGTAGTAAATTGAACATCTACTTTTTTAGATCAACTCCCTCTATAGGTTAATGCAGAAACTTGGGTCTTTTGAGGATTGCTGCCTAAATTTATATAAAATTTGGAAGGGAATCTGTAAGAATTTTTTAGCTCTTTGCATGTCGTTCAACAGCTTGTTTTTGTGGTGTTGGGTTTTTTATCTCCAAAATTTAAACAGTTTATTTTGATATTTATTTAGTTTATTGAGATCCTGTCTGGGATTTGTGTCAATACATATTCTAGAACAATATAGTTCTATAATTCTGAGTTAAAGTAACAATATTTTGGGTTCTTTTGGATGAAAAGGCTAAAAAAAAGACAAGTTCGGGGCTCAGTTTTACCTGCAGGATTTTCCCTTTTTATTTTAGGATGGTAAAAAAACCCAGGAGTTTTGGTCAAAGTTGTCTGTTTTGGGCACAAGAGAAATCACATTCTCCAGTCACTGTTCATGTGGCTGTGGGCAAAAGTGTCTCATTTTCCCCATTACTGCAATTCTGGGATGCAAGAACTGTTTTCAGGGGAAAAGGCCTTCAAGAAAAGGGGGGTTTTGGTAAGAAAAGTGGATTTTTATAAGAGCAGCCCCAGTGGGCACAAACATCCCCTCCCTTGGCAGGTGGAATCCTGAGCCTCAGGAATTTGGGATGCTCAGCAGGGACAGGGCTGGGGGATGATGGGGTTTAAGTTCTTTGCCCCTCTGTGTCCCATGTCAGGATTTCCCCTCATTTAATGATGATTTCCCCTCATTTAATTCCCTGTCAGTCCTGGGGTTGTGTGGGTTTCTCCAAAGCTGTCCTTTCTCCAGGTGAGCTGCAAGTGAAGCTGCTGCATCACTCCTTGACACGGGAGATCTTAAGCTGATCTAAGTCCAAACCATTTGTCATCAAGGGCATCTAAAAATCTCTTTCTAAAAAAAAAAAAAAAAAAAAAGCCAGCTTAACAACTATTTCCCTGTTTGGAAAGAGTAGAAACTCTGTCAGAACTGGACAAACAGCTGGTTCAGGCACTTTTTCTATTGTTTTTCATTGAAGGAATTAAGACAGACCCATCATTTCTAAGTGCTGTGAAAACAAGTTGAGCAGAAGAAAGGATCCTGTAGCAGAATGAATCATTTATGCTTGTTTTGTTCTCTCCCCATTCCTGTGGTGTCAGATGAACTCAGGGCCATTTCCAAAGGGCTGCAGTGCCCCCAAACCCAGCTGGGGTGAAAACCTGCCCACTGTGGAGGGCAGGGGACAAAAAAACAGCTGAAGCAGCTGCTCATCCTCACCCAGGATGTGTCTGGCCTGGCAACCAGAAGAACTGGAACTCAGAACATGCCCTGCAACCTGACTCCCTGAAATCCTGCCCTGCCAAAGGCAGCTCACAGGGGGGACCTGGATGTGCCCTGAAACCAGGGCTGCTGCTTCTAGAAAAATCCACAAAAAAAAAAAAGAAGTATTTGTGCTTTGCTGCCTTTGCAAGGCATTGCCTGATGTTTGAGGGGGTCTCAAAAATGAGGTTAAAGAATTGGTGGCTGCATGGCTGGAGGAGTTCCGGGGGTTCTGAAATCCATGGCAGGCTGGGGACACCCTGAGCACAGGGGGAGAGGGGGCTCTGGGAGAGGTTTGGTGTTGCTGCAGCTGCTGCTCAGTTGCTGTCCCCTGTTTTTAGGGGCTGGAGAAGCTGCATTTGTCTCTGCCCACCTTGATTTTGTTTGATTTGAACCCCACTCAGGGTCTGGGTCCCGTGGGATGAGGAGCTGCTCCAGGTCTTGGGAATTGCAGCTGAAGTTGGATTTCAGGAGCCAGAAGGTCTCATTTGCCTTTCTAAAACCCTGAATGGTGAATCCACTCAGAGTAAAGTGGGTGAATGTGGGTTGATTGACTTAAAAAAAGGAAGTCTGGGAAAACTGACATAGAACTTAAATTTGGAACTCAGTGGCAGCATGCAAATAGAGCCAACCCCCCAGGTTTTGTGAATCACTGCTATTTATTCCCTGTGTTCCAGACTGGAGCACTGATGTGGAGACTTAGGATGGATCCAGCCCCCTGCCTATTGAGAAATGCACTTTTTGGAGGCAGTTGCTGCTTTTTGAGCTGCCAGGGAAGTTCAGTGGGTTGTGTTTGGTGGTGGATGCACAACGTGCTGCGTCCCACAGAACAGCCAGACCTGCTGCACTGGGAGTTGCTGGCCCTGGGCCACTGGATTACAGTCATTTGTCACCCCCCTGCCATTTCAGCAGTGGAGATGCTCATTCCCAAAGAATCAAAGCTGCTGGAACTGCGGTTTTCCTTTGGGATGGGAGTGTTTTATGTGTGGTCATTAAACCTACAGCTGGGGATTAGGGCACAAAGGGTTGTGTGGCAGGAAAAGTGTGTGTGTGTGTTCATGGGGGAGTGTGGAGGGACATTCCACAACTGGGGTTAAAATGGGGATTCTCAGCCAGTTTCTGTTTTATGGAACTTTAGCACATGTTTTAAAGTATTCTAAATAATGGGGCTATGTTGGTTATTTTTAAAACACTTTAAAGGGTTCTGTTCTGTTAATCTATTCATTAAGGCTTTAATAGACTTTGAAGTACAGTAGTCTTTGTATTTGACTCTCTAATACCTCATTTATTTGCAGATGTTCTTGGTATTTTAAATATGTGTAAGAACTTTTCCTCCTTGTCTGGCAGCAGATGATTTATTGATCCTCAGTGGGTGCTACAAGGTCTGGTTTTCTTCCCCTGGAGTTGGGCAGGAGGTGACTTAAATCTCAGGAGCCCTAACAAAGGGTCTGGGTGAGGCTTTTTGAAATCACACACCTTGGGGGGGGGGGGGNTGTTCCTAAAGTGAAGAAAGGCCTTGTTGAGACCCTGTGGCTCTCACAAACGTTAGAAAATGGCTTTGGGGGATTTTGCTTCTTCTCAGAGTATTGTGTGTGAATTCAGATGGGATGTGGAAGCTTTAGAGGAATGTTGTTTACATTGGAATTACAGTAGGGAAGAAAGGGATCTATAGATCAGCTTCCACTGAGGGTAATGGGAAAACAAACTGGGAGATCACTTGAGGGATCTATCGGTTTTTTTACTTGGTTACAAAAGCAAATACCCCAGTTGGGGTTCAGCTTTGAGGTGGGAAAATGCACCATCTGTAAGAAAGCCCAGAGAAGGTGCCTCCAAAGGTTGTGTGAAAAGATGCATTTAAAAAAAAACCATGTAAGAAAGTAGGTTTTCTGCAAAGATTGCTGTGTTTGAAAGCCTGACTTTGTTTGAAGTTCCCTGAGTGCACTGGGATGTTTTTCATGCAGCCAGGACCTGCTGGGGGGATTCCCAGCTCTCCTGCCTTCTTTTTCCCCAGGAATGTTGCAGTCTGGCAGTGGATTTGGCAGTGTTACCTCAAATCCACATCATGGATCATTCAGGCAAAGGAAGGAAAGCTTTTGGTGTAGAAATATTTGGTCTTGTTGGTGAGGGGATGGTTTTGGAGGAGATGCTGATAATCCCTTTTGTTGGTGCAGGCACTGGGCTGGGTGGAAAGGGACATGAAAAAACTCCAGTTACTTTGCTTAATTACAATAAGCAATTAATTAAGTGTTCAGATAATACCCCCCAAAAGCATTTGGTTCAAAATGAGGCTTTACTGGTACATAGGGGTGGCCTTGTCATTTTAAATGTGAGGAGGGGTGAGAAAAGGAGGGGGAAATCAAGCAAAGAGAAGAAATGTCACTGTCAGCACCAGCAGCAGCTCAACTGCAAAAGGAATCGAGTTTTGAGTCTCCCTCAGTCCATCCATTAAATCTTAATAATGATAATAGTGAGCTGGAAACCCTCCCTTTCTGCTCCTCTGCTGCCTTGGGGATACAAACCCAAAGCTGCTGCTGTTGGAAGATTCCAGGGGAAGGCTGGAATTAGTGGATACAAAGTTGGAAGGAAGTCAAAGACAACTCAGAGCCCACAGTCCCTTCTCAGCTGAAGGCTGTGACCAGGGACCTCAGCCACGAGATGGAGTTTGCACAGATCACAGGGAGTGAGAGCTCCAGGAACGGCTTTCTGCTGTTCCTGAGCAGGAATGAGACACAAAATTCTCCTCCTGGAGTGGAGAGCAACAGAAAATGGGAGTGCAGCAGAGCCAAAGAGGAGCAGGAGAGGTCATGGCAGCAGGTTTGTGTTCTGGGCTTCACCTCAGGCCACACACAGCCCTGAGCTGGGCAGCAGAGGCTGGGAAGGCACAGCCCAGGTGTTGCCACAGCTCTTGAGTTCCCAAAATTGGGGAGGATAAAAGCCACGGAGGCGCTTTAATGATTGGCACATCCAGGCCAAGAGAGAGGACTTTAAGCTTCGGTGCAATTGCATCCTTAAAATAGAGATTTCCCTGAGTTCTGCTCAGTGTTCCCCCTTGGAATGAGGCTGTTGGGCTCCTTCTTTTCTGCTGAGGACCATGGGCAGGAGTTGCTGTGGCCAGAAATGCTCAGAGGGGGGCTGAGCTGTGCCTGTGCACAAGCAGGATTCTCATGGTGGTAGGACTTTGTGGATGGTCTGAATTCCTCACAGGTTTTTGTAGCCCAGAATCTTAGTGCTAGAGAAGAGCTGAGGGCGTCTGGTGTTTCGACACCCCTTTTTTTGTGTTTGTGCTTCAAATAGATGAATTTTATAACAGCTCAAAGAAAAAGTGCTTGTAATTAGTGAACAATTGCTGATTGCCTCCTCTGTGAAGGCCAGCTCCAAGTCAGAGGGCCTTCCCTGAGCAGGCAGCAATATTTGACACACACATCGCTGATGTGGAACTGAAATCAGGTTGTATTTTCTAATTCAGTTTGGGTTTTCTGTCTTATTTGCAGAAACAGCCATTTTGAACAATTGATGGGAAGCTCTTTGCATTTACAGAATGTCTTTATGACTTGCAAGATTTTTTAATTGGATTTGGGACTAGAGGAGGCAACATACAGCCCCATGAGAGGCATGTTCTTCCAAAAGCTGCCTAAATGGGTGTTTCAAAGTGGAAAATGTAAGTTCACATCTTCAAAGTGTCACTGTTACAGAGCAGCAAAGCTGCTGCCACTTTCCTCCCCACTTTTTAATGCTGTCACTTGAAGGGATGAGGGTTTAATGTGCTTCCTGTGTGGAGTGTGATGGCAGCAGTGGATTAATCTGGGCATTTGCTTCAACAATTCTCTTGCATCTCCATAAAATTGTGTTGCAGGTACGGTCTGGGGAGGTGGGGGATGTGTGAAGTCCTATTTATCACTTCACATGCCTTCAAAGGTGCTGTCCAGGGCTTTGCCAGATCCCCTCAGGTTTCCACCTGGGAGAGGTCATGGATGGCTGAGGAATTCCTGGGAATCAGTGCACTTGGACACTCAGCACACACTTGTCACCTGCTGAAGTCGTGGAGGGGCTTCAGGTTCCTTCAGAGAGAAAACACTAGAATTGCTCCTAAACTTGAGCAGATAGAGAGCTTGAAATATCAGAGACTTTGCTCTGTGGTGGCAGTTGGGGTTTGTTTCTGTGCTCCTCTTGAGTCATTTCCCAATCCTTGTGTTTTTCACAAGTTCTGTGGTTTATTTTTGGCAGTTTCTCCAGGAGATTATAACCCATTTTCAGCAGGTCTCAACTCACAGAGGGGGGATCTTACTTTGCCTTGTTCCCGGCCACTTGAATCTGCTGTACATGGGTAAACCTCCTTCCTCCAGTGGCAAAAAAACACCCACTGGATCATTTTCTCTCACCAAGCTCTGGGTGTCATCACCTCTTTCCTAGCCGTTTTCATCCTCTCTTGGTGGCCAGCATGGTTTTGGTGGCACTTTGCCCCACTTTTAGAGGATTCCTGGGTTCATTCCTGCCTGTGTGTGTTCCTGAGCCCTCAGGGCTGAGATGTGGAGTCCAGCCCCTCAGTCTGGGTGGGTGGGTGGGCTCAGCTGTCCCCCCAAGGTGCTGATCCATGGCCCTTGGCAGGAGGGAGGCCACACAGCTCATTTTACCCTCACCTAATTTTAGCCATCTCAGCTCCTGCCCTGACTAATTGCTTGTGAAAAGCATCCTGTGGGTGACTCTGCTGGGCTGCTCTCAGGAAGAGGTTTTAATGTCCCATCAAGTTTGGCTGCAGCCATTCAGAGGCTCTGCTTCAATTCTCATTTTAATTTGGACTCCAGTGTATTTCTCAGCTTGTTTGACAACCTGGAGCAGGAGTCTGCTGACTGCCCAGGGTGGGATGGGGCTGTGTTGATCCTGGGAGATCTCAGTCCTCTGTGAAGGTGTGAGCAGTGAAAACAAGCAAGGAAAATACCAAACAAACCAATGGGAATCTAATAAAGACACAAGCAATCTGAATTTCTGTGCAGCTTTGCTTTTGCTTGATTTTAGAAGCATCATTTTTAGTGTAATTTCCAGATATTAAATAATAGGAGTAAATAATAATAAATAATATCTGGAATCTCAGGCACTGGGTCTTCAGGGTGGGCACTTTTAGCTGGATGGAAAGGGCCACTGCTCAGGCCCAGCCCACAGGAGAGGGACTGGAGATACTGCTGCAAATAAAGAGATTTCTGACACATTAGAGTGTTTCCATCATTCCAGAACTTTGGGGAATAGTTCAGCTTCTGGAGAGGACAGACCAGTTCTCTCCTTTTTTCTCCTTTGCTGTCTCTAGCATCAGCTCCAGGTCCTGTGTCAGCTGTTCACCTGAATCCTGTTCCTCATAAACCAATTGTGATATTCCTGAACCTCCTTCAAATGTGCCTATTTTTAACCTGTTTAACTTCTTCAAACTCAAGTTCTGGTACTGTTTCTTCCTCGAGCTCTACTTCTCTTTTTTTCTCTTTAATACCCTCATCCATGTCTAGATCTATTAGTTTTACTTCTTTAACCCCTGGATTTGAAGGATAAAAGTAGCCTGTGAGGTAAATTCAGGTGGAGTAAGGCCAGAAGGAAGCTTTGCTCTGCCAGGGCACTGCCAGGCACCTCTGAAACCTGGGAGCTCTTCCAGGAAAGTCTTTGTTGTGGGAGCCCAGAGCATCCTGCCTTGCTGGAGTAGGAATGCCTTGGATCCTCCAAACTGGGCTGCTCTTCCACCTGCAGGATTTATTGAGGATCTCAGGTATCAGAATATCTGCTAAATAAAGATGCTGCAAACCACAAAAGCCTTGGATTTCTGCATCATTCCTGGAATTTGAGTGGCCAGTGGGAGGTGTTCAATTTGCTCTTCCATGTGGCCAAAGCCACGTTCTGCAGAACTGATTTTGCTGCCACATTCTGAGAAGTTTGGCCCCTGTTGGTGTCTGGCTCTGAATGTTGCTGCCTAATGATTTTAGTTTGGCAGAGTTAAAAAAAANCCCCAAGGGTTTTCTGCTGGGAGGAATTAGATAAAATTACTGAGGGATTGTTTTGCCTGCCCCACCTGTAATAAAATAGTGGTTAAACTGGCTGAGTTCTTGAGTAACTTCCAGCTCCTCTCCTCAGAGCTTATCATGCTGGAGTAAATCAGAATAATGCAGGGCTTAATTAGTTCTGTTCTTCATTACAGGAGGAGTTGACAATTTGCACATTCAGACTCAGGAACTAGTTCAGTGCAAGAGGAGCCTGAAGAGCTTGAACTAAAATGTGTTTGCTCAGTTGTGAGCACCCAGCCTGAAGTTGGTGTTGTCCAACGGTGTTGTCCAACTCTTGGAGGGTGTGGAGAGTCTTGGTTGGCCACTGGTATTTTTACCAACCTCTGCTCTGGAATTCAGAACTGAGGAAGGCCCTGTCTGTCCATTTTGGAAGCATTTCTTCTGATATTTGCAAGGAACTGCCTGCTTGGAGAATTTAATAGGAATTTTATTTTGGCTCGTGTTGGGATTTAACATTGCAAGAAAACAAGCTGGGAAATGTTGCTCCTTCTGTGCATCCCAGGCGGCTGTTGTGTGTTCTGTGGGCTCCTGGTGGTGGGAAGGTATCAGCAATTCCCTGTCCTGCTCTCCAAAGAGCTCAGAGCTGATGGAATCACCTCTGGCCCTTCAGTTATTCCCTCTCTTCTATCCCAGCTCTTGCTGCTCCTCACTGCAGCTCTGCTTTGGAGGAACTTGGCTCCCAGTGGGAGGGATTTTCTGAACAGGAACTCCTGGTGTTCTCTCCTAAGGTGCAAATAAAAAGGTGTTTATGAAATGGGGACAAATCCTCCCTTTATGATCCCATGGAATTCCCACAGGGATTATTTAGCAACAGGACTGGGCCTGGTTTGGCTTTTCCTTTGTTGTTTTGTGTAACAGAACGAAAATATCAGTTGGGGAAAAGGTGAAATGAGAATTTTGTGTCCTGCTTTGGAGCCTGGAGATAAGGAACCTTCCTGGAACACCAAACACACATGCAGCAGTGTCTGTGCAAGAGGAGGGCTTGGTTTTTATTCTTCCACCTTTTTCTCCCCCCTTCTGCCCAGAATGACATTTTACAGACAGTTCCCTGGGCTGAACTGCTGCTGCCAAGGGCAGGATGCCAAGAGGCCCCTCAGTTTTGGCCACAGAATGCTGAGTGTACACACACAGGATTTGTTTGGGTGGGAGAAACTGGCTCCTGTTTTGGCAGCTTTTGATGGTCCTTGTTCTCTTTGTTGCTCTGATTTGAAATGATTTATAGAATTCATGAAAAAGAGCATGAGCTGCTCTGCTTTGGGGAGTACCTGAGGTCCAACATTCAGGATAAAATGTGGTGTCCCACTGATAACATCAGGGTGGAGGGGCATTGGTTCTGCAAACCTGCCCTTCCAGTACTGCAGCCACAGCCCAGCTGCTGCACTGGCCACACAACTGCTTTCCCCTCTGATCACAAAGTGACTTTTTGAGAATGATCTCCCTTTTTCCTCGTTTTCATCAGATGAATTCCTGTGAAACGTGCAGGAAATGTGTGACTTCAGCTGCAAGAATTCTATAAAAAAACCCAAGAAAAGCCTGAACTGGGGGGGGGGAATGAAAGGCAAGTGGAGTCAAGCCCTGCATTTCTGAGCCTTGGAGAGCTGAAATGGTGGGCAGGCAGAGTGGCACTGGCTCCTGGGCTCAGCTGACCTACATTTACCTGGCTCTGCTCTTTCTCCAGGCACTTGGAGATGTGTTCACATTCTAGTTTAAGCTGCAGGCTGATAATGATAAAGGGCTGGGAGCTGTATTAAGGGTTGTTAAGAGTTTGCTCATGATTTGTTACATTTTCAGCTGTTAAATGCTTTAATATCCAAGTGCTCCACCTTCCAGTAGAGCTTCATTTCCATCCATTTGTGTTTATAAAAGCAGGCTTGATTTTTTTCATCAGGAGGATATATTGAGAGAAGGGGGTTTTTTTTGGGAACTGCTTTGCCTAAAATCCTCTGTGGGCTGTGCTGGAGTTGTAAATGTGTGGCCAGTGTGCTCAGAGCTCCTGGTTGTAAATGGAGAATCTAAAAAAAGCCCAAACAACAAACCTGTTTTTCAGTTTCACAGCTTTGTCTGTGCTTTTTTCAAGTGTTTTAACAATTGTTTCTTGACATTTGGCAGTTGGAAAACCCTGTTGTATCCACTGGAGGAACCAAGTCTTGAATGGCTTTCACTTCAAAGGGAAGGAGAACCTGAGGCAAAGCTGCCTTTTCCTACACTTTCCATAAAAAGAGATGGATAAATTTTGGGAAAATGGGTGAGGAAGCAGTGCCAGGTTTGCTGCTGGGCTGGGTCATGTGGGAGTGTTTTCCCTGCTCACAAATCCAAAAGCAGTCACACACAGGAGCCCTTTTTTGCCTTTTTGCTGAAGGGTTCCTGTGCTTCCAGTGCTCAGCTGATCCCAGAGCTGGATCAACTGGGGCCCTTTGCAGGAGATTGTGGGACTGGGGACATCCAGCAGCTCTTCCATCAGTTCCCTCCAGGTGGGTTGGACTTGCTCAGCCTCTGATCCTCAGTGGTGGCAAGGAATAATTGGGCTGGAAAAGCTGATTTTTAACTGGTTTGTGGAAAAGCAGTGGAAGGGGGGGTGTTTGCAGCTCCACTGATTTGCCTGGGAGATGTGAGGCTGCTGAGGAGCAGATGAAAGCTGCCTTAATGCTGCTTGAAAGCAGCAGCTGACACTTGATTTTCCAGGAGCACAGGTGATGCCAGGGGGGTGAGGCAGCAGCAGAGCTGTTCCTACCCATTTTCTGGGACAAGAACCTCCTCATCCTCCTTTTATTCCTCTTGCTGGACTGGGACACCAGTGCAGATTTCACTCCTTTTACTGCCATTCCTGCGTGGTAGAAAATAAAATTTATTGTGTAGATTTGTTTGGTTAATTGGTTTGATGTAGTTTCTGGTATAATGTGGCTGCAGTTGATGTTTTGAGGGTGTAAAGGTGATATCTCTGCTGAAATGTGTTGTTCCAAGTGCTGTGGAATCTGCTGGAATGCAGCTGGATGTTGTTACACTTGTAATCATATTATAGAGATTAACTTGGGGACTAATTCCAGTTTTGTTGTGACTGGAAACACCAGTGACTCACAATCAGCAGCGTTTGGGCTATTGCTCCAAGAGAGGAGTTTAATGTGAGTGTAATTTCAAGAGAACTGATGTTGGGAGGCAGGCGCTGGATCCAGGGAGATTTGATTGATTCCTTGCAGGATGTCAGGCTGGGTGTGGGAATTGGGGACAGCAGCCCAGTGCTGAGGGGGAAATGCTGTCCCCCCTTATGGGGGAAGTTTCTGTGGCAGCTGCAAGAGGACAATGAATTCACATTTGGGAATCCCCAGAAGTTCAGAATCTGGATGTGTTCAAACTGGCATTTAAAACACCAAGGTGGGAGCCAGGCCCATGAATAATTGTCTTTGTGAAGTGATTGATTATTAAACCCCTCAGTGTGGAAGATACTAGATGGAAAAAACCCTATAAATTTCTGGTCATGCAGTTTTGAGAAAAGGGAGTTTTTAGGTTTCTATCTGTTTACTCATGTTAATTTTAACATGTTTGCTAACATTTTGTGCCTCTCTGGTAAAAAAAAAAAAAAAAAGGTCAGATTGGGTTTTACAGCTGGAATTGGTCCATCACTGTGGTTTGGTTTTCCATCCCAAAGGAGTAGTGAAAGCAAAGGTAGAGTTGTCCCATGGATCCCCCTCTCTCCAAGAACTCCTCATTCCTTCCACTCTCCCCTGCCTCTTCCCAGAGGAATTTACTCTTTTCCATCTCCTTTTCTTGCCCCTCTGCAAGTGGCAGAGCTGGAGGTTGGTTTGGTCGGTGGCAGAGGTGGCTCAGGGCCCCTTGGGTTCCCTCAGGGCAGGGCTGGGGGTTGCTCTGCACAGAGAAACAACCTGGGAAGAGCAGCAGAAAGGAAATCTGGGCTCCCCGAAAAGGGAGGGAGGATCCTTGCCAACAGGACAGAAAGCTCTTCTCCAGGTTGTGGGGATGGGTGGAGAAGGAGAGGGAGGTCAGATGTGACTCTGAATTTAAGCCTCTTAGGGATTACTGTCTTTAAAAGTAAGTCTGGGGTAATGTTGCAGCTGGGAATTTTCAGAACTTTCCCCCAGTG
The DNA here is from genome assembly GCA_013399895.1 of Serilophus lunatus. Taxonomy (NCBI): domain Eukaryota; kingdom Metazoa; phylum Chordata; class Aves; order Passeriformes; family Eurylaimidae; genus Serilophus; species Serilophus lunatus. The sequence goes on from VXBA01002171.1 coordinate 2,351,297, forward strand.
TTCTCTGGGAGGTTTTTTCCCAGATCTGGTCTTGGTGTGACACTGGATCTACTGAGCTTTGTTGCTGCTCTCCTGTGAGTGAACACTGACACCATTGGTTGCTCTCTAACGTGCTTTTCAAGCAGCTGCACTTGTGTCTCAGGCTGTTAATCAGTATTCCAAATCACTAATTGAACCCTAACCAGGATTTTTGGCTTGGAGAAAAACCTCAAAAAAAAATCAAGCCATCTTCAGATGAAGTCAGTGTGGGGCTTTGAATGAAACCTCATCTTTTCCCTGGTAATATTTCTTTCTGTTTTGGGGTTGGATGTTGCTGTAGCTGAGCCCAGTCCTGCAGTGGGACTGACCTGAGCACTCTGTGTCTCAATCCCACTTTTTCCTTGTTGATTCTGAATTCCATCAGCAGCTGGGACCTAGGAGTCCAAACTCCTGTCCAGGCTCAGGGGCTGCTGGAGTGAAGGGCAGGGGAGTTTGGCATCTGAAGGCACCAGTTGGATCAAGTCCTGGGGGTTGGTTGGTTGGTTTCTTAGGCAGATCCACCCTTGAAAAGATGAAAATTGGAGCTGGAATCGTCTGAAACAGGTTGGGCAAAGTTTTACCTCATGCTGAGGAGTTGAAATGTTTATGGAGTGGGGGGTAAAGCAGTGACAGTGAGAGCTTGGAAAGTTGTGTAAATAAAACTTTTGTTTTTTCCAAGGATTAGATTTTGGCAAACCAGTTAATTTGGAGGCTTTTGAGGTTGAGTGGGGTCATTTCAGGGGCACAAGGCAGGACCCCAAGAGCTGATGCTGATAAGGAGATTATTCCTTGCAAGGGTGTGTTGCTTTTATAAAATCTTGGTGCTTTTGCTTTGAATTTCATCCTGTTTAGATGTTCTAGGTGCTGGGAAACCTTCTAAAGTTGAATTAATGGTGCAGGGGAAATACTCCTCTGATGGCTTTTATTTTTGGCAGAGATTGTTGCACTTGCATTGTTACTTTTATCTCATTTATTTCTTTTCTTCAGGCCCAAATGGAATAGGGTTTTTTTGCACTAGAATCTGACAAGGACTAGTTTTTGGGTTAGATGTTGGTAAATTTGTAAAGTCCTGGCAGGAACAACTGCACGGACAAAACATTTCTCTGTGTGAATTGATGATTAAAACAGTTCCATTAACAGTATTAATGATCATTTTGGTTTTGTCTTGTGTTCCCTAAAAGAAGCACTTTTGCTCAGAAGGATGTACAGGCCTGTACAACCCTTGCTTAAAAATGGTGATAAATTAAAAGACAGGATTATATTATTACAGGGAGGAACTAGAGTTGGAATTATCTGACTTTTAATAGACCACAGTTGTGATTATTATTTAGTTCTTTCCATGAAAGCATCAAAAATACCTCTTAAAAACACAATTTAGTGCTGAGTCGGTATTTTTCTGAGGTGTGTTGTTGGAGTCTCATAAATTGCTGAATTAAAGTGACATTTTTTTCTTGCAGGTTTGATGGAGGGGAAAGGTGGCTTGGATTTCTTAGGGGGAGTTTCAGGCACAGGGGTAACAAATCCATGAGATTTTTGATTTTTTTGTGTGTGTTTTCCTGCATTGATACACAATCTTTTTGAATTCTGGCTTCTTAATGGATTTATTGTGAATTTATCAATTTGATTGAACAGAAATCCTTTAACAAAGGTCCTTCTCTTTTATTTATAGTATATTTTTGGGGAGTTCAGCCCTGATGAATTCAATCAGTTCTTTGTGACTCCACGATGCTCTGTTGAGGTAAGATCTACTTTAAACTTCTAGAAATAACATTTTAAAGCTACATCTCCTTTTGTGAATTTAAAATATAACAATACAGTTACTTTTTAACATTCTTTGCCTTCCAGGTATGTGGATAAGTCAGGTTTTTTTAGAGATAAATTAATAATTCCACCCTCTGGTTGTCACCTTTCAGAGCTGGAGGAGCTGACACTGGTGGCAGGATGTTGACAGGGAATTTTCCAGCCCTGTTAGCTCAGCTTTGGTGCCTTTTTTTTTTTTTTTTAAGGAGTGGATATGGAGAAAGCTTTCCAGCCTGTTCCTGGTTGTAAGGTGAAATTCTGAGTCTTGGTTCTTGGTAGGGAATGATGAAACCATTTGCCTTGGTAGGGAAAAGTATCATCCCATTGTCCTGAGCTCCAGGCTTGAGAAAGAAGTTTCCTCTAGGGCACATTCATGGATTTCCTCCAGACATTCCCATTCCGACAGCTCAGTTCTGTTCCCAGCCTCCCCTCTCAGCACAAAGGAAGTGAGCACTTGAGCTGTGGAGGAGGGAAATCCTTTTGTCACAGTTTGCAGACCATTGTTAATGTGATTGACTTTCCTGTAGCTTCATTTTCCAAAAGTTAATTAGTATAATATACACTGCTGAGCAACCAACGGGGATGGGGTGGGGAGTGAGGGAAGTTTAGAAAGGGAAGGACAGCTTTTATTTGCCTTTTGGGAGAGCCCTGTCCCTGCTCTGGGGGATGGGAGGCAGTGCAGGGTTGAGCTTTAGGGAATCCCTGGGCGTTCTGGTGATTTGCTCTTTTCTCTTCACAACTGCAGCCCCAGCAGTGGGGTGTTTCTGCCCCACCTTCAGAGCTCTCCATCAGCTCTTTCAACACTGCAGAAGGTGCCAATTCACACCCTGACTTGTGTAAAGGGGTTGTCAAAGTGTGGTGAGAGAACCTGACCCTCCAGCATCAGAACCACTCTTAGTTCATCTTGTGGCAAAATAAAGAACTGTGTTGAACCCAGGTCCTTAAGTTTGTCCTTGATCTGGTTCAGTTCAATGTTTTAATTATCTGGATGATGAAATAAAAATGATGCTGATTAGTTTTACACTGTGCAGATATTTTGGAGAAAACTGGTGTGACACAGAGTGAAGTGCAGGAAGGACAGGGCAGGATGGTGGTGCTGTGGGTCTGACACACACCATGCTCAGGTCCCTTATCTGAGAGCAAAGGGGATTCAGACAAGGGATGAGTTACATAAAGCTTGTCTGGAGGGTCCCTTTTAAAAGTGACATTTTTAATGCATCTTCTGTCAGGTACCTGTCTACTGAAATGGGTCCAGGTGACCCAGGTGTACAGAAAAGCCAGCCTGACAGAGGTGCTGTTGATAATCAGATCTGTAGGGGACCAAAAGGCTCACAACATTTTTTAACAACTGTTCTATCCAGCCATGGTGCTGGGGTTCCTTCAGATTGAAGCTGATAAGAACATACCTGAAACCTCTCAAGGGCCTCCCTGGAGCTGAACCAGGCTGAGAGTCAAAAGGTTCAGGTGTGGATGTTTGTGCAAAACTTTCTTTCACCTTTCCCAGGTAATTTGGGCTGTCTCCATTTTTTGTCTAAAATGTTCCACATCCTAAAATGCTGCTGAGTTGCTGTTGGTGGAGGAAGATGCTGGTTGCTGGGAGGTGAATTGTTGGAGAGATGGATGAGCCTGTGGGGTGTAACCAAGATAATCTTTATCTTTCAGTAATTGTGGTAATCTGCAAGGGTGCCTGAAGCTGCAGAATGGGATTTGATAAATATAGAAGCAGAAGTTCAAGACATACTCTCTGAAAATTAAACCTTAATAAAGATGTTATTTTTAAAGGATTCAGAATGTTTCCAGTGAAACTGATATCAAATGTTTCTGGTTTTGCTTTGCCTTTAAATAAGTTTCATTTCTTTTTTGTACAGCTCCCCCCATACAATGAAACAGTTTCATGTGGTATTAAATCCACAGGTAAGTTTCATGATGGTAAGAAATCAAGATTTTTTTGTTTTAAGCTCAAAGGTTGTGACCTTTCCCACAGATTTACTGCAACCTCTCTTGAAATACAATCATTAGAACTTGCGCAGCAAGTACGTGTGCATTTATTAGGCAGGTTGGGTTTTTAAACTCCTGTATTGAGTGATGACTGAATTGAACTGCCGCTAATTAGGGTGGACATGCCAATGGTGCCTTGCTGAAACATTGTAGGATGGAGCTGTGAAAATGTGGGGAGTGAAGGTGGTGAGCTGGTCCTGAACAAACAGTAACTCCTGTGGTGTCGAGCAATGAGCAGTTTGTGGCAGCCTGAGGCCTCCCCTGCAGGCACTGCTGCTCTGGGTTCCCTCTGTCTCTTGTTTCTGGCTGGCTCAGCTGTTTTTGTGGAAAATGCCTCTTTTTTTCCCTCTCCTCTTATGATGAAAGTGTGACTTTTGATGTAAAAATACATACTGAAGCTGCAGCACTCATACATCTCAGCCCATCCACCTCCCAGCCTGGCCTTGCTCCGTGGCTACAGGAAATGCACAGGTAGGAGTTGCCACGGGATTATCCCTCTGGGTGCTTTAAATCAAACTCCCACTTTTTAAGCAGCAGTGTTTGGTTTTTTTCCCTGATCCAAGGAGAGCAAGGAGACTTACCCAGATCTATGAGACTGACATCTGATCTCCTTCAAAACAGTGGAAGTGTCTGAGTGGGCATTGCTCAAAAGTTCTCAGAAAAAGGACCACAATGTTTAAGAAAGCCTGATCGTTGTGCTTGGAGACCCTGGCTTTGCATTTAAAGATGAACAAAATAGTCATAAAGAAGGACCACAGGTCCCATTGGAAAGCAGACAGACAACACTTCTGACAATTCAGGAGCTTTATTTAGCACAAGAGCAGTTTTAGATCCCTGAGTAGTTTTAAGTAGGAGTTGGAAAGGTTCTTTAAAAGACCATCTGGTGTGAATTGTCTGTTGGTGACAGGGGTGTCCAGTCATATATTGCTTGGTCTAACTGTGGCTTCAAGCTTTGTTCTTTCAGACTGAGATTTTTTTAACCTTGACAAGCCACAAAGAAAGTTGCTTTATTACAAATGTTTTTCAGATCATTCCTAGACCTTGAGAGAACCCCTCCCAACCCTGAGATTAGGTAATGACAGCAAATTAGGTTTTGCTTGAAAAGTGTCTTTAACATTCACATTATCACTGTGGTGGCTGCACAAGAAACTGTGGAAACTAAACTGGAATGTTTGTTTCTGCAGAATATTTGTAAGATGACACAATTGCCACGTCACTCCCTGTAGTCTAATTTTTTTCTATACTTCCCTTCAGCATTTAACTTTATTAGAGAATTAGAATATCTGTTGGTGCTTACCAGGAGTCATCAAATCATGGCTGAATTCTGGTCAGTCTCACTAGTCCTGTGTGTTCGCAGGTTTTGGGGTTGTATGTAGGAGACTGTCCTTGGAGCATCTGTTGGTCCTTGTTTCGCTATTCCATGTTTTTTGTGACAGACAAATCTGTCTCATTCAGAAACAGAGCTGTGAACTGCACTGAAACAAAGATGCCCTGAAGGAAGTGGAAAGGCAAAGCAAACAGACAAAATCACCTCTCATTTTTTCTCCAGTGAACTCGACACGACCTTAGTCCTTCCCTGGGCTGACTGTACAGGAGCTCCTGGGATTTATTATTCTAATCCTGCTGGAAGGTGTAAAGCTTAATTCCTCAGCTGTAACTTCCTAATTTATGTGTTAAATGCTGGGATATCAGTTTGGCTCTTGGCAGGGTTTCAGCCCAGGATGTTCATTGGGCCATGAGTGTAAGGGATGCATTTTGTGTTCTGCTCCCCAGTGGGCTCTTGTGCTTGTTTAGTGTGTGATCAGTTCACCAAAATTAGGAGAAAAATGCTCACTTGGATTGTTGTTTTTGCTGTCAGCTTTGGGTACCCAAGTGCTGGGATCTTGCTGGAGAGAGAGGAGCAGCAGAGGGAGGCAGAGGTGGCAACTTGTGCTCTGGGCTGTGATGAACTTCACTCGCCCACAAAGGGAAACCACATTCTTTGTTTTGGAGCAATTACTGTTTTTTAAACTGGGATTTTGGAAGAGAAGAAGTCCCAGGTTATTTGAACTGGTAGGGGTTTGAAATGTGTGGTTGGAGAAACCTCAGGTGCAACAACCACCAGTTTGTTGTGCTTGTGCTGTTGTAACAAAGGGCAAAAAAAGAACCAGCTCTTGGTGCTTGAACTGACAAGTTGTTCCAGGAGCAGATGAACTGATGAGGAATAGTTTTGTTGTGGATTGTGTCCCATGTCCCTCAAAACCTCCCTGAGCTTTGCATTTGCAAGTGAAGCTGTGGCTGGTTCAGAGCTGTGTGAGCAAGAGGGGATTCCTGACACCTCCCAGCCCTTTCCTTCTCAGTGGGTATCAGGAAGCAGCTTCCACCTCCCTGGCTCTGGGTACTGGGCTTTTAGAGAAGGAATTCAGGCCTCTCTTGTGGCTGTGATGGCTCAGCAGTGGTGGCAGAAGTGGCTGCTGAGTGGCAGGGGGTGTTGGAACAGGCTTTTCATGGCGAGAGGGGAAGAGAATTTGAAATTCAGTCTCTTGTTAAAATGATTTAGAGAGATCAGGTGTGTATGGAGTGCTTTTACCCTTTTTATTTTTAAAAAGAGTCCTTTAGTCTGACTGGCAGCAAGATTGAAATGGATACACAATGTGTTTCCTTCTCATTTGATGGGTGAATAGATGAAAGCAGAAAAACAATTTACATCTTTATTATTATAATTTGTTCATAATATTGGAATTGCATGTGTAATTCAGAGCTCAACACACAATGAATGTTTGTTACTCTTGAAAAATACATCCCCCTTAGATTCTTCTTTCTTTCACATTTTACAAAGCTAAAATGTTTTTGTTTTAAAAAAATTCCATTTTAAATGAGTTTGTGGTGTATTTAAAAATATGCATCTGGGAGTTGCACAAAACCTTAAAAGTTTAGTGGTCTCTTCATTTATATTCCTTTGGAACTAATAACTAGTGCTATTTAGTTCTGTAGTGACAGTGTGAGAATGAAATGTGTGTTTCAGCCCCATCTTTGAGGAAATTTTCTAATTAATGTCTTTGGAACAGTTCTCATAAAAACCCAAAAAACTTCAGGCACTAAGGTGTGAACTTACCTTCAACATTCCTGAAACTGTTTCTTAATTTTGCCTCTTTATTTGATGGTAACTGAAGTATTCAGGATTCCTGGTTAGCACAAACACTAATTAATTCCAGCAAATTGCAGAACTTTGACAATATTTTGTGATCCTGCAGCCTGCCATGAGAATATTTCTGTAGCTGTAAAATTCCAGGGTAAATAAATCAATCAATAAAACAGAAAAGCCTATTCCTAATTTTTCAGTACTGCTCATGTGTACAAGTTGAATGGTGATTTCTGTTTCCTGGAATCATATGTATCAGATTCTCACACAGTAATAAATTCAGTTGTGATAAAAATAAGTTATCAGTGAGTTTCAAACCCTGTAATTGCAGTGTTTCCAAGCAATTAATGAACATATTTTTCAGTTACTAAGGACTATGATAAATCTTTGATTATGATAAATAACACCCAGGCAAGCAAACCCAGCCCATCAGAAACCAAGCTAAACATGTGGAAAAGTTAGAGGTAAAGGCTTGGATTTTGTAATTCTCAGTGGAAAAGACTGGCTTTAGAAGAAGTGTGGAGTTAAATAGTGCATCATATTTTATAGGCAATTATCCAGTAATTTCCTTAATGCAGATTATTCCTAAAATCATTGGACTTCAGTAGGTTTTTTTAAGACATGAATTTAATAGGGGTTATTTTCAGGGGTTGTGGAAAATCACATACTCTGTGTAAGAAAACCTGAATCATGCTCTCACATCTTTAAGAAAACGATGTTTTGAAATAGTCTTTGTGCCCATCCCCATAAATCTTCAGGACTGAGATTAAGAATTATTTTTGTTTGAGGGAATGTAGTTGAGTTGCAGGACAATAGGGAGGTTTTTTCCTTGCTGTTGTAGCTTCTTGACCTTCTCTAACTGAGCTCTGCTTTCTCCTGTGCAGGGGAAGAGTATCAGAGAATTGAGTTTGGTGTGAACGAAGTCATCGAGCCTCAGTCCTCTGTCCTGAACAACACCGACTACAGTATTTCGAGCACCCTGAACCCTCAGGCTCCGGAGTTCATCCTCAGCTGTGCCCCTGCTCAGAAAGCTCCCGACGATGCTCTCAGTGAACCCAACTACAACTCCATCGACTGCCAGTTCAGCTCCCCCGCCCTGGCCTTGGGCGGCGCCGACCCCGAGGGGGGCCTGGGGCAGAGGGAGCGCAAGAAGAAGAAGAAGAGACCCCCCGGCTACTACAGTTACCTGGAGGATGTGAGCGACGGGGCTCCCTCGGAGGCGCTGGTGAACGGCCACGCCAACCCCGCGGGGCTGCCCGGCCTGGGCACGGAGGAGGAGCTGCCGGGGGACGTCCCCGCCCTGGCCACTCCCAGGACTTGCGGCAGCCCGGACAACCCCCTGGATTTCCCTGCTGGGGCTGCCCCCAGCACGCTGGACAGTGCCAGGACTGCCGGGCAGGCCGAGGTAGGCCGGGTTCCTAGTTGTGAACAGTTTTGCCTCCCCTCCGAGGCCGTCAGAGAGAGCCCCCTAAGGACAGCTCTTGTACAGTCTTATGCTGGTACTGATACTACTGAAAGTCTGGGAGTTACTAATGGACAAACACTTGAATCCTCTGGGGAGGACACAGCTGCCAATGGGGTAGAATTGCACACTGTGGAAAGCACTGACTCAGACCAAGCTAAGCCTGAGGAAGCTTCACCTACTACTGAGGCAACAGTCCCGCTGGCAGGATCAGTGCCCGTTAACCAGCCTGCAAAGTCATGGGCTAGTCTTTTTCACAATTCCAAGCCCTCTGCTTCCACATCTGTGGTGTATGTTGAGACTAAATATACCCCTCCTGCCACATCTCCTCTGGTCCCTGAAAAACAGGTTGAAGTCAAAGAGGGGCCTGTTCCAGTTTCAGAGGATCCTGTAGCCATAAAGATTGCAGGTATAGTTGATACACACGAGTGGATGTTACACTGGAGAGGTATTACCTCTGCTTGTAAACAGGAGGGTGAAATATTCCTGGAAAACACTCCTCTGGTGATGTTCCCCTGGTAATAAGACAACTGTTCAAACACTGCATGAAGGATGTCATTTGAATGAGGTGGTTTTGTATCCCCCTGAGTAAACATTCCAGGCAGGCACTGGCATGTCATTATCCCAGATACCATAAAACTGTTGCTCCTTGTCAAACAACTTGTCAAACAATGTGTTTTAAGTGATTTGTGATTTTCAGTAGGCTGGTTGTGTTCAGCTCTGTGCTGCTATAACAAGGAGAATAGGTTTGTTCTGAAAATGGTGTGTTATTATCCAGGATTTACAATCTTGTGCATTCCATTACAACATATTTCTAACACACATTTATACCAAAGTAGCTGAAATTCCTGGACACTGAACAGCAGCTGAGGTGCAACATCTGAATAGGTTTTATTTCAGATATTGTAATTCAGGAAATCCTGCTGATAATCCTGTTTGAGAGGCCTGACCTTCCAAATCCTTAACTCTTTGAAACAATATTATTTTCTGTATTGCCAGTTCAAGAATAACCGTAAGGAGCTGTCCAGAGGTACATCAGGATGGGGAATGAGGGACAGAAAGGCTTTGACTGTTGGTCCTGTCATATTTGTGGCTCTAACGAGAAATACTGGAAAGTGCAGGAAATTGTTTTTGCAGATTCAGTCAGAAAACATGAAGCTTGGATTTTGTGTCACTGACTTGAGTTTTGGAACAAAAATAATTCATTTAAATCTGTGAATTAGTCTGTATGTGAAAAGGCTTGTGCAAAATCCTGCTACTTGTGATTCAAGCTCATTCACAAGTGCCAGGGGTGTTGTGCGAGAGCTTCAGGTCAAATTTCTGCTCTGTCCAAACGCTCATGTGGAGATGACTTTTCACAATGCCCACAAGTGTATCCTGCCTCTCCTCCTCTCCTTCCTCAGAATTGTCTGTTGAGAGAAAAGCTGTCAGAATAATTGGAATTTTGGTGTGTTTTCCATTTAGGTGTCAAAATCACAGTTGACTGTATTTTTATATATATATGTCAATATATATAAAAGCAGGTGACTACAGTTTGTATGACCCCATACATGTAGAGAATGTTGCAGTCCTGAAATCCTAGGCTGTTACTTGGGAATGAATTTTAACTCCAAACTGTTCTGTGACAACCCTAAAGCTACAACTTGCCATAAATGGAAGAGTTTTTTCTTTATTCTTGTCCAGGTTGTTTCAGCTTTAAGTTACCTTTGTGGACTTCTGTTTCTGTGCTATTTTTTTGCCACCAGGTGGGAGCAGAGTTTTGTAGTTTGTCTTTAATGTAGTAAAATAGCCATGTCATTTTTACAGTTTCCTTCTGCACCTTCCCTGTTTGGGCAGATCAAAGGAATTCATGGCTCACTGTAGCTGATTTAGGCAGGAGTGTAGCTGATTTAGGCAGGAGTTTTGTTGCTGCTGGTTTTGGTATCAAATGTTCCCTTGAAGTTCTGGATGCTTTACAATCAATGTTCTGCTCTGTGGAAAAAGGTGATTTTCTTTATTTTCCATTCCTTAGTGTTCCCTGTTTGGAAAACATGTACCTCAGCGCTTTGTTCAACACCCACACCCACAAATGTGATAAAGGAGTTTCAGTTTGATTTCCAGATGCAATATTGGCTCTGTTTGCACGTATTTAATTTCAAAATTTCAGTTGTGTGAGGGAAGGGAGCAGTCCTGTAGGTTTGTCCCAGGGAGCTGATGTTCCTTATTTTCCATGTGGCTGAGTTGAGATGATCCCCTGTTGGATCTGCTGGAATTCACCACCTTCAGCTCAGGCCAATGGGAAGGAATTTTTGACCCCAAGTGTCCCAGGCAAAATCTGCACCTGAAGTGTCCTGAGTTAAGAAACAAATCTGAGCTGATGTTGGAGTGCTGAGGCCCCTCTGCAGTTTGTATTCAGGACACAAGAAAAGTTACTTTTCCAGGGACAAACTGTTGGTTTGTGCCTTAATTTCAGCAGTTATTGCAAGGGAGGTGAATGAGTCCCCCTGGAGATAATTCACTGCTCCTTGATTCAACCTGCACAGAGCTGTGGGTTCTTGGTCCTCCAGTTTAAACAAAAGCTACACGAGATAAGGAGCTGAGCAGGACTAGAAAATAAATAGAATAAACAAATTTCTTGTTAATTTTGATAAGAAACAAATCCCCAGAAGTTAATTTTATTAAGTGTCCAAGATGGACCTGCTGTACAGGTACTGCACTTCCATGTTTAGAATGGGACAACCATGGTAATTACACTCCTTTAATTTAAAGTGGGACAAACATCTGAATTATTAATTCCTGAGGGATAGGATGGCTATATATGGCATTTATAAAAAATACGATTCCTCAAGGCATCATTTGCCATCTGTCACAGTCACCTGATGATAAGCTGATAATTAATAGTGCCATATATAATGTATGCAAGGTAAGGGAATTAGTGATTGGAAAACTACAAATTCTTTGAGTCATCTTTTAACTGTTACTGATAAGAAACATTTCAACGAGAGAATCTTAAAGAGATTTTCTGAGTCATGTTTTTGTGGATGGAGGTAACATCTGACAGGTATTTGTAATAACACCACTTGGGGAACAAACTTGAGCAAAATGCCTTTTGTTTAGCAGCAAACATGTCAAAACAGGACAGATCTGTTCTCGAACCATTTCATAAGTCAGGTCCCTCCAAGGGAAATGAGAGTTCTTTCCCATTAATACCATCTTTTTAACAAGTTTGGAAATGTTAAGGTGTTGCCATGATTGTGTTTTCCTTCTGATACTCTTGTAAAAGTTGTTTTAGTTACTGTGTAAATGTGAGATGAAAATGTGATTGCTGTACACAAACCCAATTCTTTGCTAAACAAAACTCAGTAATTTTCAAAGCAGCTTTGTGACCACAAGAGGATGCTAAAGGTCCTCATAATACCTTTATTAGCATGATGAAAAAACAGGAAAAGAGTTAAACTAAGTTACTGAGAGACATTAAAAAGAAATACTTTTTCCATTATTTTATCCTAATTTCCATCAGTGTTTAGTTAGATTAAAGGAAAGGTTAAATGTGAGCACAACATGGTTCAAATTAGTAATATCGTTAATTCAGGAATATATTCTGAAATACTGAGCAGTCATTCCAGCACTCACAGAGGAGTTTTCATCTGTGCAAAATTTTCCCTTTTCCATCTCTTTGCTCTCTGCTCTCTCAGCTGGCAGCTGCTCTATGCAATAGATGAGTGTTTTCAGCTATTTTCTATTCTTTTGGCATTTTTATTTGGTCAGAACTGGGGGTACCTGCAGGAAATATGATCTTACAGTAAGGAGGTGGTTTGGGAGTAGAAGGACATGGATTTATTTGCAGGTCTCCCACCTCCTCTGCTCAGTTATGGCTTTGTGCCTCTTTGTTGAGTCCTAATGAACAACTCAAACTCTTTGAGTTTATACACTGAAGAATATAGAGCCCTCACAATTATTATAAAAATAAATAACCCCCTTGGTGTTTATTTCCATTTGTTTATTCTGTCTTGGATCCTTCTTGTCCTTATTTTGCAATTTTCAAATGTACCAGCTCCAATATTTCCTTTAAATATTTTTCTTTTAGGTACCTAAATAACATGTCAGGATTCCTGGAAAAGCTGCCTCTGTTTCATAACTGAGACTGAATTGTGTGCAGTGGTTTCTAAGTTTTCAGCTTGAAGGTTTTGGAAGCAGGAAGGCAGTAGGAATTCCATTATGTAAGGCTGTTATCTTGGAGATTTGGGGTGATTTAAAGCCAGTAAATAAAACAGCCTGTTTTAGGAGCAGGGCAACATCTGTCTGTTTGCACTGAGAACTTTAGGTTGTAAGATAAAGTGTCTGTTGAAACTTTGAACCTGAGGTTGCTCTGTCAGCTTCATCTCCTTCAAAACAGAAGAACTTGGGAAATACTCCATAAAACTGGTGATTTTATGTCTGTATTTGTATTTGTGTACCTGTATAAAGTGTCTGCTTTTAGGAAAACAAAGCTAAAACCAAACAGGCCTCCTCCGTGCTGAAATGGTTGCTTTGGTCCCAGGCACCTCCTGCCCCCAATTCCCAGGTGGAAGAACCCTCTGAAACACCAGCAGGGTTACAATGGAGCCCAAACTTTGCTGCTGAACTTGCTGGGCATTGGTTGAATTCTTTTGTGATTCTTTCCTTGAGTTTTGTTGATGCTCAATTTACTGTTTCTCATCCTGCAGAAATACTGGAAAATGTAAGACTAATACATAAACCAGTGTCTTTGCAACCCCGAGGGCTGATCAACAAAGGAAACTGGTGCTACATCAATGCTGTATCCTTCCCTGGCAGCAGGCAGGGCTCTTGCCTTAAGTGTGTGTGTGTTGTAGAGGGCAGAGGTTTGGGATTGTTGGGGTAAGTATGTCCTAAAGGTGTGTTACCTTCCAGATCCTGCTGCTCTGCTCCCAGTGGGGAAGTGCAGCAGGAGATCCCAAATCCCCTCTGGATCCTGGAGCTGGTGAGCAGGGTTCCCCTGCAGTCCTGTTGGCTGTTTGTTACCTGTGTCAAAATACTACTGAACTGCATCTTCCTGCTGACTGAAAGCCTTTAATTTCTAATTATGTTCACCCTGTGCATCATTTTAAGTGGTTATTTATCTGTTGAAGTAACTGTTCTTACTCTTGGGCTGTGTTTTGGCAGTTTGGGAAGTGGATCATTTGAGGTTTTGTTGAGCAGGCTGTTGTTGTTATTGTTGTTTAAAATAGAAATGTTAAATTTTTTTTAAACTAAATATTTTTTAAAACACGAATTTTAAAAGTAGGAAATTCCTTTTACACATTACATTGTGGGAGATTAGTGTGCCTGTAATATATTGGGATTGTCTTCCCTTGCAAAAACAACTTTTACCCTGGGGAACAGAAATTGTACTTCAGTTCTACATTATTTTATTAATAAAAAAATTAATAATTTTCAAAATTGCCTTCTATGTCAGCAAAGCTCACTGTGAGTGACAGTTGGGAAACTTTCCACTGTTAGTGGAAACATCAACACCCATTTCAAGACTGATCATGGCAGAGCTTCATAAACTATTTCCAACCCAATTTGTGCTTTAAACTTCAGCTTTTATCCTTCATAACCAGTTGTGCCCTCATCTGGTTCTGTGGAAGTATTAGTTCCCATTTTTTCAGTCTTTAAGTGTTACTTGGGAATTCATTGCTCAGCTTTTGCCACTGAAGGGACCAAATGAATCTCTCTGTAGCTGCTGAGGTTGAGGCTTTTTTTTGATCATTTCCCTTCCCCTCCAGTTTTTGAACACATGTCCTCTGTTCACTGGTCTCACAAGGAGCACAGATTGTGATGTTTTTTACTCTGCCATTGTACTCTGAGTTTCACTGGTTGCTCCCAGCGCTCTTGGCACTGTAGAAGATCTGACACCACAGTGGGGTAGTTTGGCTTTGGCTGTGTGGGTCTGTCACCTTCTTTCTTCCATTCTCAGAAAACATGGCACAGGTTCTCTCTTGCCAGTTTGAAAATGGGTAATTTTATAAAGTGTCCTCTAAAGGTTCTTTTTCTCTCCTGCTCCCGGACAAAATGTTTCCTTTAATTAAACTTTTTGCCATGATTAAAATGCCACTGAAATTACTGCATGTTATAAAATGCTGTGTTTATTTAATATAACTCCTGCATATCATTGGTTGATGTTGTGATAAAAATCCCCTTTTCCAGCTTAATTATTAGACTGATCTTCATAATAAAGCTCTATTTTGAATATTATTTTAAATATAATTGAATATTTGCTTAATATACAGCTGACATTTTCTGACTCTTTCCTTAATACCACTGCCTAGACCCTGCAAGCCTTGGTTGCTTGCCCTCCAATGTATCATTTAATGAAGTCCATTCCAATGTATTCCAAATCCCAGAGGCCGTGTACCTCAACTCCAATGCTAGACAGTTTGTAAGTAGCTTGGGAGAAAGGAAATGAACTTTGGGGTCTGACTGAGCTCATTCACAAAGTTGATCTGTAACCTGAAGTCTCTGCATGTTTTTTATAATGATCCTGGTATTTGACAACTCCTTGACTAGTCAAGGACAATCCTTGTTGTTGCCTTGGGAGTATCAGTTTTAAATAATGTTTAATATGCAAAAATGAGCTGTGAGAGCCCCAAGAGCCAACTGAGCACTTGGGTTTCATGACAATGATCAAGGTTGATTGTTATGTCTGAGCTTTACTCAGACTTTGTGATGATGCTCTGGTTTTTTGGGAGTCACATGGACAATGATGTCATTTGATTATTTGGCCTTGTAAGTCTGAACTTGCTGCTCCTGTTCCTTCCCTTCTGTTTCAGTGTTCGTTTAATGAATGAGTTCACTAACATGCCTGTACCTCCTAAAGCCAAGCAAGGTGAGTGGGAACAGGGGCAGGAAAATCCTGAAGTGGTGGGAGGAAGGCTCTGGGGCAAGATCTGTTGGGTTGATGGACTTAAGGCCTTTAAATGCTGGTGCTTTATCCCCTTCAGGGCTCTTTGGAATTTCGGGGTTTCTTGAGATCTTGAATTTTGCTGTTGATTTTGTGTAGATGTTGCACTTCAATTTTTTCTTTTAGTGGCCCAAATGTTCCAAGAGCAGGAAGAGCAGTTTTGGTTGAAGGCTCACTTCAGATGTCTTCTAAGAACATGCCCTTTCTAACAAGATCATTTGATATCTCCTGTATTTTACTCCACTTCTTTCCCATTCCATCCTGTTTCCAGCTGTTTGGTTTATCAGGTTGCTCAGTTCATCATCCTTTCTTAAATCCTGGGCACTCAAAAATGGGGCCAGAACAGGACTCTTTAGGAAGTTGGAAATTGCAGGGATATTATCTTGGCTTCTCATTCCAGAGTGAGAACTTCAGAAATGAGTGATCCCTGCTAATACATATTCAGGCTCAGTGATGGTTTTGTAGTGAGGAATAGAAAGGGTTGTGATGCAAAGAAATTATCTTAAGGATTTCAGTTTTTTCATTTTAAACCAAATCTGTTGTATTATGGACTTACAGAAACAAGCTCATTCCTGGAGCTGCTTTTTATGTAACATGACAAGAAAATATCATAAAGAGCTGGTTGTTCCAGTGCCTTCCAAACAGTTCAGACATTTCTGTGGTTTCTTTCTGTAAAACAAATCTCACTGGCTTATGCAACTTTTTGTACTTGTAGGTCATTTATTGTGTAGTTTTCAAGTATAGTTTCAAGGCTTTGTGTTGCCATTAGGTGGAACATTCTGTCAGACTATTTCTGGAGGTTTTTTCTGCAGTGAGGAAAAGTGATCTGTTAGAATTGCAAATACACAAAAGCTTTAAGGAAAGGTTTTTCAAGTACAAAAATCTAAATAGCACTAGAATTGTTCTTTCTCTATCCATGGCTGTGGATATTCTTGTTAACCTTCAGAGTGTTTACTAACTTTTCTAGTGCATCTGTAAGTCTATGCAGAGTGGTTTTAGATGGTTCTAAAAATGTTTATGGACAAGAGAGTCCCAAAATTATAATAAAACAATCGGTAAAAAAAGGTTCTACTCCAAAATCTCATGATGTGTGAAGAGAATATTAGTGTATAATGCAGATAAAAATCTTCATATTGTTCATATTGCCTTTTCTTTTGCCTTACAGCTTTAGGTGATAAAATAGTGAGAGACATCCGACCAGGAGCTGCCTTTGAACCAACCTACATTTATAGACTCTTGACGGTTATCAAGTCAAGTCTGTCAGAAAAGGTGTGACTTGAAAGCCTTGATTTCTCTAATTGCATTGCAGGGCACTCCCTGTCCATAAAACTGGTTAAAGCCACCCCTCACCCTCTGGGCTCAAACACCACTAAATTGATATTTCATTGTAATGGAGCTCAACTGTCTTGGGATTTAAATTAGAGGATTTGGCAGTTTGGTATGTCAGAATAATGAAGGAATTGCTGTTGGAATGGAAATCTCTTTTCATAATCAAGGTATCAATTGATTTACTTTTAAGAAATGAGCAGTTGTTCCTTTTTGTGAGGGATTCAGCCAGAAATGTTGGAAGGTCCAGAAGCTACAAAATACTGTTTCAAGTTCAGTTCCAACTGTCTTGTGATTTGGCCTTGGCTTGACAGCACCTTTTAATTGTGCTTGTAAAAGAGGGGAAAAAATATACCAACTCACATGTTAAATGGAATTTCTGTTGAAAAGAATGTGGAAATGCCATATCAAACTTATGTGTGTATTTACTGCCCAGGGCAGTTTGGTTTTAACTGGTTAAAAATGAGAGGTTATTACAGGAAATTTAAACTTTATTTGGCATTATAACTTAGGCTGACTAGTTGCTAAATTAGCCAGATTAATAGGAGAAAGCTGGATATTCAATGTCATGAACCTTCCTAAAAGGAAACCAGGAAAATGTCATGCAATTAATTGAAAAAACTTATTTCATTCAGGGCAGGCAAGAGGATGCTGAGGAATACTTGGGATTTATCCTCAATGGACTACATGAAGAAATGCTGACCCTCAAGAAACTTCTCTCTCCACATAATGAAAGTTAGTGGATTTTTTTTTTTAGCAAACCATTTATTTCAAATACTGTTTTTGTGTGGTGATTCTGCAACAGGGAGTAATGTTTGCAGTAGGTGTTGAGGTAGGGACAGAGTGCCATGTTTTAGATCACTCAGACATAAGTAAAATTTTGTTAAAATCTGCATAAAATGAGTCCATTCTCTCCAGTTTATAGATGACCTGAAGTGTTACTGAATATTCAGAAAAGCACCATCATTCTGTAAATGCTCTGGATGACAATCAGTCATATGCCAGGTCCTCCTAAACAGCAACATTCTGTACAAAATCCTGTAATTGTTACATTATTTAAGGTTAACTCAGGTTGACTGATCTTATCTAAAGCATTGTTTGTCATTCATAGCACCTGCAGTGTCATTTGTTCTCTGAGATTTTGGGATGTGTTTTTTCACTCGTCTTTAAACCACTGCTAAAATTTTCCTTTTTGAAGTGGAAACATCCAATATAAAACAACATATTAAATTATTTTAAAATTCTTACTGACAAAGTGGGAGAGGAATTTTCTTTGGAAGAATTACTAGAATTTGTATGCAGAGTAAAATGTTTTATTTTATAGCGACTTTGTTTGAGCCCCCTGTTAAACATGAAACAAAACACTGCAAGCCTTTGCCAAGGATAGAATTAAGGAACACTAGTTATCCAGTTTCTCTTTAGTAGGGTAAATTTTTCAGACATAAAATGATCGTTCCATATTTTGTGCTGTGTGCAGTTTATAGCCTTCTGTCTTGGGCTCTTGTAAAGAAAATACTTGCCAAGCCTTGGGTTCTCTGTAAAATCTCTGTGCAGAGAAGCAGTTATATTTAATAATGGCGTAATTGTGTTTCCAGAACAACATTTGATTTTCTAAATAATTTTTTAAATTTACTGCTAAAAATACATCAAACTTTACTAGAAGACTCCATTAATTTGCACACAGTCAGTGTCGTGTTAACACATGGATGTGTCCAGCTTTGGGATAGTCTGGAGCTTGTTCCCCATCCATCTATTTATCAAACCAATGATCTATGGAAACACTTTAACCTCAGAAATTTTACCTCTATACTTTTAATTTCAAATTCTTTCTTTGCCAACGTGTTTTATTTGTCCCAACCCCCCTGTTTGTTGCCTTGCCCTGAAGAAGTGTCGGTGTCCAACGGCCCCGAGGCTCAGGCTGTCCCTGAGGAGGAGGAGCAGGAGGAACAAGGGGAAGGCAGTGAGGACGAGTGGGAGCAAGTGGGACCTCGGAACAAGTCGTCAGTCACTCGCCAGGCTGACTTTGTGCAGACTCCAATCACTGATATTTTTGGTGGTCACATCAGGTACAGCACTTTTTCCTAGAAGTTTGTTGACTTGTAGATTTTAAATCCTTTCAAATGTCATAAAACCCCAGGCTTTTGGAGATCCAAAGCCCTGGATTGCATGTAGAAAGTTTGAAATGTGCATGCTTTGAATATTAATGTCTAAGAATTCCAAAGCACTTCAGAGCTGTGTAATTTTTATGACCTGAGGAATCTCATATTGGAACTGAGGATACTGAGAGATAATGACTTAAATCTTGTCAGTAAAAGTATGAAATCAGATGATGGGCTTTTGATTATTTAACACTTGATACTTCCCAGAGAAAGTTATGTTTAATAGCTAATAAATGTTAAAGGCAAAAGAAGTCTGGAAAAATGTAAATTACAACAAGATGTTAATGGAATGAAAAGAATGTGGGACATGACTTATATTCAGGTCTGATACCAGATGAAGGCAAAAAGCAGATGCTAAAAGAATATTTTTTGTAAAGGAAGCCTTAAGACTTGTTTGGTGAAATGTGTAATTTAAAATGAAAGCAAAGTAAACTCATGCTAAAAACATACTCCAAAACAAAACTGCTAGACTTGAAGAATTATTTTTAAATTGGAGACAGACACTTAATTGCTGGTGTTTGACTCTCTGTGTTGCCAGATATTCAGTCTAGATGTGTGAATAATGTGGACTAGTGCCTTCTGCCTGTGACATACTCTGAAATTATTTATTCTTCTGGGTTTTGAGCCAGACAACTGGCAAATAAAATTATATTTTCCATAGAATGTGGCAGACAGATGTTGGTAGGTATTGATGGAATTCTACAGCGATGGTTAATGTACCCAGGGGGGTTTTAATACCCTAAGTATATTTATCATGGTCAGAACTGTTTAGATCTCTGCATGATTCCATTAGCTTTTATATTAAATTACTGAGAGAATGCTGTTTTCTGTAGAAGTCCAGAGAAAATGGTGTAAAGCGAAGGTAATACTGAAAAAAAGGCAAAAATCTTGCTCCAAGCAGCAGAACCACAGGATCCAATCCCAGCATCTGTTTGCTCTCACCACTTCCACCAGCTCACACAATGTACCACAGAAACAGCATCCCATGGGATGGTGGAAAGGCTCATCCTCTGAGGGTGGGGATGGGGAGGACTGAACACAGAAGTGCCAGTAGAATTCCACTAAGTGAAAGCATCAGAAACTGGAAGAATCAAATGGAAAATGCAGCTGAGAAAAGATGGTTTGAATTGGCATCTTTAGGCTTGGGAAACTTCAGGCTGTCCTTGCAAGGCTTGTGTCTATTCATGGGCAAACAGCTCATAAAGTCTTCCTTAGCAATGTGAGCCTTAAATGGGAAAGTACAAGGTTTTCCTGAAAAATACTTAAGAGTTCCTGCAGTGCCTGAGTAATTATTCACTGAAAATTATGCATTTTCCTTGGTCCAGCTGGGATTTGTAATTATCCTAATAAGTGATGCCTTTACAGAATAATCACAGTCCAGCAAAGGTTTTGCTTTCTGATCAATTTCTGCATAACTTTGTGAAGAAAAGATTCTGAAGAAATGTGACAATATAATTGCTAATAATATTTTAAAAAAATTTTTCTTAACATTATCTTTTGAGAATAATGTTGCTGTTACTCATTAAATTTTTAATACCTGGTCTTGAACACAGTTGGAGCTGTTGGCATTTTCCTGTGGGTTATTGCTGTCAATAATGGTTTGCCTAAAAAAAAAGGGATTTGGGAAGTGTATCCAAAAACAGGAAGACTTACCAGGGAAGGGTTTGCTTTTGCCATGTGCTGAAGGTTTTGTCCAGCCAAGGGAAGTGTTAAACTGAGATAAAGATGCTGCTGTTTTCCATACCCTCTTTCCTCTAACGGATATACATTTGCCAATATAAAGCTGCTGTTTCTGTTGGTGCTTCAGGGCTTTGCCTGAGTCAAAGGGGCTCTTTTGATTAACAGACATTAATCTGAACATCAGCATTTCCTACCTGACCTGGAGCCATTCCAGCACAGCCACGTGGATCAGGAGCTGTGTTAATTATCATTCTCTATTCAAGCTCTAATGCATAACAACATAATAAATGAATGGGGTTTTTTGGCTTTATAAACCCACATTCTTGTAGCAGCTGGGGCTTTTTAATGCAAGTACTGCTTGCAAAATTAAAGAAAAAAATTGAGGTTTTTTTGTAAAGAAAAATGAAGTCAGGAAGATCCACTTAGTGCAGCCAATGCTGTCCCATTGCAGAAAACAGTGGTCACCAAACCAGGCTACTTAAAAGCTGCAACTGAACACATTTCAAACAAAAATCAGTCCCCCAGAACCCCAGGAAACAGGTTTCTCATGCTTCAGGTCTTTACTCTGCTAGTTTTCCAAAAGGCTGCAGTTCATGTACAAAGGAATAAGTGCAAGGACAAAGTCTGGGTACAGCAAGTGATGGGAGGAAAAGGAAATGCCAGTCCTTGATGGAGCAAAGTTCAAGTTTCCTATGGCAAGACTTAAGGAAACAATTTAAAATCACTGTGTCTTAATGAAGTGACTAAAAAAATTGGTGTAGTTTTTAATCAGAGAATCTGGAATAAGTTGTAATTTTTACAGTAGAACAGAGACAAGCACTGGCATTTTGCACTTCTGAAAATCTGTTGGAAAACTAACACAAGAAGTGCCTGGAGATGAATTTTTTTAATATGCATTATCAAAAATGTCAGTCTTTAAGATTTTCATGCTTATCCAGTAATAATCCTATTCAGTGTGCTCCTAATAGATGTTAAAATCATTTAAACTGCAGTAAAGTGGGTGTTTCCAGTTGAAACCTGATGTTTGACCTTTTTGTGTTGCTTTAAATTAGCGATAAATTGAGTTACTTAAGTCACTTCATTCTTCCTTGAAGGTTCTGTATTGTTGAAAATGACACTTTATTACATTTTATTTTTCTCCCCTCTCCCCAGATCTGTTGTTTACCAGCAGAGTTCCAAGGAATCTGCTACACTGCAGCCTTTCTTCACCCTGCAGCTGGACATCCAGTCAGACAAGATCCGCACAGTGCAGGATGCCTTGGAAAGCCTGGTGGCAAGAGAGTCTGTCCAGGGATACACCACAAAAACCAAGCAGGAGGTGTGTTCTGAGCCCTTTTTTTTACAGCCATCTCCTCAGCTTTGTCAAAGGGGTTTTTATCCAGCTCTTGCTTTATAGATAGTTGTTAGAATGCTCTTACCCGTGTTAACAAAAGAGGGAGGAACCTTTTCCAAGTGTCCTGCAGCAGGAAAATGTTTGACATGTGAGCAGATACACTGAAAGGGAGAGAACTAACCCCTGAACAAAGCCATGCCTGAAAATAGCTTTGTGAAAACACTTCTGTGTTGGTGTATTAATTTATTGGAGATTTGACTGGAGTCGATATTAAATTAACAGGGTGACCTGTTGTGTTGAGCTGATGATAACATCGATTCCTGGGGATTGCCAGGTGTTGTTGGTAAAGGAGCAGCTCTTGAGAGTCATTTCAAAGCAGCTCCAGCTTTAGGAAGGAAACTCTTGCAGCAGAACACTTGCCTGTTGTGTGTGTGGCTGTTTTTAGGGCTTTGGATTCACACATTTCACTTCCAAATCAAAAATGGAAATATTCATTGATGGTAGGCCTAGTGGAGTCCATCTAGATCCTCTCTGAAACATCTGATGATCACAGTCCTTCTCTCTGGGTTAATAATCTGAAATCTTTCAGTAACCAGTAACACCTCCACTCAGTGTCCTTGGCACTGTGGAATGGACTGGGTTGCTGTACACAGCCCTAAAAACTCCAATTTGTCAGTAATATATTAAGTTTTAAATCATTGGTTCATAAAATGTCTTAAGTTTGATGCTCACAAGGTCATTTTCTTTGAAGAGCTAAAGATGAATAGCTGAAATCTGTCTGCCTTGAATACTCAGAACATCTATTGCATTTGTTTCTCCAGTTGTTTTCCATGTGAAAGAAACATTTGCAGTGCAAGCTCATCATGATTTCCCACATGGATCTTGTTTTGCCAGTCATTCAGTTTTTGGTTTTCCCTGCAGATGGTTTTAACTTCTTGACTGACAACCCAGGGATCAATGAGGGGGTTTAGAAAAAAATGGGTGTTCAAATGAGGTGCTGGAGGTTTGGTCTGGCTTATATTTCAAAGTTGGGATGGAAATACAAGCATCCACAGTGTCTTTCTGGGTTTTTTTTTTTTTTCCAAAAGAAATTCAAGTTGAAATAGTTGCTCTTGTATTAAAATTGTAGTAAAAACACTGAACACATTGTCTGTAGAACCAGCAAAGGATTTTGCAGATAGTAATTTTCAGAATGTGTTGCCAAGGAGTATTTAATGCCCATTTTACAGAAGGAAACTCAGGGCTGCTGATAAATGTAAAAATAGTATTATTATATTACTAAAAACTATTGGTGTCTCCTGATTGTTTTAGTCTGGATTAAATTGTGGGCATGGAATAGATCTGAAAAGAACAATCTTCCAAATATATGTGAATGATTTAACATTTGCTTTTAATGATTTTGAGCTGGTTTTGATTTTTATGTGTGTATTAATATAAACAGAAAATCAGTCAGATTTTCATGCAGAGTTTAATTAGGTGTTTTAAATGCAAGTAACTGTTTAAAATGGAGTGACATTCCCTTGCTGACTTAATTTCACTTGCATTTGAAGGAAGTTGTTTTGGTTCCTTCAGGTCCTGCAGTTCATTTGGTTAAATCTGGAATATTTCAACAGTCAGTATGGTTTTTTAAGGGATTACTCTTCATCCTCAATGAAGTGATTTTCCTTTCAGTCTCTTATTCTTGTTTGCAGACCTGCTGCTGTTTTCCTACAAAAGTCTCTTGAGTAACAAACTGGTTTTACACCATTTATTTTTCCAGGTTCCCTTCCCTCCTTTTCCTCCTTAGGAGGAGTTTTTACATTTCCTGGGGTTTTCAGACTGCTCCTTGAGGACCTTTTCCAAGCATGGAAAGAGAGTAGTGTTTCCCCATGAGTTCCTATTCCACACTTAGTAGGTTCTAGCAGAATCAAGCCCTGTATTAAAAATAATAGGCTTATGATTGCCAGTAAAGAAATTTTTCTCAATAAAAAATGGAGAAAAACCACAAGCAGTTATTTTGAGGAATGTTTTTGTCTTAATTTCTAGGAAGGCAAAACATTTTTGTTCTGCAGTTCTGAGCTCAATTTCAGGCTTTCAGACAGCAACTTTGTGGATTCTTTGGTTATAATTATATAGAAATCACTATTCAGTAGAGAAAAGTGTGGTCATAACTCATATTTCTCTCTTTGAAAATACTGAATTGTTTAAGACAACACTTGGTTTGAAGATCCAGTGGCCTTTAAGTCATAAGCTGCATTTTTTAATCATAAATTAAGAATGTAATAATAACAAACCTGGGTGTTTTCCAAATATATTTAAAATTAAATACTTAGTCCTCATTTGAAGGAGTAATTTGGGGCAGTTGAGAAGAAATGACAGGTTTTATTCACCTCTGTGTGTATGTGTCAGGTGGAGATCAGCAGAAGAGTGACACTGGAAGAGCTGCCCCCTGTTCTTGTTCTGCACCTCAAGCGTTTTGTGTATGAGAAAACTGGGGGATGTCAGAAGCTGATCAAGAATATTGAATATCCTGTTGATCTGGAAATTAGTAAAGGTAAAGATCTCTGAACAGAATTCTCTCCTTTTTAGGGAAAAGTTAATGTGTTTTCTGGGGATATCTGTGCTTCACTTTTCAAGATTTCATCTTCATGGTTGTCTGAGAGCTTTTTAATTTAGATGAATATTTTGTATAGTTTTCTTCTTAAAAAGGATATATTTGGGTTTCTGGGGTCAGTCTTGCCAAACGTGACATTGCCTGTGTAAGAGTTTGAGCACCTATTTTGCAAAGAACATCATGATGAAAGATCTTAAAAACCTTTGGCACTTGGATTGGCCAAGGGACAGCTTCCTGTGGATTTATGGAGTAATTGACTGGAGTAAATGTGGAGTAAAGTTACACACTGCTGAGAGCAGTAATGGGAAGTGAGCCCCTTGTATAAGGGATATGTCCCTGTACAAGGCTGTTGCCACTTCATACTGGATACTTTTTTCAGATTTAATTCAGAGAAGTGGCAAATTATTTCAATAATTAGTGGCTGATGGAAGGAAACTGGTGTTTTATAGAAAATGCAGCCTTGTCATTGTCTGACAGCAAGAATGAAAGGTTAAAAATGGATAGTCTGATCTTTTGCTCTATTCTTTTCTTCCTTTATTTTTTGGTGGTATCTGCAAACCTTCCATAAAATTCCAGTGTTCAGCAAACCTGAAAATTCACTCCCTGGATCACCAGGTATCAGAACCTGACTGGTTTTTTGAAGGGTGCAGGAGAAACGTCAGTTAAACTTTCTTCTTTGTGATGGTGTTGGTTTCTCTGAGAAATAATTGAACCTCTTGAAATGAATTTCTAAATTTGCTAACTAATTGCCTTTGTGACTTTTTTCCTTCCCCAGAGCTTCTATCTCCTGGTGTGAAAAGTAAAATTTTTAAAGGCCAAAGAACCTACCGGCTCTTTGCAGGTATTTTCATCAACGTGCCTCTAGTCCCTGTGTTGCTAAATTCCCCCAAATGTAGAGATGGAGAGGAAAGAATCTTTAATGGAATTAGCAGTTAATCAGAGGTGTTTGGGTCACAAGTTTAAGGAGGTCACTGAGAATTAATACAAGTGAAACTTGTCGATTGGTTCTTTCATAGAACCTGCTTTCAGAATAAAATTATAGTTAAAAGGAAAACCATGGTTGGAGGGGGATAACTGGCACACATTTGTCATCAGTGCAGTTGGAAAAGTCTGTCTTGATTTGGGGGGTTTTTTTTAATAGGTCACTCTGTAGTTTGACTTGAGTTTTTTAATAGACCACTCCATAGTTGGTTTTTTTTACAATTTATTTCAATAAAATACTGTTGTGGTCAGCAGAGTGAATGTGTGGCTTAGAACATCCCCCAGAGTGTGGGCAGTACCTGTTGGAAGCTCTCCAGGCTGTGCTGCACTCTTGGCAAATGGCCTTTGGGAGCCAAAATCCTTTCCAGAAAATCCTCTAGGAAAATCTAAAAAGTAATTTGATGCTTTGATTCTTTATTTACTTAAACCTTTTTTTAGAACCATTAGTTTGGGTACGCTGGAGAAACATTAGTAACATCACTTTGGACAAAGGCCTGGAGCGACAGGACAAGGGGAAATGGCTTTAAACTAAAAGAGTAGTTTAGATGGGATATTGGGAAGGATGTGAGGGTGGGGAGAGAATTAGATGGAATACTGGGAAGGATGTGAGGGTGAAGGGAGAATTACACAGAATTAACAAGGTTGGAAAACATTGTAGAGTTCATCAAGTCCAGCCTTTTACCCAACTTAATGACCAATCTAACACCAATCCATCATCCTAAACCATGTCACTGAGTTCACCATCCAACCCCTCCTTAAACACATCCAGGGACAGTGACTCCACCACCTCCCTGGGAAGCCCCTTTCAGTGGGAAATCACTCTCTCTGTGAAAAAGTTTTTCCTAATTTCCAACCTAAACCTCCCCTGACGCAGCCTAAGATGGGATATTAATAAGATGGGATATTGGGAAGGATGTGAGGGTGGGGAGAGAGTGAGATGGGATGTTGGGAAGGATGTGAGAGTGGAGAGAGAATGAGATGGGATGTTGGGAAGGATGTGAGAGTGGAGAGAGAATGAGATGGGATGTTGGGAAGGATGTGAGAGTGGAGAGAGAATGAAATGGGATGTTGGGAAGGATGTGAGAGTGGAGAGAGAATGAGATGGGATGTTGGGAAGGATGTGAGAGTGGAGAGAGAATGAGATGGGATGTTGGGAAGGATGTGAGGGCGGGGAGCGAAGCTGTGGCCGCCCCATCCTTGGAAGTGTGCAAGGCCAGGTTGGACGCGTCTGGCGCAAGGTTGGAACCTTAAAGTCCAGCAGGTTGGAACTTCATAATCCTCCCACCCCCAACCCATCCCACGCTTGTGTCCCACCGCTGAGGGCCCTCCCTGTTGCTGTCCTTGCAGTTGTGTATCACCATGGCAACAGCGCGACCGGCGGCCATTACACCACGGACGTCTTCCAGATCGGGCTCAACGGCTGGTTGCGCATCGACGACCAGGCCGTGAAGGTGATCCATCAGTACCAGGTGGTGAAGCCGACCGCGGAACGCACAGCCTACCTCCTGTACTACCGCCGTGTGGACCTGCTGTGACCCTCCGCGTGCCGCCCTGCCTTGGCCAGCGCCAGCTAGCACTAACTTCCTTCTCCTGGAAATGCTCTTCTGAGTGAATTTTTTTTTTCTTTCATTTTTCCTCTTTTTTTCTCTGTTGTTTTTGTTTTTTTGGTTTTTTTTCCCCCCTCCCTCCTTCTCCCCGTGCAACTATGGGATAAGAGTGATAAAGGAAACTCCCGCGGGTTTGTGCACAACGTGGTTTGTGTTGGCTTTTTTGGCTTTGAGGAATGAAGTCACTTGGTGGGAAGAGTCGAGTCTCGTGAATCACAAAAAATATATATTAAAATAAGAAAAAGTATAAGAATTAATCTGAGTTAATGCTGAATCCTAAGATAATAAAGGGATTTACATTTAATTCCCACTTTCTAATTGCGTAGTAGAAGAAAACCCTGCACCAGCAACAGAACTTGTAGATTTCTGTGAAAATGTTTTATCTTTACTTCAGTAAAAAAAAAAAAAAGAAAAAAAATTAAAAAAAAATAAATAAAAAGCTCTCTCTGCTTCCCCAATAGTTTTTTGATAAGTGGTAAAATATGAGCCGATGTGTATGAGATGGAAATGGTCCTTTGTGCTTCAAAACATGTACAAACTGCAGAGTTGCTGGTTCCTGATAGGAAGACACATTTTAATAATTGTGCGATGAGAAACTGCTTAAGTACACATTGCAGATCAAATATTTGGAGTTAAGATGTTAGTCTATATAGATGGGTGATTGTAACTTTATTGCTATTAAGAAATTTCAAACTGCATTTATGCTTCTGTGTACATGAAATTAAGAAAATGGGCAAAATAATTAAGATTGATATTTCTTTAAGTCTGCTTTGTTTAATTTTGCTGTCTGCTCTCCTATAATGTTGAGTTCCTAATTGTACACAGTTTAGTGATATCTAGAAGTATAAAGTTGTCGCCCATCAATAAAAGTCACAAAGTTGGTTTAAGGTGTGTGTGTGGGTTTTGTTTTTCTTCAAGTGTAAATCCTACTCTTTGAAACTCCATGATTTTCCACTTCTCTGAGGTGTAGACAGCCTTCCCTAAGTGAAGTGTAAATGATTTTATTTTAATTTTACAACTTCTTGAAACTTCAGAATTGTTCCTATTTTGCATTGAAGTGGAACTGATCTTTGAGGGGAGGGGAAAAAGGAGATGAGATTATAGATCCCAAGGATAGGACAGTCCCAGGACTGAGCACTGGCCAGCCAGAAGAGGGAATGGAATCCCTGCTGTATCCTCCTGAAATGCCTGGGTTGTTTCTGAGGCAGGTGGTGTTTTGTTTGCCTTCAGCTAAACTGTTCCATTCTCTAGCCAGTTGATGTTTTCATGGAAAACTTCTGGTAAAAATTTGTGTTGGATGAGCAGCAGGAGCTGCTGAAATCCCTCCTGGTTTGCCCTGACTCTTCCACCCTCTCATGGGATGGTGGAGAGCTTGGGATTTTCCTGCCTGTGGATCACTCCTGTGATGCTGTCCATACAGCATTCCGTCCAGGAAGGAGTTTCTTGCCTGGAGGTAGGAGTGTGCAGCCCTGTGGCTCCTTGGGGTGGTCCTGTGATCCCTGCTCCAAGTTGGGTGCTGATCAGATGAATGATTTCTTTCTGGAATGATCAGGCAGCATTAATTTTATCACTACTGAAATCCTGAGGCTGGGAAAGTGTGATGATGCTTTGTCAGTTGTCTTGGATATCCAGGTGTACCATTTTTTTCATAGATAAGCACATTTTATTAGTATTTTCTAATCTACAAATCATTCCTGAGATACTGTTCTAGATTTTGGTGACATTACACCAACTGAAACAATTTTCAGTGCGAAGCTCACTTTGATTTTGGCTGATTGAAGGGAAAACCTCAGCTCCTGGCTGCTCCTTGGGCACAATTCCCCAAAGCTGGGGCTGCCCAAGGCCTGGTGTTCCCAGGGTTTCCCAGTGCAGGGCTGCCTGTGGTGGGAATTGCACTGGAGCCACAGTGGTGAGACATTGGTTCTGCTTGGCTTTTGAAATTTGAGGGAAGAGGGAGTTGTTCCAAGTAGGAAAGAAACCAAATTTTGAAATTGCTGTTCTGTGCTGGTAATTATTCACGTCCTGTCTCTGCACCCTGGTTGGATTAGTTTTGTGGACTGCAGAAATCCTATTTCTGATAATTCTTGAGGCTGTGTTGGGTATTTATTTACCAGTATCCATGGCATTATGGAAATATTGTAGATTTACCTGAATGGTCCAGATAGAACTGCAGGTGATCAATAATTGTATTACTTGGTAGAGCTAACAAGTGGTATTAATTATTTTAAAGAAATGGCAATGAGTCATTGTCAACAAGTGTTGAAATCCTCTCTAGGATGACATAGAAGTGTTCAGATGGTGGGAATTTTGGGATTTTTCACTGAGGGTATTACAAATGCACTTGTTGGTAAAATGTGTCCTCTGCAGTGTATTACTCAAAGGGAAATAAAAACTATGTGGCAACAGTGATGTGGACACATAGCCACAGTTTTTATTTTCTGTATTAAACTCCTCCCATTGTTGCAAAACAAGGGTTTTGCAGCCTTTTGATCATTTGCTTTGTCTGAGTGTGATTATGTAAAAGAAAATCCCCANGTAAATCCAATGTTTGTTTACTGATGTTTAAACCAGAAACTTGGGATGTGCAGCTCCCAAGGGCTCTTGAGAAAACCTTGTGCCTTTAGCCAGATCTGCAGGGGAATAACTGGATGGGGTGGGGAGGAGGATTGTTAAAGCCACGAGGTATTTGGGAGTGGGGGAAGATCATGGATGTTTTAATTGGGAAACTGCTGTTTTCCACAATATCCCTGGGTTGGGATGACCTGGGGCTGGGCTGCAGGAGAGGGCAGTGGAGGATCAGCTCCAAGGCTGCTGCTTTGGAAATGTGCTCTAAAGCTCTCTG
Organism: Serilophus lunatus; assembly: GCA_013399895.1. Classification (NCBI taxonomy): domain Eukaryota; kingdom Metazoa; phylum Chordata; class Aves; order Passeriformes; family Eurylaimidae; genus Serilophus; species Serilophus lunatus. The sequence continues at coordinate 2,381,139 of VXBA01002171.1, forward strand.
GGTTTTGACCAAGAGTGAGCCTTGGACGTGCAGGGGATGATGTTCTGTTCCCAAAATGCTGGAGGTTGGTTCAACTGGAAGTTTGTTTCAGGGTACTTTTAATGACATAAATGTATTTTTTGGAAAGGCTTTTGTGTGGCTAACTAACCAGCTGTAACGTCTGTGGCGTTTGGGATTGCAAACTGTTTTGGGGTGAAACCTCCAAAGGTGGGTGCTGGGTTAATGGTTCTGAACTGTCTCAGTCTGCACATCTGTACCAGTTACTTCATTATTATAAAAGTGTGTTTCAACTTCTCTCACTGCAGATGTTACCAGGGGATATGAGGAGCTGTGGGAACAAGGTGAGTGGTTTTCATGGAATCACAGAAAGTGTTTGGGTTGAGAGAGACCTTGAAGTCCATCTCGTTCAACCCCCTGCCATGGACAGGATACCTTCCACTATCCCAGGTGGCTCCAAGCCCTGTCCACTCTGCCTTGAGCACTTCCAGGGATGGGGTGTACAAATCTCAGGAAAGCCTGTGCCTCTCCACCTTCATAGTGAAGAGTTTGGGAGTTTCCAGTTCACATTTCACTTCTACTTTGTGTAGTGGGCAGTGCCTCCAAAACCTTTTGAAATTGCTGCTGCTTGTGTGCTTATTCCCCTGCCTTACCTCGACTTTTTGTGGGCACTAGTGAAACAGCACAGGTTTTATGGGGAATTGCAGAGAGAAAGCCCAGGTAGGAGGGGGAATAGAGAATGGCAGCAAAGCAGGGGGTGATTCCCCCAGACCTGAGCCTGGGGCCCATCAGGAGCAGCTCAGGGGCTGCTGGTCTCCCTTGTGCTCTCCTTGTACATGATCACAGACAAGTTTCTGCAGGTTCCCTCTTGCCACTGGGCTTGCTTTACCTTGTGCTCCCTCTGCTCCAGAGATATTCCAGACAATACCAGGAGTTACTCTTCAGTTTTCAACCTCTCACCCTTTTCTGCCCCGCCCAGCTTTGGTGCTGTTACTGCTGAGCTCCCGTTTGAGTAGGAAATAAAGAGGAATTAATTCAAGTTGAAGATCAAGACATGCTGTCTGCATGGTCAATTAGGAAGGCATAGGGAAATCTGTGTCTCTTCCCATTCATTGGCTATTACATTAAAAGCCTCTCCCCTAATATATACTTATATATGCAGCCTGCTTTATGTGGCTTTTACCACATATGAAATGGAGACGTTATAATCAAGGCAGTAATAACATAATGATTAAAAGTAACTTCTGATTGTTTTGGCTTTGGTTGAACAGATGACCCAAAACTGCTGACACGAGACAAAATTAAGTGGACAAAAAGTCTCCTTCCAGGCTGTGCTTAGGGATGAGCACAGCCATGCCTTGTACAGTGAGACTGCACTGGTGGATATTATAAAAAGAAATTAAAAAAATCCCATCTTTGTAAAGCAGCTGGGTTGATGGAGCAGTCAGACAGCCCAAACCATCCTACAGGGATTAATTTCCCATAGGAATATTTGTGGAGATTACAAAATACCCAATTTCTCTGAGGCCTGGAAATTATTTTTACATTGGCTTGTGAGATTCAGAATGAGTTAATTCAGCTTTATGGTAATTGGGGTGAACAGCATCTTCTGAGGGCTGTGAGTCAGGGCTGGGGAGCTGTGTGGTTTTGGGGTGTCAGCCTGTGTGGGGGCACGATGGTTCACCGTTGGACTTCGTTATTCAGGGAAGTTAGGAACTGAGGGGGCTGCAGCTTCTTCCAGCTGATTAAATAAGCCTTCAGGAAATACAGCAAAGTCACTGATCCTGAGTGAATCAAAGGAGCAAGGAAAAAAAAAAAAAAGGAAGATACAGTAATTTACAGTAAAGCAGTGCAGAACCTTCTGTCAGCCCAATTCTGGGTGGTCTGTGCCTGGGCTGGTGGCAAAGTCTGAGCTTTTTTGGGGAGCCAACTGCCCAAATTGCACAGGGTAGAAGTGCCAGGTCCAACTGCCGGACCGTGTGTCGTCAGTTCACATACACACTTTGTTTTGAAGTAAATAGAAACGCTTTATAAATACAGCTGGCAGAGCTTGGCCAGCAGGGAAGAGCAGCCAGGAGGGGTGTTGTGGCTGTACCAGTCTGCAGGACTGGCACTGACTGGGCAGAACTGGCTCCTACCTCTCAGTTTCCAATGGAGCAGTAGATAACACCCCGAGTGATGGGAATCTGCTACTCCTTGAAAAATTCTCAGGAAAGTGGTGTAAGAGACAAAATGAGCAGTTGTGCCTTGGAGCTGACTTCAGAGGGTTCTGTTTCTTGCTCGGAGCACTTGTGGTGCTCTCTCAGCTGCCAAGATTTGCTGCTCTGCTCCCAAACTGTTGAACCAGTTTGATAAATGTCCTTCTGCTTTCTGAGCGCCACTGGGTCTAAACAAACCTCTGGGAGTATCTTGTAAACTCCCTTCTAGTAAACAGTAAATAAAAGTGGTTGGTGTTCTGCCTGAAGAAATAAATATGGACTGCTTGGAAGAATGGAAGGACTTCTTCTCCCTAAGAACTTTGGCGGTGGATTTGGAAAAATCATGGCAGCTTTGCTTGGATGAGCCAAATCCAGGGGCTGGGTGTTCTGCAAGGGAAGCACCGCAGGTGATGAGCTGAGCCTGCAGCGCTGCTGGATGGGGATCCCAGGGGGGCTGAGCTCCCTCCGGGTGCTCAGCACAGCAGCTGAGGGGCCGGAACATCCCCGGGGTGTTCCTCACGAGGGGGGGATGTTGTTTATTCCCGTTTGTTTAGTTCAAGAAAAAGGAAGGACCTTACAGCTTGTCTTTTGCTCAATCGTTTCCTTTCACAGTGGTTAAAGCCACGGAGACGGGCACGGAGCTGGATTCCAAAGCTGGGGCTGCTGTGGCATCAGCCGCGCAGGAGGGGGTGAGTCCTGTCTGGGATTTCACTAACTTTTTATTTTCCTTGTTCCCTGGAGCTCCCCCTGTAGCGCCGGAGCAGCGACTGAGCCCGTGGGGGAGTGTCAGCGCTGGGAGAGCTTTGGGAACAAACTGCACAGGGGGATTCATCTCCTGCTTGCCAGCAAACGCCCAGCTCTGGGAATAAAGGGGTTCCGCGGGGTGTGCTGTGGGGGGCTGGAGCTGGGAAATCCCAAAGCCCTGGCTGTGGGATTTCCCTGTGAAGAGCAGGAAAGGCTGAGCTGGCAGCCGAGAGGAGACAGCTGGCTTTAGTCCCTCGTCTTCAAAAGCCTTTCTTGGATTCCCCCTCCCTCGTCACCGGAGCCCTCCAGCCAGGATTCTCCATGCCCCTGGAATGCCCTGGGCTGCCAGCTCCGCCCGAGAGCTGACTGCGGGGAAAGCACGGGAGCCCTTTTATAGCACCCTGGGGCTGCCCCTTCTCCTGCTCCCCTCCTCTCCCGCCCCGGTGTTCCCGCCTTTGGGAGGATGGTCCTGCTCTGCTGAGCCCCAATGACCGACTTCAAACTGCTGCGATCCCCCCCGACCCCCCTCTGCTCGCTCCTGCCTCCTTTTCCTGGGTTTTCTTTGCCCTCCTTCTTTTTTTTTTTTTTTTTTTTTTTTTTTTTTTCTCCTCCCCCTTTTTTTTTTTTTTTTTTTATTTCCTCCCCTCCCTTCTTTTCCTTATTACTCCACGCCCGTTGCCAAACCCTGGACGATCCAGGCTTGTCCTCTTTGCCTGGAGAGCATAAATACCACTGGGGAGCTCTGTGAGACTGCACTTGGTACGAGTTGCTGAGCTGAGACCTTGCACATCTCGCACCTCCTGAGGCTTATTCCATCCTGTTCCCCTCCTGCTAGATTAAATATTTCAGACACATAATTTATTTTCCACAAGCAGGCTTGGAGAAGCTGCAATTACTTGGAGACTTGGAAGTGCTCAGCAAGGTAAGTGAAAAGTTTGGTCCCTGCTTCTGAAATGTGGTTTGGGGTGGGGGTGTGTGCAAGAAATGACTCTTTTAAGAGGGCACAATTTTAGTAACTTCTCCCAAAAGTTGCCTGGATGGTATAAAGTAACACAATACTGTCTGAGCTTGCCTTATGTATCTTCTGCAGAGGTTAATCCAAGATTAATAAACTGATTTTGAGTGAATGGGAGGAGTTTGTGAGTGCAGGAGTGGATTTCTAATTAGAGACTGCCACAGCATCCCCTGGATAAGAGCTGATACCTGTGGGCACTTCCAGTGTGCTCCAGGCACTCTGTTTGTGCAACTCTACTCTTAGGTCCTGTATAAAAGGAATTTTAAAGTCACCACATGTGGTGTCTCTTACCAGTGGGTTTTCCATGTGGTTTTCCATAGAAACTCACCCACTTGGGTTCTGTGGGATTGGATTGTAATGGAGGATCCAGATGTTTTGGCCTGTGGCTTTGAAGATGCTGAATCTGTGGTGTGTTTGGTGCAATGTGCCAAGTTGTCCTGTGTCAAAGAATTTGTTGTCCTGCTTTTCTTTGGAAGCCAACACAGTTCTTCAAAGTTTGGAGTGTGTGCATCCTAGACAAACAGATGACTTGGAGTTTGGTGCTTTAAGTATGTTGTGGCTTTATCACTGGGTTTCTTTACACGTGTTAGAGCTGATCCCAGGAGAACCCAGATTAAAAGCTGATCCCAAGCTAACTCATCCTAGATCCTAGGCTAACTCAGGCTAGAAGCTGATCCTAGGCTCAGTTTAGAAGCTGATCTCAGCCTAACTCTCCTCTGCTTTGCTGTTTTCTGGTATCCTGACTTAACTTTTGCATTTTCCTGCCTTAGCTTGTGCCATCTGTTGACTCCACAGGTACTGGGATGCTTTTGCTGCCGATAAGCCAGGAGTAGAGTCTCTCAGTCATGTACTTTACCAGGGAGGCAGTCAAAGCTCAATACCCATAGGGAATAAGTTGACATGAGGACATCCTGAAGCACAGGAGTCAGCCTGCCAGGCTTCGGATGCGACCGGCTCTTCTGCTTTCCGTGCAAAGCAGACACCGTCCATTAGCTGGGAAATAGCTTTCTAAAAATAATCTTTTCCAAAGTCCAGTGCTGCTCTTTAACTCCCTCAGACCCCAGGAGAAGGGCTCCCCTGTGTCCCCACTTTGGACAGGCTTTCCAGCACATTAGGGAGCCGGTTTCTGCTGACTCAGTCATTTCTGATCATTCCCAGATGTTTACCTGGCACCAAAATCAAGGGCCTGATGTGTTGAAAGGGAGTTTGTGCTAATGCTCCTCTTGAACCCTTGAAATCAGCAGCAGAGACTTCCTCAGCTGACTGTCAGCTGATAATTTTCTGTGAATAATATCAAATTCCAACTCAAAGGCAATCTGATTTTGGCTTTCCCATATGAGGAGCTCCTGATGGAGCCTGGAGGCGTCACCTCAGCTCTGCAGGGCACTGGGACCAGCTGAGCTGTAACACGTGTCCAAGTGTTTCTTTGCACCTGGGCATGAGGATATTGAGAGGCAGATGGATGGACATCTGAAATCAATGAGGGTTTTCTGAAATCTGAGGACCTTTCTGCTGCTTTCAGTTAATCTGACCAGAGAACCCCTTTCTCTCTGATTCCTTTATCCTTCCTTTGGATGCTCAGCACTCCCCACATCCAGCCAAAGCAGTGCAAGGGACCTGCACACCCCAGGTGAAATAGAAGATAAAGCTCAAGTGACCTACTTTTAGAGAGGTGCTGGTATCCCTCACTGGCAAATGGGACCTAGGGAAGCACATCCCAAGGAATAATGCACCATCTGTTGCAAGGTTTTGGCTGGATCACAAAACCAGACGCGTTGGCTTTGCTGCGGAGCCATGAGTGGGGCAGCTCCTCTGGCTCTCACATGTTACAGCTGATTTTTTCAATCTGCCCTTTCTGAAAGTTCAGTGTTTGCCTTAAATGGGTGGTGGATTTAGGCTCCTATTTAGCAAAGGGCACCTGGCCAAATGAGGGGTGCAAGGGCAGCCTCTGAGAGCCGGCTGTTCCTGCCTCCAGCCCAGGCTGCAGGGAAAGCTGCCTCTGTCTGCTAAATGGCCACATTGTAAAGGGCCATGGCAGGGCAACTATTTTTAAGCTCTCAGGGAAGTACCTCAAAGTAGGAATTGTTCCCTGAATTTGGGTCAGACAGTCTACAAAAGCAGCAGCTCGCTTTGCCTCCCCTGCCTCTCTGTAGCCGGGTTAGAAATTTGGGCTCCTGCTCTGGGGGAAGCGAACGCCACAAACAGGGCTGAGAAGAGGATGAGGTTAAAGGAATATTTGTCCCAGTGCCACCAAACGTCTTGTTTCCAGGTGTGCCCGGAGCTGGGGACAAGGCATGTGTGTTCAGCTTGCTCTGCAGAGTAGGAAATGATGAGAAACCGTCACCTAAACTGAGCAAATTACATCCTGCATTGTTCTACCCCGGCAAAGGCTTAATGTGCTGCCTGGAGAGAGGCTGAGGGCAGCTGGTTTTCATCTGCCTTAATATTCTGCACAAGCACAGAGCCTCAAACAGGGACTTTGTGTCTTTTGTGTTAGTCAGCCAACAAGTTTTCAGGGTTTCTCAGTGCTCTCTGAGTTTTTTGGGGGTCCCTACCTGTGCAAGGCACCTCCTGCTTGCCACTCTCCTCCACAGTTGCTGTTGTGCTGGGTTTGGGGAATGGGGTTTTGGGCTTTGTGCTCGACCATAGCTTTTCCAGCTGGGATCTGAATGGCTTTTCCTCGGCTTGAACGGTTTCCAACTCATCTGGTCTCAGTGTGTCCAAATCCCATGTCACTGGGATGAAACTTCTTGAATAATGCCTGCTAATCTGGGGTTTGTTTCCTGCTGCTGTGTAGGAATGGTTTCAGCATGGCCTTCAACACTGCTGTCAAAACCAGATCCTCACCTCATGTTGTAGACAGGGATGGGGAAGCTTTCTTCCAGAATGTAGATCCTGTGCTTGCACTGTCTGTATGGATGATTCTTGCCCCGCTTGATCCTGCTCTTAGATCCCATTTAGGAGCAGTGGGTGCTGCAGCAGCACAGACTGCCTTCCCTGAATAACTCCTCATCTAAATAAAATCAGCCAAGACACACAAGGATTCATAGATGGATAAGTAGGAGTAGGGCAGGAGAAAGAGTTTGGGAATGGCAGGTGGAGCGGAAGCTCCGTGGAGCAAGGGAGAGGGATTATACGAAGCTGTTCAAACCTGGCGATGACTCTGTGCTGGAATCAATCCATGGAGTGGGGCCTCTGGAACAGCTCATGCTGATGCCTTCACCTCTGTGGTCAGGCTTGCTGGGAATTTTACTTTGCCTTTTATTAATATCTGTCCTCTGCTTCAGCAGTTGCTTTTCACAGGGATAACTTCAAATGTCTCCCCTTCCTACCTGGGAAGGGATGGAGCTGGGATTACTCAGAGCTGCTGGGCATTGCAGGGTGGCACCTCCACCAAAGATGACAGGGATGCAGAAGGGTTCCTGTGCCATGCCTGGGTAGTGCTCACTCCCAACACAGCGTCAGGGGTGTAAGAAACTGAGTCTCCATCACTTATGGTGTTGTTCAGGTCTTTCTGTCACTAGGGTGAACAGTAGTTGTAGACACCACTCTTTTCCAAGCACAGATCTGGGCTGTGTGGTCTCACTCTTGGGGGATAGATGCACTGAGAGCTTTTTTGGCACTGCTCTGACTGCCTGTTTCTCCTCAAATTCCAGACCCACGTTGAGCCACAGGAGTCCTGGCAAGCAAACCTACCATCATCTTCATCTCTGCTTCTGCTAGCTGTGGAGGAGGAGGCATGAATCCTGCCCTGTCTTGGATCATTCCTCTTGGATGTGTACTGCTCCTGACAGTGGCAGCTGAGTGCTTTATCTTGCCCAACTCAAGTCACCTGGAGAACATCCTGAGTAAATATCAGGATGGGGAGGCTCACTCCAGATCCAAGAGAGCCATTTTATTCTCAGACAGACAGGAGATACTGATGCTCCACAATAAATTGAGAGGTCAAGTGTACCCAGTGGCCTCTAATATGGAATATATGGTGAGTCTAGAGCCTGATACCTCACTTTATTACTACCTGCTTTTTTAAAAAAATGTATTTTAATTTTTCTTGTGGTGCAAGAGGTGTAGCAAATTTCCTCTGAAGTAAGTTTTTCTCAAGAGGTTTCCTGAAGCGATTTCATTCCAGAGTGAACGATGCTTTAGATCATTGAACTGTTTTTGTTGGAAAGGGATGCTGATGGGTCATTGAGTCCATTCACTGCATAGTTTCAGGACTGGTTCCATTATTCATAAACAAGTGTCTGGCCCAGCCCTGGATGCATCTCCAGTGATGGCAGTTCCACAGCCTGCCTCAGCAGGTTGTTCCATTACCTTAATGTCATAAAAGCATCATATTTTCCCCAGTGTTTAACCCATATTCTCCCTGTGAAAGCTTTCAGGCTGTTGGGAATGATGTTTTGGGATACCACAGTCTGCTCAGAGGATCTTCTCATGGTCTTTGGGTTACCATCAGCTGCCACCCAGCACTGGAGGTGGCATCTGCTCTCTTGTCATACACTGATCACCTGAGCTTATCAATGTGAGCCAAGCATCCATGATGCTGTTGGGAATCTGCACAGGACTCTAGAGAAACAGAGCTAGAGGAATGAGGCTGCATCTGCCAAGAATTTTGATCACTGGAAATAGCTGGAAAGACTTTAGGACTTCATGGGTAGATGGGTCATTGCTATTGGTTTTTTGTAGTTCAGGAAACCAAAATAAAAGTTTGGTCAATGTATTCTCCCACTTCAGAGGGAGAACTTAAAAGGTTTGAGGATGAATTATGCCTTTGCCATCAACAATTCCATGAATGGCTTTTTTTCACCTAATGCCAGAGATCCTACTTTGAGCTATTTTTGCCATGCCATCAAAATATTACAGGGCCACGAAATGATGTAGGCAAATAATTATTTTTTGTGTGCCTTTTCCCAATGTGCAAATATAGTTCTGACCAAAACTAGTCTGACTTCAACTGTGCACTTCTGCTGATGGATCCGGTGATTAATGATTTGTTAAGACCGTTTTTAAAAGGCTAAAAGAAAAGTTCACTTGAATGTAATACAAAATTGTTTGCCAGCTGTGCTGAAATGAGGCCTGAAAATGGAAAAAAACCTGGCTTTTGTGACTGTGGGGAGGAGGAAAAGAGAAGGGAGGGCAGAGGACAGTGAGGAAGGACAACTGGTCCCCACCAGCACTCGCCCCGCTGGTGTTCGGCCCCGCTTTGGAATCGTGCGCCTTTCTAAGAACCAGTGATTGTACCTCCTTCTCAGTGGCTCTCCCGTTATCCTGCAGGGAAATACTGCCAGAAGAGGCAACTTGCTTGGCTTCCAGAGGGTAAACACAGAGCCTGAGCAAGCCCAGTGTGTTTGGGTTGGCTTGGGAATGGCAGAGCCCTGCGGACCGGCCGCTGTTTGCGCTCATGGTGCGGTTGCACTGCTCTGTTTGCCTCTGCTCAGGGAGCTTTTCTAGTGGTTTTTCTGGCTGATTGAGGGCAAATGAAAGGGCCTTATGTGCTGTGAAGAAAGGAGCTGAGTATAAGATGGTGCTACTTGGAAGGGCTATAATCAGCCTTTCATGTGTGTGTGTTTACCCAGTATGACTTGGAAATGCAATGCATGAGCTGAACGAGAATTTCTCTTTAATCCTTTGTCCTGCATAGGACATTTCTCATTTGGACTTGTTTAAGAGGATGGTCTGTCTTTGGTACCATAGATAAACTTTTAACTTCCCCTTTGGTGCCCCTCTGGAGAGTCACCAGCAACGTGCAGCGATAATTTGGGGATGGGTTGGTAGAGCTTTCTTGCCCATCAACCTCCAAACCCTGCCTTGTGAAAGTCCTTTCTCCCAGCTCCATATCTGACACATTTAAGTGGTCTAAAATGGCAATGGGAGCAAATATATTCCAGGAAAGAGTCACTATAGGATGAACTTTAGTTGGACACTGAAAGCAATACAATGAGTCCTATGACTTAGGTGGAGATTAAAAGAATTATATACATATGGCATATAGCTAAAGTGGACTGAAAAAAAATGAAGAAAGAAATGGTTCTGCTGCTGGGTTTGTGTACTTAATTGAAAGTTGGCACAGGAGCTCAGTGTTAATGGAAGATGAGTGAGCAATGCACAGCTTCCTGACAAAGCTGGGACAGTACAGAATTACAGAACTACCTTAACCCCTCTAACAACTCTATGACTGACACTTTCACTGTGTGTTTGGACTTTCTAACAGCAGTGGATGGGTGCCAAAACCAAAACATCCTCTTTGTTAATAGACCCAGAGTAAAAAGGACATAATGGACTCAGAGTAAAAAAGAACATAATGGACCCAAGAGTAAAGAGGACATAATAGATCCTAAGGCATAGTGACCTTTTCAGATGGCTTAGTCAGATGGTTTCAGCAGTGACGAAAGACAGAAATCTTTCCTCTTGAGGCAGCCTCAGAGACAGCTGGATAAAGCAAAATTGTTCTCAGTGCAGATTGCTGGAAGGAAAATAGTTTGTTTTCACGTGTAAGGTATGTCTCCTTCCTCTCAACTCTAGGGTGGTGACTTTCCCTGTCAGGATGGGATAGGATTTCTGTGAGGGTTAGCAAAGCACATCCAGGCCTCTGCCAGGACATGTCGGTCCTGGGGTTTCATGCCACTTTTAAAAGTCAGCTACCAGCATTGCACAAAGTCCAAGCTGGGGAGGAAAATGAGTGAGTAACCTGATCACTGCAATTCAGGTGTCTGGCCTTAGGTTTACAAATCCCTTAGGCTGAGTGATTAGACTCCTTGTGAGATGTATTCTTATTAAATCTGAACTTATAATGTGAGTATGCCATGCACATATTTTACATATACAGCTTATACTGCACTTTATGAATTTGCAGGTGTGAAAAAGAGAGTCCATGTGCTAAACCACTTGGAATCACACATCCCCAAAGAATGCTCAACCTCTGGGAAGGAGCACAGGCTCATTGCCCCTCTGGCTTCAGCAGTCTTCCTAGATACTGCTTTGAATATTGGCAGAAAGAATTCTTGCAAGTATAGCTGGGAAAGTCTAAAATCTCTTTTTTTTTTTCTTTCCCCTATGTTTATTGCTCTGAAATAATTCCAGCCTCCTGACCACATTCATGTCTGAGAAGAAAGAGGCAAATAACTGCTCTAATTTAAATGGGATGGCTTTGTAATCTGACGCCTGCAGACATGAGCTGCTCTACCCATCCAGCACATCCAGCTCATTCCCAATTACCTGTTGAGTGTCTTTTGTCTCAGTTCATTTATTTTATCTGTGGGCATCAAAGGGAGATGAAACTCATACGTCCGCATTAATTTCCGTGTAATGGCCTGTTGCTTGTAACCTCCCTGCATTGAATTAGGAGATTTGGAGCATCTCCGCCTTGGAGGCTGCAGGGAATTAGGGCTGTGCTAGAAAGTCTGAGGAACTTGCAGCACAGAACGTCTTGGGAGAGTTTCTGTGGCTTTTGTGTTGGATGGGAAGGCGGGTTGTGGCTGGTCATTGCCGAGCGCAGAAAGTGGGAGACCACAGAGAGCCGTGTGTCTCGGCACAGCTGCAGTAGTCTGCTTGAACAGAGGTTTGGGAATGTGTGTGGTGGGTCTGATCCCATCACCTTCAAGGAGTTGGAGGCCTGAGGTGGAAAATGGTTTTATTCCCTGTGTCAGAGGCGTTTTGCAGATTGGCATGAACTTTCTTGGTCACTGGTCAGTCCAAAGCCAAACTGACAAGCTTGGGGCAGCTCTGGGATGTTGTTGGAATCTGGATTGCTGAGCATGTTTAAAGATAAGCTGTCCTCAGAGGCCTGGGCTGTGAGCTCAGTGAGATGAGCTTGTGTTTGCCTCATAGAGATAGTGGAGACACACCAAGTTCTAGGAGACACTGCGTTTTCCAGTTGTCTTATCCAGGGATGCACAGTCCCTCCCCATTCCAGCTATAACTGCTCAAGACTGTGTCCAGATACTCTCTCAGAAGACTGAACCCTTGATGGTTTTTAAATGTGTTTGGGAGCCTGAATACCCTCCAGCCCTGCAAACAGGCTCTGACAGGTCCTGTGATACGTTTGAGATCAGAAGTTACTTTTCTTCTGGAGAAGACAGGACTTGGAAAGAGCAGCTGGTTGTGATGGTAACTGTCCAAAGAGGACAATGTTGTGCTGGCACGTGAATGGGCTGGAGAAACGTTACAAGACCTCTCTCCTCTCTGGTTTTATTTGTAGGAATGTGTGGTAATATTTTAATCCCAACGAATTATCCTCTGAAGGCTGTTCTGAATAGAGCAGCTGTCAGCAATTACACAATGAATTCAGGGCGCTGGCTGCTGGGCCCAGCAAGTCTGGCCTTTAGAACAAATACACTCCTGGGCAGTGGAGCCAGTGAAAGCTGCTTTCCTGTTTGCCTTTGTGTCGTGTTTGAACTCTCCTTTGGTTTAGACCTGGGTGATATTCCATGAGTGATCTCACACCAACGTCCTTCCGTCAGTGAGAAAAGGAATGGGATTTGTCACTTCCAACCTCATGACTGTCTCAATGAGAGTGAGATTTGTTTAACAGCCCTGGGACTTTGCCACCTGTGATGCATTTGATTTTTGGAGTCGTTGGTGGACTCACAGTTATTCTGGAAGGAGAAGGGGAGATTGGACTGGGAGACTCAGACTCATGTTCCTTGATTAAGAAGTTGGACCAAAAATCTCCAGCTGAGTGATGGTGGAGGGCAGGACATCTCTACTCCAACAGCTCTCCACTGTTGGAGTTCCCTTTGATGGGAAAGCCCAGAGATAACGTGATATAAAGACAATGGATAGAAAGTCATGCTGAACTAATCAGAACCCTTGTCTGCGTGTTAGAACTCTTAAAGTCTCAGAAATAGGTGTCAAGAGAAAGTGATGGGACCTCCAACCTTGACTTTTGTTTTTTAATTTTGTATTTTTTTTAATAATAGAAAAACAACTGCCAAGAGTATCTTGTTTTGGGGTGAGTAGTCTAGATGTGTTCTTGAGGTCTTCCCACACACGTTTTCTGCTGACGTGTGTAAAGCATCTCCTAAGAGACATGGCATCAACCAGGGAAAATCATGGCTCCTTTAGTGCCCCGGACTTTCATGGAAAGGGAACATCTTGAGAAATGTGATTTTAGGTTGGAGCTCATCACTGAAATGTGCTGCCTTTACAGGACAGGCCAGACATCATGGCTGAACTGTGACAGTCTTTCTCCACTAACTGCTGTTGGTTTAGTCTCTCAATGTAACAAGTTTGAGACAAAAAAACTGACCTGTTCTTTTCTCTCCCCACACCCTGAAGACCTGGGATGATGAGCTGGAGAGAACAGCCCATGCCTGGGCTCAGCAGTGCATCTGGGACCATGGGCCCAGTGACCTCATCAGGTCAATCGGGCAGAACTTGGCCGTTCACTGGGGCAGGTAAGAGCTGGGGGGCTACAGGCTCATTGCAAATTGCAATTTATGGATCCTTCTTTAGAGACAGTTGGAAAAGTTTGCTTTGATGCTTGATAGAGCACTAGGGGAAGGGAAGAAGGGCTGAGGAGGACTAATTGCGATTGCTTTGGTGGAATAGTAATAGCAATGACATCTGCAGCCACCTTCTGACAATTCCCAGCAAACCAGCATTGATTTGGGCTCCTCCGTTGTTCTGTAATGCAGCTGTAACGTGCTTAAGATTCCTGTCTCTCCTTGAGGAGAACAGGTACAGAAGTCTTAACCCTTGCTCCTAAATCTGCTCTTTCAGGGGGGGGTTCTGGCATCATGTAGAGAACCATCTGAAAACTGAAGTTTCTCAGCAGCAATGTCTGGATTCAGCTGCTAGTTCAGAATTTAATTATCTCTTCCTGTATTTTCCACAAATATTTATCCAACTCCTTATTTCTCTTTACTGAAAGCACTTTTAAGATTTTTTTTTTCAACTTCCTGGGGGCAAGTTTTTAAGCCAGAGTTGTTAACCCAGTTAGGAAAGCTGACATTAAAGCTTCCAAATGGATTTTCCTCTCCATCTCAAGGTGGAATTTGTTTATGGTTAAGCCCCTGTTGTTAAGCCTGTTATAGCTTAAACCTGCTTTGCACAGCAAGCATTTTGTTTTCCACCCATTTCCTGGGTAGAAAATGCACTTATGATTGTTGTAAGCCAGGTAAAACTTGGTGGAGAGCAGTGGAAATTTGCTGGTGTGAAATTAGCCTGATATGAAAATTGGGCCCATTTTTGTTGGCAGAATTAACTAATGATTGGAAAGTAGAGTGGTTAATCCATTGGAAACAAAGTCAAAAGATTGTGCTTTTTCTTGGCTCTCCTACAAGTGTTCAAGATAGCCATGGGTTGCTGATGGAGGTAGATCCAATCTTCCTCCCTTTGAGAGGAAAGAGAAATCAGATTTATCTCAGCTTTTTCAGGAACGGGCCATAACTTGATTGCCTCAATTTCCTCTCCTGTAAAATGGGATTCGGAAAGTATTCGCTTCATGACATCATGAGATGGATGTTTTTGAAATACATCTAATGAATGATTTTTAATGAAAAGTTGGCTGGAAGAGCAAGTTCCAGTTGGTAATGGTGTTATTTGGAATTCTGGCAGCTTGCTTCATGTGAGATGTTGAAAGCAGTAAAAAGCAGTGGCTCTGGTACAGTTTGCAGATGACTCTGTTTGCTCTGTGTACATAATGTGTAAAATACTTATGAGTTACTGCAGGTAGTTTTGACACTATTTGTGCTCCCCAGACAGCACAAGTAGCATCACCACTGCCACAGGCTGTGGTACCCAGGGCATGGATTACACAAATACAGACAGTATGTGGGGAGCTTGGTGCAGGGGAAAATTGCTACAATAAAAGATGGGATAGGGGTGTAGTGCACCAACTACTCTGCACCAGCTCTTGGTGGGAAGTGAGCATGGAAAAGGCCACTCACTTTCAAAGGTCTTACAGTATTAGCTCTTAGAGTACTTTTGAATTTAGCAAATTACCCAGTGGTAAAATGGGCACATGATGGCTTTTGGTTTAAGATGTTTGGCAAACCTTAACTTCTGTTTACTTTCAAAATACAACTTTCCGCCAAACTAAAAGTTATTTTGTAGTTGGGTGGAAAAGTGAGGAGGGCATTTCAGGTCAGCAGCACTTGAGGATCATGTCAAACCTATAAATAATACAGAGTCAGGTCAGGCTGTGAATGTGAGGGGAAAAATCATAGAAACACATGAGTTTGGGTTGGAAGGGATGTAAAAGATCATCCAGTCCTATGGGCAGGGGCAACTTCCACTATCCCAGGTTGTTCCAAGTCCTGTCCAACCTGGCCTTGGACACTTTCAGGGATGGGGCAGCCACAGCTTCTCCAGGCAACCTGTGTCAGAGCCTCCCCAGCCACACAGGAAACAATTTCTTCCCAATATCTAATTGTAACCCATCATCTGTAGCACTTTCTGTGAGATTCTTTTTTTACTCAAAAACTTCTACCAGAGCATCATGATTCAAACTGCCTTTTTTCTCCGTCAGGTATCGATCTCCAGCTTTCCATGTCCAGTCTTGGTATGATGAAGTTAAAGATTACACCTTCCCTTATCCTCATGAGTGCAACCCGTGGTGTCCAGACAAATGTACAGGCTCTATGTGCACACACTACACCCAGGTAAAGGACACCAAGGATTTTGGACCCAAACTCTCCTCATCCCCACATATCCCAGCTGTCATTGCTGACTGTGCCTAGACTGGAGTAATTTCCTTGTTTTCTGTGACTGCATTGCCCTTGCAGATAGTCTGGGCCACGACCAACAGGATTGGCTGTGCCGTGAACGTCTGCAAGCAGATGAATGTCTGGGGAGAAATCTGGGAGAATGCTGTCTACCTGGTCTGCAACTACTCCCCAAAGTAAGGCAGAGCAGCTGGGCTCTCTCCAGCTTTCCCAAAACTGGCAGGTTGCTGAACTCGCCCCGGATCTGGGGAAAAGATTTCAGGCAGTCTAGACTGGTGGTTGTGGCTTTAAATTTTCTCTTTAGACAGCAGCACAGGGCTGGGTCAGAACAACGGAGTGATGCCTGGAAAACTGAATGAGGGTCCTGGGCCAGGCTGGAGCTTTGATGTTGCTGCCATGGGAAGGGAAGGAGGAGCAGGAGGTAGCCAGGATGGAGCTGGCGTGTGCTGCTTGCTCTCTGCTGTCAGAGGATGGGAGGGGTTGGGGTGGTGGTTAGTGCCAAAAAAACCCTGAAGTAACTGCATCAGTCAAGATTCCACTAGCTCAATGGTTTGCTTAAACTTCAAAATGAAAAGTACATTTCTTGCCTACTACGTCCTAGAGAAGTTTCCTACTGGCAATGGCCAGTATTAATACTTTCTGCTTTAATGGCTAATAGGAGAAACATTCCCACTCCAAGCCCTTGGCAATTTCAAACTTCACAACAAAATTAAATAGGGAGATTGCTTATATACAAATGGAGGGGCTTGGATAGCGTCTGACTTCTGGGAATCATGGTGCAAAGGAAAAAGATATGTGAGTGTAGAGCTGTCATGACCCAGGCACAACTCTCTGGGTGAGTTGTCTAAGCCCCTCTGCCCAACTTTTTCTCCGGGCTTGGGTGGATTTAACAGCCTGCACCTCGAAAGGGATCACACCATCTCCCACAGAGCTCCCACAGCAGGCTGGGCGATTTGCACATCATCCATTCAGGGCTGCTGGATGGAAAAATACTCTATTCCTGCAGTTTCTTTGCTTAATCTTTTCTCTCTGGCATTGGTGCACATTGTCCTCATCTAGCCTTATAGGTGGAGACAGCTGAAAGAGCAATAACCCAGGAGTTCGTAACCACGGGCTTAACTCCGGCTCCTTCGACCATCTCAGCTCCTAAAATTTGCATGACAAAGTTCCAAGATAGGCTTTTATTTTGAGTAGGTTTTTGAGAAAATGCAGTAATCCACTTATTTATTTCTATTTATATAAGAGCATAGTGTTTATATTGGAATTTAATATAAAAGTGACACCGCACACGATCCATTTAAGGAAACCCTTAAAAATGTCATTTCAGAGATGAAATGAGGAAGAACGTTTTTTCTGCAAGGCTTTCCTGGGGTGGTTGCTTAGTCTTTGCTTAGTTGCTCTGAGCCAGGTGATGTTTCTGGTCTTGGGGGCTGATGGGCTCCTGTCCTTGCAGGGGTAACTGGATTGGAGAAGCTCCATACAAGACTGGCCGTCCCTGCTCCGAGTGCCCTCCGAGCTATGGAGGAGGCTGCCAGAACAACCTCTGCTACAAAGGTATGTGGTGAAGGGCCTGGGACACCCTCTGGATGAAGGAAAAAGCTGCAGCAAACATGTGGAAACTTCTAATTAGAACCAGCCACAGTGCTGTGCACCTTTTAATTAGTCATCATATTTTGACGTGAACACGTGGGAAATCATTGGCTGCTGTTGAAACTGGAAATCCCTGAACGGCTTCAAATCTGGAGCTCGGATTCAGTGTGAATTCCTGGGGAAAACAAAAGAGTCTGGATGGGGGGAAGCAGCTCTGAGCTTCCAAGGGCTTGGCTTGGGAGCTCCAGCAGGAGCACTGACAGGAGCGATCCCGTCCTCGCAGGGTTTGTTTGGGAAGGGAATGTTCTCCAGTGCTTAACCAGAGGCGACATGGGTGGGCAGAGCTTGGCTGCCTGCTCTGCTCCTTTGGGGGCCAGGGATGGAGCCTCTTCCTCCCTCCCCACCTCGGTTTTCAGGGCTCCAAAAGGAACACAGCAATTTGTGTCTCTTGGAGGAGAGGAGGGGATCCTGCATGGTTTTTTCCTGACCTGTGGAAAGAGAGGTCAACAGAGTAAAACATATTATTACTAGTGTGAGCCCTCCAGCGCAGCAGTGCTGTCCCTCAGCACACAGGAACTCCTGGGGTCATTTTTCTCCTCCCATATGTTTTGCTTGACAGAAAACTGGGCTCCTGGAAACAGGCAGGTTCCCTGGAGACTTGCCCAAAGCAGAGGCTTATTTTGCTGCAGTCTTGGGTTTCTCAGGTTTTTTTAGCCTGTTGGGTTTGAGGAAGGACCCCAAGGTGCAGGTGGGCTGCAGTGGGGAGATGGGAGGAGATGCCTCTATGGAATATGTTTTCCACCAGAGGGAAGAGCTCTGTGGGAAAGAGAAGCAGTGATTTTTTAGTAATTAATAGGATACTTTCAAACATTTATTGTAAGATACTATAAATGCTGCTTTATGGGCAGAGGAGCAACTTCCCCTCAGAGTGCCCTGGCAGTAGCTCTGTGCTGCATCTAATGGGCATTTTTGATCTTCCAGCGATTTTAAAGCAGAACCTTGTCAAACAAATCACCTCCCTCAAAACATAAATCTGTCTGACTTCCCCACCAGTGTGAACACACTGTAATTATTTTTAATCCCCTCTTCTATCAAGATCACCGTTATGAAGATCCCATCATTGGAGAGACGGACGAGACTAACGAAGTGGAGATTCCACAGGTCATGGAGCAAAAGCCATCGAGGTTCTTCCCTCCAGAAAGCAAGCCCAGATCCATCAAGCCCAAGAAAATCATCCCAGAGTCCTACATGAGTAAGGAAGCCTCTTTCTTTTCCAGCTCCTGTGAAAAGGTTGGAAAGTGATGAAGCTCAGGGAACAAAAAACTGGGGAGGATGTTTGAGTAGAGGGAGAGGTGATCTGTGTGAAAATTCAGTGCTAATGTAGCAGAAGCCTCCCAGAAATGGTGAGCAAATCTTTCACAAGCTATTTGTGCCTTCTGCTCACCAATCTGTAACAGTTATATGTTTGTTTAAGTGATTTCATAGACACATAGGTTGGTTCAGGTTGGAAGGGACCTTAAAGATCTTTTTGTTCCACAGTCCAGGCAGGGACACCTTCCACTCTCCCAGGTTGCTCCAAGCCCCATCCAACCTGGCCTTGGACACATCCAGGGATGGGGCAGCCACAGATTCTCTGGGCAACTGGTGCCAGGGCCTCACCACCCTCTCAGGGAAGGATTTCTTCCCAGTATCCCATCTAAACCTACTCTCTTTTAGTTTAAAGCCATTTCCCCTTGTCCTGTCACTCCAAGCCACTCTCCAAAGTCCCACTCCAACCTTTTTGGAGCCCCTTTAGTCACTGGAAGAGGCTCTGAGATCTCCTTGGAGCCTTCTCCTCTCCAGATGAACACCCCCAGCGCAGAGGGGCTCCAGCCTTTGGAGCATCTCCGTGGCCTCCTCTGCACTCTCTCCAGCAGCTCCACACCCTCCTTATCTCAAGAAAGTATCAGCGAAACAAAAGTCTTCTCATCAATAATCCATTTAGGAAATACCAATTCTATTTTCCATTTAAAACACTCTGCTCTCAGCAGTTAGCCACTTTGCAGCTTATGGGGGTTTTATATTTTTTTCCTGTGTTTCTTGCTTGGGAAGATTTCTGAAGTTTTTTTGTGGAGCTGCTGGTGCTTCCCCAGTTGTTTTCTAACCTCTGTTAATTAAAAGAGACTTTTTGAGAAAACAAGGTGAGGCAAGCCAGCACATCCTTTTCAAGTTTATCTACTGGAATCTGGAGAGTCTGTAATTAAATGGAGAATGAGATGCTGATTGCAGACCTCAGGCTGTAAATCAAAGCCTTCAGCTGTCAGATGCTTCTTCCTTGCTAATATTCCAAAGACACCTGTCTCAAGTGAAGGGCCAAAGAGGCACAAACTGCTCCAGGCTGGATAAAATAAGATTTTACCTTGCTGCACCAAAGACCTCCAGGAATGATGTGTGGAGGTCGCTCATCTCTGTAACTCAGGAGCAGGCTGAGCTCTTTCTTTTTAAAATATTTATTTGTTTCTTTATTTCTCCCCAGCACAAGTCATTACCTGTGAAACCAAGATGAGAGACAAATGCAGAGGCTCGACATGCAACAGGTAGTGTTTTATTGATACTTCTTGGAGAGCTGTGGGGAAAAAGTAATCTAAATATTACCCAGTTCTTGCAAACATAGGATAGGCTGTACTATGCATTTTTTGTGACTGGGTAGGTCCCTTTAACAAGAAATAACCAAAAAACCAACAAAACCCAAGAAAAAATCCCTTAAATTTCTCTTAATGCAAGCCTTCAGCCAAGCCTGGCAATAAGGTGACTTGGTTCATTTTATTCAGCCGTGATGACCCAGAGTTTCAGGTGTCCAAAATAATTTAGCAAATTTTGGCAGAGTCCCTTTTTTGAGCCTTTTTCATGCATTCCACTGCTGTCCAAGCCAGACCAATAATTCATGGCTTGTCCCCTCTCAGCCAGTCAAGAACTTCTGGTTGAGGTTTCTGCAAAGAACGGGACAGTTTATCACTTGGATAAAAACCAAATCCACAGAATCTAAATATTGGTCAGGCTCTTAAGGAGGGTGGAGAAACTGTTTTAAAAAGTAGCTATTTTGCAATCTTGTTTTTAGAATGGCAGAGTTACGTGAAATGAATGGAATGGCTATTAAATGAAGTAGAGTCAAAGTCTGTTTTTCTTGAATTGTTTTTCGCCACCCTCAAAGATATGTATCTTCACCAGGTATTTGTGCCCAGCTGGCTGCTTGTACAGTAAGGGAAAGATCTTTGGAACGTTTTATTATGAAAGTGTAAGTACCTTTCAATAGCTCAGAGCTGTAATTTGTGGAGAGTTAGTGCTAATAACAGAAGTGGGAAATGCCAGCCATTCTAGTGTAATTTGGCTTTTCATATTCTCCAGTT
The DNA here is from genome assembly GCA_013399895.1 of Serilophus lunatus. Taxonomy (NCBI): domain Eukaryota; kingdom Metazoa; phylum Chordata; class Aves; order Passeriformes; family Eurylaimidae; genus Serilophus; species Serilophus lunatus. The sequence continues at coordinate 2,401,735 of VXBA01002171.1, forward strand.
GTGGTGCTAATAAAGATTATCTGTGTTTTCCTCATCTTGGTGATGAAAAAAAAAGGGGAGTCTGGGAAGGCAAAGTGATTCCAGACGTGATTTTATCATGAATTGTCTTTAATGTGTGGACACCCATGGAAAATGAGGGATGGGGATCAAGAGGCAGCTCTTACAGACATCTGTTTATTAGTGTGGGAGCTTTTTATGCAAAACACTCTTAAATGCTGTAACTGAGAAATATTTTGGGCTGACTTGCTGGATCTTGAATTAGCAAGATAATCTAGAAATAAAGTGTGGCACTGTTTTCCCTTCAAAACTACTGCTGGAGTGAAGAAAGGTTGAAGAGAAAAGCTTCTCTTTTCTGTAAAATCAGGTTTTCTTTCCCCATTCCAACTGCTGGTGCGTGACTGCATCACTCATAATATGTCCTTGCCCTGTATCTTCTGTGATTGCAGACAGCCATCCCCTCCAAGTGGTGTCAGCAGAAATACTTTGGGTTTGAGTATTTTGTTGAGAACTGGAAATATTTCAGACTGCTCATTCCCTTCCAATGCTGCTTTTCTTCTAAATTGTATTTAAATGTATGGTTTTGTTATTTAAAAGAAAAAAAAAAGGTTTGCCATTCAACCAGGCAGTGCTTAAAATAATAATAGTATTAAAAGAATAAGGCTGTGCTGGGAGAGTAAAATTTAACAACCAGATTCCAAAGGAGTGTAGTCAGCTTATTTTCCACTTGGTACTTTGGTGGTGGTTTAATTTCTTCTCCGTTTTTCACCCAGTGGTTGGGCAGTGAGAGAGATTTATTTCACACACTCTCTATTTGTGCTCTTGTCAGTCATCCAGCATTTGTCGTGCTGCAATCCATTATGGAATCCTGGACAACAAAGGAGGGCTGGTGGATATCACAAGGAAGGGGAGGACACCTGCTTTTGTGAAGTCTACCAGGAATGGTGTGGAGTCTTTCAGGTACTGCCTTCATCAAAAAGTTTGGGCATTTCCTTTAAATATAAGCAAATTTTCTGTCATCTTCGTTATTCACCTGTAGACATAGTGATTCAAGCAATTCTGCTGTGCTTATTTTTTTAATAGATTATTTTGTTTGCTTGTTTTACAGGAAAAGTAAACCTTCAAATGCTTTCATGGTTTCCAAAGTCACAAGTAAGTTTCAAAAGTTGAGGAAAAAAAATATTGCTGGGGTTTTGTGGGATGTTTGAAAACATGATTCCTCTCAGTGCTCTTTTTCATTTTATATGGTTGTGTCAAATGGTTTCATAGCCCGACCAAACCCTGGAGTGGTGATCTAGAACACTGGAGTGATTGTCCACCCACTGTGGGCAATTCCATTACCAATCTGTAACGTGTGTTTCTGTGGGGATTCCAGAGGAAGGTACAGAAAAAGAGGATAATAGACCATTTCCAGCAGCATCTCCTGGTGATGGGTCGTGGTGGGCTCTGAACTCCAGCTGCAGTGTCACAAGCTGCTCGTAGTGGAGGGATGGAAGATGGGCCATCCACGTATGAAAGTGTGAACACCTCTAAAAACTGAAAAAACGGTGGCTAATGTCCTAGTGCAATGTTGTCAAGAAACACACAGTACATATGAAATGAGTTTCTGACAGTGAGTCACCACATTTCTGATGAGCACATAAATAAATGCTGGGCAGTTCTACTTTTTAAACAATTCCCACTTTCTGAATAGCCTTGAAAAATTAGTCCTACATGGAGTCATCACCTTGATTGGATCCACCAGAGCCATTCTGAGGGAGAGCTCTCGGTGTCAGGTTATTTGGACTCCACATCTGGAGCTGTAGCAAAAACACAAGTTGTGGATCAGCTGCTTTTCTCTTTTGAAAGCTGTGACCTTTTCAAGGCCACTTTGTAGTATGGTGGCAGGATTCCTGCTAGAGAACTGGTCAACCCTCTCCTGAGTTCCTGCTGTTGGTGGGGGAATGAGCAGCTTTCCTCTTGCTGCCCTCAGTTGGACATGGCTCTCACCAGATGTGTTGCGTGATCATGACGTTGTTTTCTGCAGTTGCCTGAGCTTTTAGGTGTAATAATTTGCTTTTCCATGTTTCTCCTGGCAGCACAGACACTGGATTGTTATACCACAGTAGCTGAGCTGTGCCACTTCAAAAAACCAGCGAGCCACTGCCCAAGGTAACACAAATCCATCTGGGTTCAGCTGAAACCCACCCTGCTCTGAAGAGGGGATGCTGAGGTCCCTGGGTCTGAGGGCTAGTGGGAGTAGAGCTGGTTTTACTGGATAAACTGGAGGAGGGGATTGGGAATGTTTCTACCTGACACCATGCTTCTCTTGGCATCACAATAGAAAATTCATGTTATGTTTTTGGATTGCCAGTAATGTGTAAGTCAGGACCCCATTCCAGCACATCCCTGGAATGTATGAATATGCAGCTTCACACTCTGTCTTTATCCTCCTGCCTTTGCTGGTTTGGGGATGTGGTTCTCCTTTCCACCTTAAAACATGGAATAAGTTTGTTCTAGAAAGCTGCTCTGTGCAGGTGTGACAGGGCAGGGGAGCACAAATATGCAAAGTGCACAGCACTGCACAAGAATACAGGTACTCCCCTTTGAAAAGGTCACAAAAGACCAATCCCTCTTTTACTGGTCTAAATCCCTCTATTTGCAGTTCTGCAGTAACAACCAAATGTCATTTGAGGGGAACAAATAATTAAATTCACTGTTGCCACCTGCAGACCAGATGCAGGCACTTGAAATGTCCCAGGAATGCAGCTCCCTTTCCTGTTCAGCCTTGATATCAAGAATAAATATGAATAACTTGTTTTCTAGGATTTATTGTCCAGCCCACTGTAAAGATGAGCCATCATACTGGGCACCAGTGTTTGGCACCAATGTTTATGCAGATGTGAGTATGATCCTTTTTCCAGTTATCCCATATATTGTGATACCTGTGTCAGAGCTGGGGTCACACTCTGGGATTTAGGGAAGAAAGTCAAACTCTGATCATTGTGGGGATGGGCAAATAGAGGTGAAGTCTGGGGTCACCAGGATTGGGGAGCCCTTCTGCTCTCCAACACTGACTTGTTCTTAGGGATTTGAACATGTCACTTAAAAACTACTTGATTTATGATCAACTTCTACTGTCCAACACCAACTTATTGTTGGAGACGTGGGCATGTAACTTAACCACACTGACTGAAATCTTGGCACTTGTCTGGCTTTGAAAAGCACTTTGGGATCTACAATGAGCACCAGAGGGCTTTTGTTAAATGGTATCACACTATAGAGTTGACAAAACCAGGCTTCCTTCCCCCTCCTCTCTCCTCTTTTTGGGAGCTGAACAGCATTTCTGAGCAGCCAGGACAGAGCTCAGAGCAGTGAAAAGAAAGTGTGTGAGCTGGTTTTATGAATTTGTTTTTCTAAGCTCTGCTCCTGGGGATGAGCAGAGACTTGATGCTAAAACTAGGCAAAGAGTCATTTTCTTGAAATCTCTTAATATTAGGCCTCTAAAAACCGGGTCTCAATGTTTTTCCATTTGCAGGTGCCTGGTTGTTTTGCTTTTTAACCCCTTTCCTTCTTCCCATTGGAGGTTGTTGGTTGGTTCAGAAATACCAGCTCCCTGACTGCTGTCTACCCTGTAGAAACATGATTTTTTGAAAGCCTGAGGGAAGCAGTCAGCAGATTGTGGACCCCCAGTCTGAGGTCACCTTGGGGCTTTGCAGACTCCTGAGAGAAACCTGCAGAAATCACACAGTAAATGGGGGAAGCAATTTTGAAAGCAATTTTTTAAAAAACCCTCCTGTTTTTTATTTTGCCTGAGACCCATTTTTTTCAAGGTAGAGTTGCACAAACAGGTTATCCCAGACTGGCTCACAGGCAAATCCATCAGGCAGCTGCTGCCCTGCAGTACCTGCCTCCCTGGGAGCTCCCACCTGCAGGAAATGGGAAATAGTTTTCTCTTTTTTACTGAACACAAAACTACCTCAGATTACCCCTGAATGACAAGGGTATTAGGCAAGGAGCAGCATCCCAGGCTGGCATTGCACTGATGCAGAAGGATCAGTGTCTTCTAATGAGCCACAAGCTCCATTTCTTATTGTCCCTTCTGGCTATTGTTTCATAAATGGGGGCATGGATGCTGATTTGGGAGAAAAACAAAAAATAATAATGATAAAAAAAGTATTTGACCACTTCCTAGAGGGTTTGGTTGACCTTTTTCTGGGCTACTTTACAAAGAGGGTGGTGTTGGAGGTGCCAAGGAAGTCTTGAGGGGGAGGTTGGCAGCAAAGCAGGTCAGATCATCTGGGGGAAAAAAAAGGCTGAGATGGCTCTGAATGGGGCTGCAAAAGGAGAGGTGTTGATGTTGGAAATGCTCAGGCTGGGAAGTTGGGAGGGGAAACGCCATGCCATACAGGGAGAATCTTGGGAAAGTGAGCACAGGCTGTGCAGGATGCTGGGAATTAAGCCAAGCCCACTGCTGAGGAATAATTAAAGCAGGTAATAACCTGGATGAGACAAGTGCTGGTTCTGGGAAGGCTCTGGGAAGCCAACTTCCCGTCTAGTGTAGCACCTTGAGGGCCTTGGGGGGAACTTGTGCTCCAAGTCTGTCTTATTAAATAAGTTATCTGAAAGAAAATGAAGCATTTGGCCCCATTTTCAGTCTGCAGTCCCTGCAAAGAGCCCTCTTGGGTGTTTTAGCACCTTCTCTAAAACATGAGTTCAATAAATGCTCTGGCAGGTAAGGGGCTGATAATCTGAGCTGTGGGGACAGAAGTGCTTGGCTGGTCCATGGGAAGACAGGGTTCACTATGCTTTCAGCCCAAGATATTGTTCATATTTCCATGATCCCTGGGCTTAAATTCAGGGGTAAATGAACAAAATGCAAAAAATATGCAATGGTAGAAGTGGACAGACCTGGTTCTGGGGTGATCACAGAATCGTGGAATGGTTTGAGTTGGAAGGGTCCTTAAACATCAATTTTTTCCAACCCCTTGCCCTGGGCAGGGGCACCTTCCACCACCCCAAGTTGCTCCAAACCCCATCTAGTCTGGCCTTGTTGCTGGAGCTATCTGGACACCCAGGGATCTTTCTTGAAGGTTCTAAAAGAGACTTTTATCCACAGTTGTGCAATGATTGGTTGGAGGATCATAACAAGGCAGGTGTTTGTCACCAGAGTTGAGAGGCTCAGCTCTCGGGAGAGACACTTAATGATTAAACCATTCACACTAATGAGGAAATTCTGGGTGATCCAGCTCATAGTCACTGAATATTGTTAATGACCCACTATAAAGTGTATTGTGATTTTATAATGTGTGCCCCACAGTCCACTTTGTCACAAAGTGCTCTCAGATCATCCCAAGGGACTTCACCATGGAAAGCCATTGTGTTGTCCATACAGCTGTTGTACTCCTAAATTGTGGTGGGAAAGCCTTATTCTTGTAATATCTCCTCTTCCAAAAGCTCTGCAATCAATTCTTCAAAGCACAGCCTGGCCTGGGGTATGAGAGGGCTCTAATCCAGTGGAGTGATAAGAGGAGATCTGGGCTAAGGCAATAAAAAGTCTGTTGGTCAAAGCTTTGAAGAAGTGGCAGAACAGCCAGTCCTGGAAAAAAAAACAGGAATGCTTTGAAAAGAACATTGTTTAGGATGTCTCCCCATGGAGAGTGCTGCAAATTGATTCAGGACAGTTTAATTTTTATGAGCCAGTTTTAGATTTACAGATTTCCCACCACATACTGGGGAGAATTCCCTGCATATCTTCCAAACACAGCTTTCCCTTGCTCCCTTGACCATATATAGAAGCAAAATACCAAATTGGCATTCAAATCCCAGAGAACTGCCAAGAGATAGGCCATCCAAAGTGATAAATATATAGGGGACAAGGCAAACCTGCCATATATGGCTGTGAGAAGGAAACAGCACAGGCTGGGTTGTATGGACGTAATGGGAACGTTTTCCCTTGGCACTGTTTTTGTGATACTTGGATTTGTAGTGATCAGGGAGTGTCTGGGCTTGGGATTTTCACCTGCTGCAGTTCCCTGGACAAAGGTGGTTTTTGCTTTGTGTTATTCCAGCCTGCTGTATGTAAACCCTCTGGAGCTGATTGCCAAGTTTATACTATGCCTCAGCCTTCTCTGCTTTTGCTCTCTTTTTCTGGATGCTTTGGGAGCTTAGTCATCAGTTGTTCATGTTTTGTGTTCCTCCAGCTCTTCTGGCTCTGCACATCTTGGAGACCAGGGGAATGATGTGTAATAGAGAAACTTTAGCCTTTCCAAAAGTGTTAATCTCCTCTGGTGTTGTTTTATGGGGTAATGCACATCCAAAAATTGCACCACTCAATGGGTGCAGTCCTTCTGTTTTTCCTAGAAAGAAGGATTTGAACTCTCCTGGGTAATTAGTTGTCATTTACCTTAATTCAGGAAAAAGCATTTCTTTTTCAAGCTACTGTGTGGGTGAACTTTGCTGAGGTGGCTGGTCCTTAGCAAAATGTTTCACCACAGTGGTGTCTCTGGGGCAGACTCAAGAGGCCCTGGCTGGAAAGTTGTCCTCACTTGAGCTTTGGTCCTGGGTAAGATGAAGAAGTATGGATTTAGATGGGATATTGGGGAGAAATTCTCCCCTGTGAGGGAGGTGAAGCCTGGGCACTGGTTGCCCAGAGAAGCTGGGGCTGCCCCATCCCTGGAAGTGTCCAAGGCCAGGTTGGAGCAACTTGGGATAGTGGAAGGTATCCCTGCCCATGGCAGGGAGTGGAATGAGTTGTCTTTAAAATCCCTTCCAACCCCATCCATTCTGTGATTCCATGAGAATCTTCCAGATGCAGCTCCACCTCAGGCAGGAATGATGGAAAAGCTGCTTGTCCTCTGTAGTGGTGGTAGATCTTCTTACAACCAGGGCTTCTGACATGCCTGCAAGATCTGCTCCATGGCATCTTTCATCCCTAGTTGATCAAAAATAGGGACACAATTGTTTCATTGCTATTTCTTTTTACTATCTGGGGGATTTTTGGTGCTTATGGAGATGGTAAATCTCCATATATAAAATACAGACAGTGTGCAAGTCAAAATAATGAATTATTTTTCAGAGCTCCAGTATCTGCAAAACTGCAGTGCATGCAGGAGTCATTTCAGATGAAAGAGGTGGCTTTGTGGACGTGATGCCTGTGGAAAAGAAGAAGAGCTACGTTGGCTCCTTAAAGAACGGCGTCCAGTCGGAGAGGTGGGAATTTGTACTTTCCTCTTATTTTCCACAGTGAGTTCAGTGGCATGTTGAAGTCAGCAGATATCAGCTAGAAAGGCTGGTGGGTTGGAAATATGTGACTTAAGAGTGTCACTGTGAATTTTGAGAGCCAAACAAATAGAGCGTGTTGTTCTGCTCTCACCTTCCCTGAGAGAGGAGCTGCCTTCAGATCAGTGTGAAAGGGGTGAGATATTGTTAAGCCTTCTTTGATTTTGTTGTAGTACAAGTCCATATTAATATATTGTAACACATTAAAAGATAGGCACAGATATTTTCAGCTTTCAGCCTGGGTCATGCCTTGAGGCTTATAATTGGAATTTCCATTCAATTCTGAGGTGTGGGACAGGTTTCTATTTGTTAAGTCATGTCCTCTATTGTCTTTGAAAGGAGCATGAATAAATTAATGCTGTCAGAGATGATCAAACACTTTTTGAAGTTGGATTTACCACCCTTGTAATATTTTTGTAGTTTCTCTTGGCCTTGCTGGTTTCAGTGACCAATTGTAAATCAGTGCTTCCAAAATCCTGCACCTCCTAATGACCACAATGATCAAGTCACAGCTCATTCAGTCCTTCCTAATTTGAAACTTCTGTTCCAACCTGTGATATATTTTTTTCAGATATTGATGGGATGGTACTAATTTCTCAAAGCTATCCTTGCAAATACAGAATTTCCCAATATTACGGGGAGGGGAGGGATTTGGTCACTAGTAATTTTGCCTGCTCCATGTAGTTCCTCTTTTAAAAATACCTCAAGTTTGCTGTTTTTACTGTACTAATGGATATCCCAGAATGGTGTAGAGCATCTCAGGAAATGAAAATAGACAAAGACAGGAAAACCATAGGTGTTAAGTATGACTTTCTTTAGTATAGATTATCAGACTTAGGATTTTGCAATTGGATAGATTTGATTTAGGTGAAAAATCTCCTGTTCATGTGAGATGTTTTTTAATTTCTGTCTTGTATGCATTTATATTTTGTATTAACAGACAACTTTTTACTTGGATGGCCAACTGGGCTTTAGCTAAGAATAAATCCCACTGTTAGCAGGGACATGCAATGTGAGCAGCCAGTGCTGATGTGGGAGGTGAGGGAAACCAAAGACATTCTCACAGCAGGGATGAACATGAAGATCTGGAAAATGTTATTTACACTCAGCAATTAGGAACAACTTCATGCTGTGACATCCACCAGGCAGTGAAATAGCTTTGCAAAGATTCAGGTGAAAATGTTACCCTTTAGGACACTGGAAATAACCTTTAGTAAAGGTTGCCTTTAGGATTTATTGAGCCTTTATCCTTGTTTGAATGTTTATTTTGCAGAAATATGAATTTTTGTCTGTTTCCTGGGGTTTTTCAGCCCAGCAGGTCTGAAGAAATAGGACCTGGGAATAGAAACACCCACTTGCCCCCATGCACACAACCACCTGGAACTGGAGCAGCTGGAGACACCTCTGCAGTTTGAAAATTAATATCCATATTTATTGTCATTTAATGTGAACTGATCTGGCTACTCCCCTTGCCAGCACCAGCAGACAGACTAGACAGGCCATGGGAACATGCCAGCCAATTTGACAAATGTTTTTTAGGAAAGTGTATTCCTCTTCATGCCTAAATCTCTGCATAAAGGAGCACAGTGTTCCTTGGATGAAAGCTGGGGCTGTAAGAGAGGCTGTTGCCTTCCAGCTCCTTTTGTTGGCATTAGCACTATAGATTTGGACTGAAAACATAAACCAAAGGTGAAATCATGGATTTGTGCCTCTTCTTTTGCATCCTTTATCTTTCTTCTTCTCCTGGTAAGAGTGAGAGGGGAGACATTGATAGTTGCCTGTAGGTCGATTGCACTTTGGGACTTGCAGTGTCTTCGTTTACTTCCTTCCATGTGATTTTTTTTTTTCTTTTTCTCCAGCTTGAAGAACCCTTCAGATGGGAATGCCTTCCGAATTTTTGCTGTCAAGCAGTAAATTCCCAGGGAAGGTGCAGGTTTCTTTGGGAGAGCGCTCTGTTGATCTCCGGAGTCGCGGAAGCTCCTCTGACGGCATCAGCTCTGACCGTGCCCTCCTTGCTGATCTCTTTCAGGGAATTCTAAAAAGAAAAGGGGGGAAAAAAAAAAAAGGAAAAAAAAAAAGAAACCCCAGGTTCTGACTCAGCTGTTGGCATCTCGTCGCACCCGTGCAGCGTTGTATCTTTTCGTCTCGTGTTTTTGTTTCTCTAGGGGCATTCAGCAACGATAAACTGTTCTAACTTTCAATTTACGGGAGGTGTGCCACACAGAACGGCGGTGGCTCCGTGCACAGCACATGTAGGGATCTCAGCCTGGCCCTGGATGGCATTTTTGGGGTGTGAAGCACCTCCTGTGGCAGGTGTGAGGACATGAGCGGCCGAGCAGACTCAGAAGCGAGCGACTGTCCAGGCGCTGGACACTTTGAAATGAGAAATTGGTTTAAAAGTTGCATCATTTGGGGAGAGAATGGGCTTTGATTGAGAGGTTTTGTATGGTTTCTGTGCACAAGAAGAGATAATTTTGTCTTTTCCCCGTGAGGAGGTGTGTACCAGCAGTGCTGTTGGGGATCACCCTGGGCTGTTTTGAATGATGTTGGGAATGGGACGTTCTTGGTGGCCAGAGATTGAGGATTTGAGGGAGTGGAGCTGGGCATAAAACGGTGGCAGAGATCCTCACTGCAGCAAATGAGGCCACCAGATAATCAAAAGAGCAGGTTTAGTGTTTGCTGGTCAAACATTCACAGGTATTTCATAAGCCTGGCAACCTCTGAGCAGTCAGTGAATGGGGCTCCTGTGCTGGCACATCTCATCCTATACTACAAGCCATTTTAAGTACAGTTAAATGCAATGTATTGTTTTATACAGCAGTGCTGGTTGTTTTATCTGTAGTAGTCAAGTAGTGATAAAATTAATCTTATTTCTGCTAGGAATGGTTGCATCCCTAGGAAGCATGTTCACTTTCCCTTTGTGAAGCTCCTTGTGGTGTGTGCAGTTCTGAGACTTTAAAGATATGGCATAAATTGAGGTAAATTGATTTTCCCTTTCCAATTTGTGAAGCCAACAGATCCAGGATGGTAGGTTTTGCAAAACTTGTGTTGTAATGATGGCATTTCGTATTTTGATGTTTATGTTTTGACATGCACCCAAATGTACTTCAAAGCCAAGAGAAGGGCCCACCATGACCTTCTCTTTTAAGGCAGAAGAGTATTCTGTGCTTTATTTTGGAAATGAGTTTTTAGAATTGGTCTAAACACAAATCTGATGGGTTTTTTTGGTGCATACACAGCCAGTACCTTCAGTAGTTATGAGGAGACAGTGTCAAATTTAGTTCTTCCATTCTTGTAAACGCAGAATCCTTCTGCTCAATAACTGAATGAAAATATTATATAAAAGAGGGGAAATATTTCCCTCTATTTGGCAGATGTCTCACAGCTGCTCTTACACTCAGGCTATGTTTGATTTAATCTAGACAGATAGAAGAACCATCTCTTCAAGTTCTTTCAAAACACAGACCAAAAACATTTATATGATTAAGCACTTCTTTAATTCTGTAAACACTGTGAGATCAGCAAGGAAAATACATTTAAATGACATTTATTACTCAGTTTGCCTCACCATGGGGGATTATTTCTATGTAACATCTGAATTTTTAAAGAGACCTTTTTAAAATAAGAAATTGGAGCTGCTTTTCATTGTGTCCAAAAGTGCTGCACAGAAAACCTACCTTTGGGGTGGATAGAGAGAAGTGACTCTTCATGTTGTCTTTACGTAGTATCGTCCTCCAGGGTGTACAGTGTTGACTTTAGATAGGAAAACTCAACTCTTTTTTTCTTACTAGGGAAAAAGCTGTTAGAAACAGCTTAGAAAAGCTTAGAAAAGCTGCTGGTTGGAAGTGTTTGAGATGCTGGCAGTGGGACAAGGCTTCCCTGTTTCTGCCCACTGTGAATAATTGGGATATACATGTTCTGGTTCAAGCCCATCAAATGAATCTGGGACCATCACGGGCCAAATGACAGCCACAGGGTTATTAATTGAATTAGAAAGAGTAAGAGGTGCCATCAGGTTCACAGGGACTGCAAGAGCACATAAAGCACCTCAATGCTACCACAGGATCCCACCTCCGTGGTAATTATGGATGGAAAGTGATGGAAAGAAACATGAGGGCTCTTGGAGTAAAGCCCAGGGGATTATTGTGAGCACATAAAAATCCAAACAGCTTGGGATGTATCTACCTGACAGAAAGGGGACGAGGGAAGGGTTATTACTCCAACAGAAATATCCTAAAATGCTTAATTCAAGTTACAATTGCGTATTTTTATCTTCAGCCAACTGGTTTGGATTTTTAGAAACCGATGTTAATTTAAGTCTGTATCTGTTTATTTTTATATTTGTTGTACAAAAGAGAAATTGTGACTTTACTACACAAATATTATTCGAGGTCCTGGGTGCTATTAATTTAAAAATACCTCCACCAGAATTAGGGGCGATCAGGTCCTCCAAGGCAGTCATGATATCTCAATGACTTGCAATCATGTGTGCTAGCTATTCATAACCAGGTGGGACAGTACCAGTCTTCAGCCAAATATTTACTGATTTTATTTCTGATACCAACACATTTCTCAGCCTAACATATTTCAGTGCAGCTTAAAGATGCATCACGTCTTTATCTCACCAGGTTCCTCCTCAGCCCCCAGCTCAGCAGATTTGTAGGCACGTGCCAACTTGAGGCACCCGGGTTAAATCCTGAAGTGCCTGGCAAAGCTGATGCTGCCTGGTGGTTCTTGCCCAATAAATTGATTTTTGAAGCCAAGACTGTCAGTGCAGGCATTATTGCAGAACATCTGGCTCAGCCAAATCTCCAAAAATACAACCAGAGCAAAAGCCACGGCTGGTGGGTGTGTTGGCTCCATTAATTTCTTCATTTTAAGACATTCAGCCAACAGCTGATTGAGGAGGCTCCAGTTGGTCAGTTGTGCAGTCTAAATATTTAGGGCCAGTTCAGAGAGTTGCTTTTCTTTTTTTTTTTTTTCTGTGAAAAATGGTGTATTTTACTTCTATGTATAAAAGTTACTTGTAAATTTTCATTTGTCTTTGCATGTTTTCCGAGGGGCCTTGTGGTTGTTTATAAACTAGATTTTTTTTCTAAATACAGAATTGTAAAATATCCTTTTTCCTCCCTCCATTTTATTTTGATTTCTGAATTATTTGTGAAATAAAACCTTCCCAGAATGAATGCTTTCCTTGTCTTTAATGCTCAGCCAGAGCTGGGTTAGTGTTTTGAAGAGCTATTTGGGGTTACTCCTGGGGACTGGAGTATCCCCTGGAGACCCTAAAGGAGATTGGGATGTGCAGAGTCTGTTCCACAAACAAATAAATTAAACTGCCCAGTACCCAGACATTAAAAGTCAGCCTTTACCCCATCAAAAACAAGATGTATCTTTTAGTGAAATATCCTGAGAGTAAAGGAAAATCACTGTCTGTCTTTAAATCCCTGCAATATAAGGGCTGAAGTAGATTAATGGGTTGGAAATAGTTTTTAGTGTTTAGTGCTGGAAAATAAAACTGAAGTGAACTGCTCCCCACCTGAGGAGGCTGTTGTTAATTGTACCCTTATTTTTTGAAAGGAAAAGTTACAGATTTTTTAATTCCCCTTGAAGTTTTCTGCCAGCTCCTACTTGCTGACAGCACCACAAATCAAACCAAGTTGTTTCATGGTTATTTAACACCATCTTGGTCAAAGGAGCAACAGGACAAGGAGGTTCATAACTCAGCTCCAGGCAATGAGCACCATATGGAATCACCAAAAATGTGTGCTGAGCCATGGGAGGGGGGTCTGATTGACAAGAAGGCCACGAAGTTTCATGTTTTCCATTACCTATACAACAAGATCCACGTAAAACCCAGAGATGTTTGCATTACTCCAAGGATGCAGTGATTGTTGAACAGGATTTACAGTAAAACCCAAGTGAGAACTGGCAAGATAACACCACTCTTGTGCTGCCAGTGATTGCTGTAGAGGGATAATTGCACTCCCTGCAATTCCAAACTGTCCATTTGAACTTGCTAATGCCCAGTTTGTGCTTTCTGTCCCTGCTGCAAAAACATCTCCTTTGTTGAAATGTTTGGGAAGATTCTCATGAGCAGAAAGTAAGCATAGAAGGGAAGTCAGGCTAATGGTCATTGTGAGGTTTCTTTGTCCATCCTATTAATTGCAACAATTATTTCCCATTTTTTGGTGCTACAAAATGGCCCAACTTGGGGGTTGTAACTAGATGATTTTTAACGTCCCTTCCAACCAAAACCATTCTGTGATTCCTTGGATACTGTGACAAAATTTAGGTGTTGGCTGGCCTAGGGAACAAAACAGGGTAACACCCAAAATTTAAGGCTGAGGTTGTCCCATCCCTTCAGGTGAGCTTCAAATCCTTTGGCAGTGTCTCTGGCTTTGCTCATAATTGTCTCCTCCTGCCCAAGCCAAGCCATGTCCTTTATTCTGTGCTCATCCACCAGAAAATTGTGTCACAAGTTCAACGTCACAAAGCTTTGTCTTCATTCTGTCCAACAGGTATGAAAACCAGGTGAGTGAAGGCTTAGGGCAAAACAGAAAAAGGCAAGAGAAAAGGGGATTTTATTTTTCCTCCAGCTGGGGATGGGATTCAGATTCACTCTTTAGTGAAGAGGGCATAAAAACTGGGAGGTTGAGTGAAAGTAGAGGGGAAGGGAAAGAGAAAACCTATGTAGACTTCAGTGAGGGTGGCCTGTTTTCCCACAGTGCTGGGATCACCAAGAAGCTGGGCTCTCCCTGCTCGCTGTTTGAGGGAGAAATATCTTGTTGCTTGTTGTTTTGCCTTCTGCTGCCTGCTCCTCACCTTGTGCTGAGCTCATCAGAGCCTATGTATAGCCTGGGCATACCTTGGGGTGAGTGTCCTGCCAAAAACCCACATTCATTTATAGGATGCACCCGGGCAATGTTTTCAAAGCCGTTTTGCAAACTATGGGGTTGGTTCCCATTTGTACTAAGGACCTACTTTAGGGCACTTAGGAGACATTTATGCCACTTTAGGGTGTGGACAGAGCAGCGTAAAGAAGCCTCAGTGTAAATAGAAACCACCCTTATATCTTGTTGACAGTGGTTAAAATAGGGTTATGGACTTAAGTCAACAGACAAGGTTTGCCTTGTGCAGCTCCCTCTGCTCCTCACCTTCCATGCCATGTGAGCATAAGGGTTATCCACAGTGTCCCTCCTCAGCCACTGCACAGCCCAGCACCTCGCAGGGATATTGAGTGTCAAACTCAATCCAAGGATATTTATAGCAGGCGAAAAGTCAGGAGGCTCAGGTGGAACATGAGAGCTGGAAGCAGAAGGGAGCAAAAACAGGGACTTGAAAAATAACTTTGGAGCTTCGGAATGTCTTGCAACTGCTGCTTCCCTCAGGTTTGGGGCTCTTGTAGTTTGGGAGGTGTGGGTGACCCTGATCCTAAAAGAGGACCTGCCAACACATTCAGTGCCCTGAGAAGTGCTTGACACTGATATCCTCGAGTTTTTATTTGAGTAGCTGCCTCAAGGCTTGTTTCTGCATATCTACCTTTTGCACTTGTGGAAGCTAAGAAAGGACCAGCTATGAACTAAGCCAGAGGACAATTTTATGAGGAAAAAAATCTCCAAATTTCCTTCTCTGTAAGGCTTTTTAAGATGGAAAACAAGAGAGTAAACCCCAATGCAGATTGACTGTAGGAGGGTTTTTTAGGGTGCTTGTGATCAAATTATGGTTTATATGAATGCAGGGGACTCCAAAAGTGCATCAGTACCTCTGCTGAAAGTTGGAGAACAGTCTGCAAAAATAAGCTGGCACTTGGAAGGGAAGAATACAAAGAATAATAGAAGGTGGAGACCAACTAGTAAGAGTAATTCAGCCCAACTAAGATAAAAAAGAGTCAAAAGCATCACACTATGGCCAGGGAAAAATATGTCATACTAGATGTGCAAGAACAACAAGGTCTAAAGGAAGGTGAGAAGGATTTCAGCTTTGCTTTGTGTTGTTCAGGTCTCTGGTACAGTGTGACAATTTCTGGGTTTGTACATTACTGCCCCAAAACTGTTCAGCTGGCTGTGGGAAGCCCAGGAGGAAGCAAAGGGAGATCTGAGAGCTAAAACAACCCCAAAGAAAGAAGGAAAAATGGCTGAAGATGACACAGGTGAGGAAAAGGACTCCTGAAGTTTGTAAAGGTCCTGTAATGGGAGAGAAGCATGTTCTTCATGCTCGAAGGGACCCTACTAAGAAGGAATGGACTTAAAATGTAGTAGGAAACATGGAGACTGGCCATTAGTAAAGGCTCTGACTGGAACAGATAATCTGTATGGTCTCTTCAGGCCACCATTGAAGGTTTTTAACAATATGCTGTATCTCCTGAGATCCTGCTTGGAGTGGAGAATGGGCTAGAAAATGACTGATGGCCGTCCTAATCAAGATTTCTACAATTTTCAAGACTGAAGGAAACGTGAAATCATATGGGAAGGGTTATCATCTGTTTGGACCAGGATGGTGCACAGGCATGGACTGGCAGTGTCCCACGGGTGACACAGAGATTACCTTGTAGAAGTGGCCCAGGTCAAGGTGTGCAGTGTCAGGCCAGTATGGATTGAGATAACAAAAACTAGTCATTGTTCTCTAACTCTTTGTTGTTTAGGTTTTGAGTTTGTGTCATTTTTGGTTTTTTCTTTTTTTCCCCTGTAGGTCTTTTGGCAGACAAAGGAGTGCTGTGGGACCCTGGGGTGTGTTTGCAGATAAGGATCTCACAGAACATGCTGAGCAGGAAGGGACCCACAAGGATCATCGAGTCCTACAGACCTGTGGACCTCCTGCTGTGTCTGAGGTAGAGTCCTGGAGTCAACCCTACAGAAATGTTGCTCTGAAATGCTGTCAAGGGGTGATCTCGGGCATCCCTGTAAGGATGTCAGTGAGCAGAGGAGCACAGGCTGCTGGAGAGCAGCAAGAACTGCTGAAATGCAGAGTAGGCATCTCATAGCAGTGCCAGGCATGTAGCACCATCCGAGGACAGGCCTTTGGTGGGAAGATGGAGACCATGGAAATTTTCTCATCTGCAGAGTCATGAAACAGTCTCAGGCGTCTGAGGGCAGCTGGCCAGCTCAGCAGGCTCTGTGTGCCTTTCCAAATACAAGTGAAGTCAAACTGTCCCAAACCACTACAGCAAACCAGATGCACAGAGCTAAGGAGCATAATGCTGGACAATGCTTTCCTTGGGAACAGCTCCATTATCAGAAAACAATGATTGCTGTAAATCCAAAGCACTAAACTGGAATTGATTTGGACACCAGCCATTTTTATAAGGGCAATAAAATTATGAAAGCACCCAAGTTTTCATGAGCTCCAAAGTCTCTAGTCTAGACCAAGAAAAGGACTTTAAAAGCCAGCTCCAGTTGATGTTGTGGACAGCTCTGGATGTAGTTCCAGAAAACGCTTGTGATCTGATTTTTAAGGAGAGTTACTGGAAAAGTGGTCAAGCCCTGGCCCCTTGGCCTTGTGCTTGGTGTGGCACAACGGGGGCTCGGTGTGGAGGGGTCCCTGACCCCCCCCAGGGGTCCCTCACTGACGCAGGAGAAAGTTGTGTGAGGTCCCTGCTCCTCTCTTATATAATCCATGACTTCAGATAAAATTAATGCCAAGTACCCAAAAAAGGGATTGTGTGTGTTCTCCCGCAGCCTCTTCCCGTAATCTGAACACAGCGTTCGACTGTGACAGTTTTGCCAGTAAAAGAGAGGTTTTTCCCTTGCCATGAGATCCAGGTTTAAAATTAGCTGTGTCTCAGCAGAGCCATCGGCAGCGATCCCTGGGAGCCTCAGAGCTCCATCTTGGAGGTTCAGGCCCATAAAAGAGCCCAGCAGCCCAGTTTAAACAGTGACCAGAAAAGTTTGTTCAGGGAGGGCTCCCTGGCTCTTAACAACAGGAGCCTCCACCAGCTCCTACATCGAGAAAACCAGTTAAACTTTACAAAAATACTTCCCAAAGTAAATATTAGTGAGTCACAGATACTAAATGTTAATAATTCATACATTGGGAACAGAAATATTAGCAGGATCTGTAAGGTGGGTCTTTTTTATGTGAAATATTACAGAATTGAGTATGTGTTCCTCTCTCTTTTTCTTTTCTTTTTTTTTGGTCTTGTGTGTGCCAGCCTTTCCCATCTGAGACTCAGGTTTGGAGCTGCTCCGAGGTCTTGGGTCAGTGAAGTTGGTTGGTGTCCAGGTCCCACAAGGGGAGCAACCCTTGGAAGGGGTCCAAGCAAGGAGGGTGTTGAGCAGTGCTCCTCATCCAAGGGTCAGCAGTAGTGGGGCACTCCTGGGGAATTGGAGAGTTTCGCTTCATAATTGCAAATTACAGATAAATTAAGGGTTTTTTTCCATTGCCAGCCTGACCTTTTGAGGAAAAAAAATAACAAATCAACCCCAACCCAACCACATTTATGCAAAGTTTATGCAACCACCCAAACCCCCAAAGCACTTTTGTCACATTAAAGAGTAAAATGGAGTGAAAGCCAACCCTCATTTTTCTAGCAAGGCAGTTTTAAGTAAAAAGCAGTTTTGTTGATCAAAATGTAAAAAAAAAAAAA
>VXBA01002171.1:2419640-2522303 GCA_013399895.1 Serilophus lunatus
AAAAGAAGATGAGTTTTAAAAAGTGAAATTGCAGTTATTTCAGTAATTTCTTCTCATGTTTGAAAGCCTGGCTTCTTAGAAGTTTGTTGGTGATGAAAAGAGGTAATGAAAAATTTTAATTATTTTTTTTGTTTGCTTGGTTTTTTTAGTTTCCCATCATGTATCACTGGCATCTGTGGGCTCATGTGGAGACTCAGATGCTGTCTGGGTGAAGAGAGGAGCAATTTTTTCTGTTGAAATTGAAAAGGAGTATTGACTGAAAAAAACCCCTAAGAGGTTCCAGGCAGAACTGCAAAGGAGAAAGGCTTTTCTTGAGGAATAGAATGAGGGGAAGTGAAGAGCAAGTGACTGTGTATGACAAGGACTCAAACTGGAGTCTAACACCTTATTTTTGTCAAACTTGAGGGCAGTTTTGCCTTGCACTTTGAATGGAAGCCTAAAATCTAGAGGGGTGAGTGGAAGTCAGGGTGTGAGGTGATCCTGATGCTGTGAACCCCCTCAAGCATTTTTTCTCTTCCTCCTCCAAAAAAAGTGGTTTATTCTGCCAGTTATGAAAAGCTCATTTCATCATTGGTGCCTAATTTCACAATGTTGTGTCCTGGCTCTGCAGCCCATCCTGCCAGGGCTGGGCAGTGGGGAGCCTGCTGCCACTTAGGTTGTCCCAAATTATCTGTTGTTTCTCATTCCTCAGCTCCTTTCCCAACTTTGGAAGGGGTCTGTGAGGGCTATTAGCTCTGAGCAGTTAATTCATTAATTAGTAGACACATAAGTTGAAGGTCGGCACGGCTCAGTGGAAGATTTTTAGACCCACATGGCAGTGCAGGTGGAGGTTCCTTTCTGGGAGTGAGAAATGGATGTTCCTCTTCAAATTTTGCTTTTTGACCCTGGAATTGACCCAATGCAAAGAGAAAAGGGATATCGTGGGTCTTGGGAAAATACTTCTTACTGAGCTGAGAGCTGTATTGGCACAGAGATGGTGGCAAGGACACATGGAGCCAGTTTTCTCTTTCCTTGTAGCCTGAGGGTCTTAGGGGTGGAGGACATAAGTCCATGTCTTTCAAACATGCTCCAGACAGTGCCTCATGTGATGCTGAAATTGTCAAAAAATGCTGAGGACACATTTTTCCTTCCCCCTGAAAGCATGTGGAAGAATATCAGCTCTGCCTTCTTTCAGGAAAACCATCTTCTGTGAGATACCAGACTGGAACATTCTTCCAGCTAAATGCAATGTCAAGGAAATGTCTCACTTGGAAAGGACAACCCCAAGCACCCTTGCTTTTTCCTTACTTTCTGTAAATTTTGGGTGGGTTTCCAGCTCGGTATGTGGGCAGACAACATGGCCTTTGGTCCTACCTCTTCATATCAATGGCTTCCCAGTGAACTTTCCTCAGAGATAATGAATGGAACAGCTCACTCAGCTGGTCAGACAGCACATGCAACCTGGAAAACTGTCAGGCATGACTAGTCTGGACAAAAGCCCAACTTCTGTTGTTACAGCAGTGGCAGACACCATTAGTTTTGTGCTTGATCCCTGAGAAATAGATGGTCCCTGGTAACTATTCCAGTTTGAACACCCCTGTGTTGAGATGTGCTGCTCTGCCTTGCTGGAGTGCAGTGAGCCTTTGTGTCTTGCTAAGCTGCATCCCATCCATAGGAGCATCCCAGTTTTGGTGGGTGGGTGAAGGAGTCATTCCCACATCTGGGATCAGGCAAAGCAGAGGGAAATCTGACTCCCACCAAAAAGCTGGAAGAGTTGTCCACAAACTTGTCATTGTAACAGGGTTAGTGCTTTAGGAACATGGGTATAGTTTCTGTTGTATCGGGTAAATAATTATAAAACAGGAGGGAATAAAATTAAATTTATGAAGAAAGACCATGTTTTGATGAAATATATATGAAAAAAATAAGAAAGGCTCAAGAGAACATGACATAACTATTGCAGTTCTTGACTCTACCAAGAGCAAACTTGGAGGTCTTCATGAAAACGGAAAATGGGACACGAGGTGAAATCAGCCACCAAGAAATGCCTGTCAGCAGGAGCCTGCATTTTCCTGGGTCAGTGGGTTTTGGATTCTGGACAGGAGGCTGGGAAGAAGAAAGGTTGTTTGTCTCCTTACTAATGAGGCTAATTATTCCCTTCCAGAAGTAGGGAAGGCAGATGTGAAACATCTTTCCAATAACGTCAAAGATGTTGTTGCATTGTTTGTAGCCCTCCTTAGGTGAGTCAAGATTTCCAGTGTTTGTGCCTCATCACAATAAAAGCAGGAGCTGCTCACATCCTTGTCCACCCAGAGGAACCAATCTTAGCCATGAGCTCTTAGAGCCAAAGAAACCAGAGCCATGTGCTGACACATGGGAAAGGCAGCCACATTCTGAAGCTTACTAGATTTTCCTTTTCCTCACATTAGATCTCTGTAACAGCCTGACTCATGGCTTTGGGAAAGAGAGGAATAAGTGTTGCCTGCTCAGAAATTGCCTGCAATTCACCCAAACCACCCTGCTGGACTCCCAAGTTCCTTTTGTGGATGATTTCCAACTAGAATTTCCTACCAGTATTCATCAAAGGATAAAAAGAGCAAACAATTCCATATTGCGCATTTCACTCTCCCAGTTTCATACTCTCCTTTATCTTGCTCTCTTTGGCACAAAGTCCACTTGCATCAATCTGAGATTTATTTTTGGAATGAGCATAACATTTCCTGGTACATCTCCAAAAATCCTGTTAACTCAGGACACTCTTGATCACTTTTGGTCAACACAATTCTGCACTCACCTTTATGAGCTATTTGCCTTGAGAAAGCAACTGGACTTTTCTGCATGGACAGCAGAGCTTGCAGTAGCTCTTTGTACTGCCCAGAACAGAAATGCCCAGGTCATTTGAAGGGCTCTGGTCCCTACTTTAGCAATGTTGGTCTAAGGAGGGATAATTTTCTGATCAAACCTTTTTTTGGTGGGAAAGTTGAACTCCTGACATCTGAATTTTGTGGCATTTCAAGTAAGGAGTTGACTTTTTCTCTGGAAAAATTTAGTTCTCTCATGGGAAAATGAGAGCATGGCCAATCTAAATAGTAAAGAAAGTCACATATTGCTTGAAACGCTTTTTCTGTGCTCAGGGAAGTTACTCTCTGTTGGTCTTTTACTTTAGAGAAGACTCCTCCAGCCTGCCCTGTAGGTTTGTCACGCTGAGTTCTGAGTACTGTTGCATAATATGGATTTGGACAGCAAGAGAGAGAGGTCTTGAATTATGTCCTGAACATGGGGTACTTCTGATTTTAGAGGCATGTCCTTACAGACACAATTTCTCTCTCTTGTGATAAATCTTTTAATCTGCTTTGATGTCCTGGAGAATCTGTATTAACTGGTGCCAGGTAACTGTGAAATGCAGTTTGGAATCTTACTTCAACTTCTTAACCAAAGGAATGAGAATCTTGAAGAAAGTTTCATCCCAGAAATTTCTTTTTCCCTAATGAAATCACTTTGAAATTCTGTGTTGGGTTTCAGCACTGGAACATGTGGCTCAGACTGTGCTCTTGCCTGTAAGTTACCCATGAGACTGGAACCGTAAATGGCTTTTTCAGGGTGTGAATGGGACACTCAGTTTTTCACAGTAAACCCTCATCAGCTGTACCTGAGGGGCTGTAAATTGGCACAACCTCACTGCTGCTGCTGCTGGACCTCCTTCACATTTTGGCTGCAAGTTTTTGCAGCCTGAAAAGCCTCACTCTCTTGATGATAACAGAGTGAGATGTAGAAAGTCAATCTTGCTCAACCCACCCCCAAATCTCATCTCAGGCTGTGGTGGGGCTCGAAGGCCTGAGCCATGAATTACTGACAGTGGTTCCCTGTTACAGTTGGAAAGGCTGCATGGATTTGGGCAGAGCTGTCCTCTCTCTGGGAATCACATGGGC
Source organism: Serilophus lunatus (assembly GCA_013399895.1). Taxonomy (NCBI): domain Eukaryota; kingdom Metazoa; phylum Chordata; class Aves; order Passeriformes; family Eurylaimidae; genus Serilophus; species Serilophus lunatus. The sequence goes on from VXBA01002171.1 coordinate 2,423,549, forward strand.
CTGGAAACAGAAATAAACTTCTCATGGTGTTTCTTCTGCTTGCTCCTCTGAGGTCTACGGTGTGTCAAGAGGCTGGAGTCAGCACATGCATCACTTTTCACTTACTACAGAGTTATTTCTAGACCCTTGCTTAGTTTACAAAGAACAAAAATCTGATCAAATGTTTGGATGAATCACAGGGTAAATCCAGCTGTTCTACAGCTGTGCAATGACAGAAAACCTTTTGGTTCTGGCTCTTTTTAAAACAAACCAGCTCCTTCACTTCTTCAGCCTGCAGCCTCTTAAATATTGTCACAGCCTCTTCCACCCCAGTGGAAAGAGCAAATATCCTCCCCACTCTCTTACTGTTGGAAACTCATCTGCAAGAGGTGTGTTCTAGGCTTTGTATATGAAATTATTTTTTATAATCTCAAGACTCTCCATGAATAAAATGATAAAACATGTGATGAGCAGAACAGTTGTAAATAAAATGAGAAGCAATGTTTAATAAGAACAATTTAACAGTGAACTTGACTTTATTGTTATTCATCTGTTTTCTCAAGCTGAATTTCTGTGAAGGGGATGTCAAAGAAGTTCAAGGACTTCCTGTGTCTGTCTGTCCGTTGGATGGACTCAACTCTCCTCTTGGCCTTCACGTTTTCTTCACTTTTCCTGCTGTGCCCAACTGGAATTGCAGGTAAATGTCACAAGAGATTCTCTTCAGCTGTTCTGATGCAAAATTTATACCTGTCTCGTGTTTTCTGATGTATTTGAAATACTGAAATACATTGCTGTCATTCTACTATCCTTTACCCTTTTTTTCCTATTGCAAGGCTTCTTGGAAATGCACCTTATTTTGTGTTCAGTTCTGCTCTCTGAATGGTGTGTGATACGTTGGAAGATATTAAACAACAAAGCAACAAAGAGGATATGTTTTATATTATTTTGTTTATAAGAACACTCTTGACTAGTAAATAGCTACGCCCTTCATAAGTGTTTTTAATTTTCCCTTTGAAATATGAAACAAATAGTTCTTTCAACAAGCAGCTCTTTTTTGTCAACAACTTTTCTCATTTTAGGGTACCAAAATAGTTTGAAAATCAAAGTGTTTCAAGAAAAACATGTTTGGGGCACACCTTTTTAGATTTTTTTAAAAAAGTTATAATTATTAATTTTTTAAACTTTTTTAAATTTAGAGCCATATGAAATTCAAGCTGTGACTATGAAGACATGACTGTTCATGATGCTGAATTCTTCATGCTGAGTAGAATATCTTTTAGTATAGGAATTGATGTGTGATCTGTAACAAGACAGATCACACATAAGGTCACTTGGAGGAGGGACTTCACTTGCTTTATTTCTTATTAAATTCAGCAAAAAGCATCTTGTGTAAAAAAATCAGTGACTTGAACTGTGTAGGGTAGAATTGTACCTTCAGACACGTCAGTGGCCTGGATTAAGATATATTATATTTTATATAGATATAGATTTATCTGTATTATATAGATACGTTCTTGTGCTGATCATTTACTGGAAATGAATGAGCAGACCATGGTATTTCAGTTCCTTGCTGTGCTGATCCCAGCAGTATGAAATGATCACAAAAATCTCTTATTCCTTGTTCCTTTTCCCTGGAGAATTCCTGAGTGCAAGCCTGATACTCGGTCAATTTTCCCAAGTGGGGCACAGACATGGGATTCTCCTTGAATTCACCATAAGAGAACTTGAAAAATTAAGTCCTGAAGTGAAACTTAAAGGTGGCCCAGTCCTGACTCATTCTAGGCTGGCCTTACATCCTCACAGAAGGTTGTTTGGTCTTGCTGTGGCTGGAATGGTTTCCTCTAAATGTGCTGCACTCCTCAGTATTGTTCTAGACTTCCAGAGAGTGTTTGTTATTGCAACCCACTTTAAGGTCACATTGAGAGTGCCTGGGCTTGGCACAGCTGATTTCTGGGCCCAGGACTTGCTGCTGATCTTGAGTTTTTGACTGATTCCACAAAATGTTTTATAGATTGTCTGAATAAACCTTTCAATTAAGGTCATAGTAAATAAGAATCTAAGGTTAAAGCACTTTATGGCAAGCAGGCTTTTAGGAACCAGTTGTATTAAGAGTAATGGTTTGATTAGAGAATGAGAAACAGGACTGGGGAGACAGGAACCTGACCTCAGCAGTAAAGTGCTTTTTTCCTGTTTCTTGGAATCTGGTGCACAAAGGTACAATTGAACAACATGGCCAACATTTCAGCAGGCCAAGGCAAACCATTTGTGCTTTTCCTGACTCTGGGCATCAGCACAGAGCTTTGCTTTGCTTTAAAGTCCTGGGCCAGATCTGTTTCTTTGAATGCAGCAGGAAGGTGGGAGCTGGTGCTGGGACCTTGCGCTGTCTGGAGTGGTGGTGGTGGCCCTGGAGGTGAACTGAGCTGAGCTGCAGGGCTGCTGGGCTCCTCCAGCACCACCAATCCTTACAAGTCGAATGTAAGGATATCTGCAAGTAGGATGTAATTTGGAAGTGTAACCAGGGCATATAGTCTGGGTCACATTGTTGGAGTCAGCTCAAAGTGGAGTAGGAGGGAGGTGGAGGAGCCAAACACCCACACGACCCCAGTGCCAACCTTCACTGCTTTTGCAGTATTTGATTTGTTGTTTCCTTAGAAAACCAGGCTGAGCTCCCAGCAGCAGATCATTTTCAACCCCCCTGTCTGAGTTAGAAAGGAAAGGCTTTATCCCAAGAGTGAATACTTCCATAAACACTGGAAATGCTAAGTGGTGTTTGAATTCTTCTTATTCTTTCTTATCTTTCTGCAGAAGAAAAGTGTCCTGGGAGCAGGGTTCATACACTTGGATTCCACTGCTGAGGTGTTAATGAGATGTCTTCTGGTCTGCTCCTGAGCCAAGAGGGATGGGAATGACAGGGATAGTCACAGGAAGGATTCTCAGTGTGGACCATAACTCCACGCTTGATGCCATCGACCAAGTCTGGATATTCTGCTCTACAACACGAGTGTGATGGCAGCAAATCATCTGGTGGGGCTGCAAGGTAAGATCTGCTGAGGCAGCAAACATTCCCATTTACTTCATTCCACTTCTCCATCGAAGTACTGAAGCCCCACATTGAAATCCAAGGTAACACAAGTTGAAGAGACACAGACAAAATTTAAACATGGGCTTTTTCATTGGCAAACACTGAGTAATAATTCCACTGGCTTCAGTAGAAATGTCTTGGTCTGAGCATTTTCCAGGTCTAAATCAGCTTGTGTTTGTCTAAGTTTAGTGCCATTTTTTTTCAAAGTTTACTTTCTCAAATGAGGAGGAAACATCCAGAAATATCATGACTTCTACAGAAAACAAGTTGGAATAGGCCAAATAAAACGACAGTCTCCATTTGGAAGGGAGAAGAGGTGATGCAATTAGCTGATTTTTATTAAGAAATGAGTAAAGAGGTATGAATTTGATACATAGTCTCTTTCTGCCCAGAAATATCATGGCATACAGAGCAGAAAAGATAAACAGCTAAATGCTTCAGCAAAAATGACTTGTGTCTATGTCTGTAGTCAGGTAATGCTCAATTATCTTACGACTTAAGAGATGAAATAATAGTCTAAAATAAATTTCCTTAATTTATTTTCCCTCTCTGTTCTACCAATTTCAAGTTTCCTTCAAATATCTTCCATTTGCTGAATTTTTCTGTGGCAGAAACCTGGCTTGGTCTTTTGCAGGCTAGAGCAAAAGGGATGCTTTAAAATATCCCAGAGAGCCAATTTTCTCTTTGTTATTTTCTTGGTGAGATTAGAAAACACAAGCTGCTTGTGTGACATCTCTGCTGCTGTGACAAGTAGAAAGCAACAGTGGTGTCCTCCAGAAGAACCAGAGCTGATGAGTAAAACTCAGAGTGAATAAAAATAAGAAAAAAAAATCAGTTGAGGCTTTGAGAAACATCTGTGTCTCTATGTATGTGTTTAGAGTTTGGTTTTGGTTTTGTTCTCCAAAAAATCACACGTACCTTAAAGCCTAATGAGAATGAAGTGGTCTTTGCTGAGCATCTGGGCTGCCTCTGCATCCCTGGAGAAAGACATCCCTGGGGATCCCACAAACCTTTATTGGTGGCTGAGAGACCAGAGAAGGAGGTCAGCTCTTAATTGAGGCAAGGAAATTTTGTGTTATGGGAGGAACTAGGAGGATAAACCAGTTTAAACTGGTGTTAAGGGCAGCCACCCATGAGGTGATGTTGGACTTGGCTGTGTGAGAAGCTCTGAGAGAGATGGAGGGTTTGCAAGGATCCCACGAGTCCCTCCAAGTCCTGCAGTCCCAGCTGAAAAGTGGGATTTTGTATCTCCAGGTGTCACTACTGCTGCTCACTCTCCAGACCCAGTAGCTGTCCTGCCTTTATAAGACATGTGGGGTTAATTCTGTGTCTTTATGAACGTTTTTCTGACCACGGATGACAAACCTTCGTGTGTGGCTGACCCACAAAGCTCACATCTGTCCATCACCGCGTTTTCCGCCGTGTGAGCACATCTGTTCTTGCTGCTACACCTATTTTTGAAGATTTATCAACAAACTCCTTCTGGTTTTGACCTCACAGCAGTCCAACAGAGTAGCAGTCACCTCTTTCATCAATCAACCTTATGTCACTTGCTTGATTTAGGAACAGTTTTGCTCTTTTTCTCTCTGTCATTGGTGAGTGGCTGAAGCAATGACTGCAAAATATTTGGGTTACCTGTGGCAAGCAAATAATGTTGCTCAGGATGAAGTCCAAGCTGGTAATGTTTTGCTGCTTCAGATGTCTTTGGAGTACAGTCCTCTGCATGACAACTGCAAATGAAAACCAGGGTTGTCTGAGGTCATGTCACCAGAGGTGATTCTGAGAATCAAGGCCTTGGTGTTGAGGGAGATTTTCCTTTTATTTAGTTTGTGTGTGTGTGTGTCCTTGGGACTAATTCTGGTGGCATTGCACCGAAATCTTCTCAGAGTAGAGGTGCTTTGCAGCACTGGATGTTGGAGCTGGTTCTGGTGGCACTGGTGGGACAGAGGAACTCTTAAAGAGTTTTCTTAAAGTGTTTTTCATGTCTGGGAGGTGGACAAGTCAAACAGACCTAAAACATCATTCTCTTGAAGGCTATAGCTGCTTCATCCACCACAGGCAGTTAAAAAGGAGAATAAACCCATTGTCCTGAATCTTTCTCTGTCTTAAGCCTGAAGAACTGATATAATTTATTTCCCATATAATTTCTTGACCAAACCATACTCTGCACAAGAAGTTATCATTTCCTCATGCAATAATAACCAAATCTTTTCAATTATATGACATTCCTCTACCAGTGTCACCAACATCCTGTTTGCCTTCCGTGCTGCAGCTGCAGGTGGAGTGTAATCCTTGGGGAATATTTTCTACAATCTCCTAAATCTCAAGTGTAATTTGGTAGCTGCAGCTCCTGTCAGCTTTTACAGCACCTCTCATTTGGATCAGTGGATACATTGCTTCAGGAAGCGTCGCCCAGCATGGTTATATAGGAAAACCTTGATTATTTGCATCTTATTTAGGACAATGGGGATTTTCCTATGCTGGGCACTTGGAATGTCCCCCAGGGTTTGCCTGGCACTGCAGGAGTGCAGGTGCTGCAGGAATTTTGCTTCTACAAAGCACAGGAAGCAAAAAATGAGCATTTTTGGGTGAGATTTGTGCCTCGCTCAAAGGATGTGTTGGGGGTTGTTGAGGTCACTGGTAGGGCTTCAGTGAAGTTTCAGCTGGTGACTCAGTGATTTATTTTGACTCCATTCAGTTATCAAGGGTGCAAATGTCACCCTGATGCCACTGTGATCCTCCAGTGCATTAACAGGATGTGTTGCAGGGTAGGACACGAAGGAAAAGGCAGCATCCAGCCTTGACAGTGACTTGGCTCTTCCACTTGGCATTGAAGGAAAATGGTGCTGTCTTCTCTCCCTTCTAATCCTCTTTCCATTTTGATAAAGGAGAATGTCTGAAAATCCTAAATTGAATCAAACCCATATTTTAATAAAAATCTGACCATCAAGCTCATGCTGTGTGCTCCTTCATGCATTTGGACCTTGAGTTCTCGAAACACAAGCCTTGAATGTTGATGGCAGAAAATCAACAGGTAACTCATTGTTCCTGCTGCTCTCAGGGAACAGGTGTCACAGTTACCATTGTCTCAGTGCAAAAATTGCACTGACAAAAGAGTCCTCATGGCAAAATGGACTGTGTTTCTTTTGAAGATGAAATATTTTTGTGCCAAATTGCATTTTTTTTCAGGGTTTCTATGAATAAACTGGCCTGCTGTTAATATATATTGGCTGTGTATATTTAATATATACAATATATGTTTACTGCTGCCTTCGGGATGTTTGATGCAAAGGAGGGAAAAAAATCCTAACAAAATAAAAAGTACATAGATTTCTTTAGCCTCAGGATGTGTTCAAGGTATTTGTTGCAAGTAAAGCCAAAGGCCTAATGTGCTCCTTGAAGAATTCCTGGAGAGCTGCTGGTTGCCTTTTCCTTGATAATGATCTTTATGTGTTTAGCTGTAAACTCACATTTCCCATCTCCTGTTGCTGCCTTTCTAGTTTAGATAAATTATATTCTTGTTCATACGCTGTGTTTTCCAATGTTGGTTTTTTTTTTCCAGCTGTTCTGCCTTCTTTTGAGTTTATTCCCATCACCTTTCCCATCCCTGAAGGAGGATGCTGGTTGTGTGAGCCAGGATTAACCCTGGAGCACTCAGGTTACTGTATGAGGTTGGATTTATCTCAACAACTTTATCCCCCTGACTCATTCAGGTCTGGCCCCATCTTGCTCCAGGTTTTTCCCACCCTTTACACTCCCTGCCCCAGTTCCCCACTCACATCTGGTTCCTCCTTCCTAAGTAACAATCCTTTGTGCAATTTGATGATTTTCATTTCAGCAGTTTTCCAAGAATATTGGGAATTTAATCTTGGCCTGGAAATCTCTTGCAAACCTTCCTACTGTGATACAATCTCAGCCTTTCTCAACTTCTCCCTTTGTTTCTTTATCCAAGTCCTGAGCACAAACACCACCTAGACCAGATTTGTGGGTCTACCCAAAGACCTGACTCTGAACTGGTGAAGCAGAGCAGGATCTTTTAATTGGTTCCACATTCATGTTAAAGGGGTTTTGTCTCCATGTTAGCTGATCCAAATGTCATGCAGAGTCTCAGTAAGATTCCCAGAGAAATAAATCTCCAAGACTCTGTTTCTGCTCCACACTCTCTGGTTCCCTGCTGTGAATATTATCCAGCTCTTAGCTAAGAAATGCCATATTTTTTCACCTCTCTCAATAAAAAAAATTGTCTTAGGCCAGACCTTTTCTTTTTAATGCTGATTCTCTACTTTTCCATGTCTGTTTTCCAAGCAGCAGCACTGTTTTTACTGTGTTCAACACAGGGTAATCATCTACCCTAAGCCTCACACAGGGAGTGAATCCCTTTGCTTTTGTCAGGGAAGAGTTTATTGAAAGCCATATGTTGGGTTATCAACATCAATTATGTTGGGCTGAGTTACAGGCATTTGGTGGAGAGTTTGTTCTATTTATGCAGAATTTATTGTGCAGTTTTCTCTGGTAATTCAGGACTTTGCTGTCAGTCTGTGAACTTTGATGCAGAGAAACATATTACAGAGGTGGACTCTAAAGGCTTCAATTTGAGCAAGAACTGCTCAAATATGATCTGCATTTGAGGTATTGTGCAACTTGTACATGACCAGAGCTCAAGCAAATTATGGCTCAGCTGCAGCAGTCCAGAGTCAAGCTCTGAATGAAAGGAATTGATTGTCTGGTCCACAGATGTAGCAATTGGAGAAGTTATTCTCTTTATTCTGCTTCACTGGGGCTCATATTCCCTCTTATTTGTCTTTAATTCTACTTCACTGGGGCTTATGTTCCCTCCTAACACGGGAATATATTCTCAGAAATACTTGACATATATGAATTCTACTCAATTTGGGCTAGAAATTGCTCAAATAAATCACAAAACCAAAGGGCTCTCAATTTATATTTCCATTTCTTAATTGCATTTTATATTATATAAATGTGATTACACTTGATAACAATGGAACACAATGTACCAAACATCCAGGGAAAAAATAAGATTGGAAGGAAAACAAGCTTCATCCTCGAGTTGGATTTGGACTTTTTACCTTTTAAATAAAACCATCTGTATTTATGTTTTAAAATTTTGTCAGGGACAGATGTTGACAAACTGTACTATTTCCTAATCAGTAACCTGGATGGTGACCCCTTTGTGCAGCCAGGCATGTCCTGAGCTGTCCTATACAAAATAGGGTATAAGAAGCCAGAGGAGACAATTATTTGCCAAAAATCTTTAGGAAAAAGAAAGAAAAATGAAGGGATGTATACCACTGGGATTAGAGCCTTGGAAAAAACAGTTGTTCATCCTTATTGCCATCAAGTAGGCTCAGCTCAAATAAAAATCGGGCAGACTGATATTCTGTAGACTCATAAACTCTTCTCACCAATCTAAAATACTTTTTTCTTGATTTCAAGCACAAACTTTAGATTGGAATATGGAATTTCCTAAGGCTGGAGCATGCTTGGAACCTTGGCTTGGTTTATATCTACATCCTGATTCTGTCTTAAGGGATTGTTTATACTCACACAGAAACAAAAATCAGCCAACCAATTCCTATTAATTAATCCTAATGAAAATAAGGACGAAGAGAAAGAAGGAAAACCAGCATGGGCTCTCACTCAACTTGAATTCAACCCCAACCTAAACCCCAAGTCATTTCTGGGCTGTTTCTCAGAACTGGAGGAGTTGGGGGTGCCCACACAGCAGGTTTGAATCATCTGAGAAGCAGCAATTTGTCCCACAGTCCATTATCCAACTGAGGAGCTCATTTCTGTTCTCATTGTGGATACTCAGCTGTCATATGGAGTGTAGGGCCATGAGAGGTTCATAGGCTGAGACCTCTGACTTCAAAGGTCCCAAAACCCTGTGGGTTTCTGAGGACTGAATGTAGTGTGGGAATTACTCACAGCTTCCTAAGCCTGTGTGTTCCTCCTTGAGCATATAAGGACCTTTGATCTGAGCCAGCCCATCCTTCTCGTGCTCCTGTAGTCTTTTCACCTCTATTTTAACCCAGGTTAGCTCATCAGGGCTGACCAAGCTGAAATAGAAACATTTTTTGCTTCTCAGTGTAGACATAACATCAGGCATCCTTGTTCAAACAAAATCCTGTTAGAGAAACTGCAATTAAACTGAGAAGGGATGGGGAACCTGGTCTTTATTCTGAGTTCTTGCTTCTTCAGTGATTCAGATTGGCTTGGATAATGAAAATAAATCCCTCCTCCACTTGTAAATCAAAGTGTTCTGGCTTCTCACCCCGGGAAGAGACTGTCTGTTCTGTTGCCAGAGTTATTCCCAGTTCTTTGTCACACTTATAGGACTTGATTATCTTCAGGGACAGGCTGTTACCTCATGGTCCTTCTAACACTTTTCAGAAGGCTGAGAAGACCTTCATGTTGAGAGTCATTTCCTTTGGCATCTCCTCCTGCCCCTTTTCTAACCAAACTGTTCTCAACATGAGCTGAGCTGCAGAAGTGTTTGTGTTCTGCAACTCTGGTATTTTTTGTCCAGAATTTACTGAAATGTGGGACAGATGGGACATTTGGAGCAGAAGATGGGGCAGCTGATGTCCCCTGGTGCAATAACCTCCTGCACAGCCTGTGTGTTTATGCTCAGATCATCCAGCTTCCCACCCTCTGGTCTCCTCCCTTTTTAAATCCCTATCCATGTCCATCTTACCCTTCCCTCAGCCTCCATCCCTTCCCAGCACTCAATGTCTAGTCTTAAGATTTCATACATTTTAAAGGCTTTCTTTTTCTATGGATACAACAGGGAATATTTTCCTCTGGAAAACAAGGGTGCTCATTCGAAATTATTGTCAAAATGATGCATATAAAATATGCAAATTGTGGTTTTGTTGCTGCTGACAAAAACTGGTGGCCACATGTATAAGATTGCAGGCTCTTCTTCCTCTGTGAGGAGGGTGTTTTTAGCTTCCTTTGGCTTGTTTTCCTCTTGAATGTCAACTGTCTGAAGGCTTTAGAAAGAATCCAGAGGAGTTACAGCATTTCAGTAGTTAGTGCAATAAATTAAATAAGGAAAGTGTGTGGTTTTTATAGGGGAAAAAAGGCAAGTATGGGCATAACAAAATAATCCTCTCTGCTGCTATGTAATCCATGCAGCCTCTCTGGGAGTTAAGGAGCTCATGCAGAAAATGCTTAAACAACTAAATTAATTTCCAGGCCAGGCTTGGAGTTAAAGAAAATATGATTGAAAAATTTCTGGGTTTTATTCCATGGCTTTACCAACAAGTTACTCAGAAATGCTGCATTTCAGGAATGCACATAAATGCATGTTTCAATACAGTTAAAATCAGAACAATGTGAAAAATTATTTAAAGTTCCAAAAAAAATCACACAGGGTGTTTGAGGTTGGAGGGAATATCTGCTCAAAGCAGAGTCAACAACAGTAAGTTGCTCAGGAGCATCTTAGGTGTTGATATATTTTTTATTATTTCTTTCTCTGAATTGTGACTTAGATTTATTTTTTTTCATTTCTGAGGTCAATGGGACAGCAAGGAAATTGTTTTCTTCCATCTTGAATTCCCACTGCTGTGTTTAATGCAGTGACAGATGAGATGATTTCAGGCTTTATATTTCCTTTGAGATGGCAGAAACCCTGACACCAGTAAGGTTGGAAAAGGATCTCCAAAAAGGTCACCATGACAGAACCAGCATATTCTTGACTTCTGAATACTCTGAGTCCATCAATAAAGGCCTCATTGCAAATATTAATGAGTTCTGTCCCCCTAGGAATAGTGCCCAGCTGATGCTCTATGTAATGTAGTGTCTAGTGGGAATATTGAGCAGGAATTGATGATGTTGTGCCTGTGCAGGAAAGGAGCCACTCAGTTGTGCTCACCTGCTGCAACAAAGTCTTAGAGAGGACATGAAATCCCCTTTTTTTTGAGATTTTCAGAGCTTGGCTGGATGAGGCCATGAGTAACCTGATATAATTCCTTCTAGTGAAAGGTCTCCCTGCCCATGGCAGTAGGGGTGGAACTAAATGACCCTTAAAGTCCCTTCCAATCCAAGCCACTCTGTGATTCCATGAATTTGGAAGTTATTCCTGTTTTAGCAGGGAGCTGCTCCTATCAGAGCCCCCTTGGAGCCCACACTGCCCTCTGATGCTGCGTTTCTCGCAGCCGGTGTCTCTGGAGAACCTTGTTGGCCACAAGGTTTCACACCTGCTCAGCATGAGATCTGAAGAATGCCAGAAACCCGATTTTGTCACAGGATTCCTTTTCTTTTTGAAATGATCTGCTGGCTTTTCTCTCCCCTGCTCTGTCTGAGCGAGGGCAGGAGGGCTGGCAGCACATGGAGGGGGTTGAAGAAGTGGAACATATAAACTCCAGCTTATTGTCTGGACTGGCTCAAAGTGCCATCAGGTGTGAGGCTTGGATGGAGATTTGTGGAGTTTGACGCCTTGCCCAGACAGAGCTTGAGTTCAATCACTTCGAGGCATGTCCGGCCAGACACAGCCATTGTGTCTGATCCTGGAATGGGAATATCCTGTGCTTTCTACTGGAGCCACAGCAGTGTTTGGGTTTGCAGGTCACTGCATTTGTTTCTGGCCCTGCCTCTGATAAACAGCTCCATCTACTGCTCTCAGCTCCTGCAAAGCTGTCTGCTGGATGATTGGAGGTGCTCTCATCTACCTGAGATGATTTTTGCCTCCTTGGCCCGGGTGGTCCAGCCCCCAGGGTGGAAAGCCTTGCTCCAAGAGCTTGGAATGAGATGCATTTATCTGAGTCTGCCCTTGTGCTCATTAGACAAACTATGAGGTGGAGAGCAGTGGGGATTTATTTGGAGACAGGCTGAGGTTGTGAGTGTTGCTTTTAACTGTGATAAATGAAACTGGTTTATATGTGCACCATTATTTGTGATGTGATAATATTACACAAGTAAAATACAGAGCTTTGGCAGGATCAGCTCATGATCCCACCTGTCCAGAGCTGTGTCCAGAGCTTCTCCATCCAGCTCCATGACCTGAACTGTCACTGCTGTGTCTCTTTTTTAAATATTCTTATTATTTTAGTTGTGCCAAATCACAGACTGGTCCATCAATGCCACCCTGCCTTCTCTGGAGATCAGTGTGAGCACCCCAAGAGCTGAGGGGCAGCGTCCACCCCCTTCCTGGCAACACATCTGAGGGGGTTTGTGGCCTCCTGCCGAGCTGCCTTCACCAGGGAAGTGGGGCAGGATGCAAAGGACATCCATTTCTAAAGGCCTGGAGAGGCCAGAATAACCCTCCCTCGGGCTTGGCAAGGCACAGTTCTGCAGCACATTCCTTCACCATTGTGACTCTGGGTTGGGGCTGTGCAGCCAGACGATGCTGGCGAGGCAACAGAAGTTCAGTTTGTGTTTTTTGGTGGGGGAATAAAGATTAATACCATCAACTGTAAACTTAGGGTGAGGGAATTTTAGGAGAGCAAAAATGTCCCGAGTCTGAGCTGTGTCAGAAATTAATATCCCAGTTCTTGCAAGAAATACAGTATTGTCTTTCCAGTACAGCCAGAGCTGAATAGTTACCTCTCATCTGAAAAGAATAATATCTCTCAATAATATCCAGACTTGGATGGCTTTGCTTTTAGGTACAAGTGTCCTGACTCTGTTACTGAATCCACAGGGTGGAAGGAGTCCAAGGCAGAGTGGAGCATCATTCCCCAGCAACTCAGACCAGATGTTGAAGAAATGATTAGAAATGAAAGTCAGTGTTCCCTGGGACAACTGTGTCAAGGTATTTCCTAGGCTTTCCTTTCATTTCTGGAAAGCTCACATGTGTCCTGTGTTCTGGTTATTAATGGATTTCCACTGCAGTTCGAGGGGAACAGGTGGACATCTGACTGGCTCTGATTCATTGAAATGAGGGAGCTGACAGCATTAAAATAAAACAATGTGAGTCCAGTGGTAGGAAAAGAGGAAGATGCTGAGTCCCCTGTTTGCTGCATGTCAATCATCAGCCTGTCCATCACAGCCATGTCTGGGCAGGCTTTGACAGTTGATTGCAGTAGTTTTCACCTGCCCCAGCAGAGTTTCATATAAAAGCCTTAATTTTGTAAAGCATCATGCTTTCTGTGATCTTTCTAAATTAATTTTTCTGTTGATCTTCAACTGACTGTTAGAAAGTCGTTGTGGCTTTTTGTGGGCTTGTTGAAAAGCTCAGATTTGCAAGGTACTTCTGGACACATCACCCCTTCAAACTAAGTGAAATTTTTTTGGAGAATCTTGGGGTCTGGGCAGGAGTGCCATGACTACCCTTAGACATAAATGTTTGAGGTGTCTCTAAACCAGTACAGTCCTGGACACAGCAACCTACCCAGGATATGGAGGAGGAATGTATCCACTGTGAGTTAAGAGCCTAAAAATGTGCAACTGAATTCTCTACTGAGATTCAGTTACCATAAACAGTAATTTGCATAGTTTTTGGGCTGTCCACTGGCATGAGGAACATTACATACTGTTATGTTTTCCACAGGCAAAAAGCCAAGCTTGGGGCAGAGTCAGTCTTGATGCCTTTTATTTCATGCAAAGGGAATCACAAACCTGAGACTTCCCTTCAAATCCCTGAGGCATTCCTGACCCAAAACTGGGATGCTTCCTGCTCTGAATGGTGCTGTGGGATCCACATATGGTGGGACACAGCGAGACAGAGGAATGAAGACTCTCCAGTCTTTGGGACACATCGTTGCAGCCTTGTTCTTCCCTAGCAAAGCAATAACTTCTGCTGACTTAAACTTTTCTCTGTGACCTGTGCAGGGCTCTTTCCCTCAAAATGTCCTGCTATCAACCTGAATCAGACCTGCTGAAGTGACCTCAGGTGCTTTGGGTGGAGAAAGAAGGAGGAAAAAGATGACAAAGCTTTGGGAGAAGAGACTTGAAGTCATCAGTCCTCCTGCCTCTACTCTGAATTTTCTGAGCCTCATGTTTCCACCTTTAAGGGTAACAAAAACAGCACCAGCCCACAAATGAGTTGTTTAAAATGTAATATCCTTTTAAAATCTACTTTTATGTTCTTACTAGATAGTGTCTTCTCTCTGGGGAACTATTATTTTCCTTTCTTTCATGCTTTTGTTTTAAAGCCAAGGAAGAGCCTTTGCAAAGGGAAAAAAGACTGAAAGTCAAAAAAAGCCAAAACCAATTAATTTGCTCCCAGGTGTTGGTCTCTGCAGGTCCTAGTGCTGCATCCAGTGCTGAACACATCTACAAGGTTTGCACATAAAGGTGCTGCAGTGAGAAGGTTCATAGAGGTTAGAGAGAGACTTGCTTAAAATCAACCATAAGACTCAGAAAGTTAATATTTTCCATCCTGAACAACTGCCTGAGCATTCAGCTCACATAAATCTCAGCTCCATGTTCTCTGTTATCCCAGCTGACACTGCAGCAGGGCAGTAAGTCATTGCAACAGATTTCTAGAGAAAGGCTTGATGAAAAAAAAATAAAAAGGAAATAGGCTAAAGTACAAAATAATAATAAAAAAAAAGGCAGAAGATGCAGCCAAGACATCAGTGATAAAGTGGAGCAGAGGAGACAGCCAGAGCCTTGGATTGCAGTGCAGGACATCGTGTGCTGGGAGCAGGAGCTGCTCCAGAGATCAATATTTGTTGCCCTGATGGTCCAAATGTCAAAGCACTGTGTCATCAACAGGGAGAAATCCATCGTGGAATGTGAGTGATGGGCTGTGATGTGCAGACAGAAAGGATAATGGAATGAGGCTCTAAGAATGATATATGGGCCTTACACGTGGCTATTTGGTGGCTGGGTTTTTTTGTCTTTGGCTCTGCCATCTGTCTGTGCTCCTGTGCTTTTCTTCCATGTTTCACCCTCACTTTATTTTAGGATTTCCTAGGCCTTGCAAGCAAAAGTTGTGACTCTGGTTGATCATGGCAGCTTCTTTCCAGGGCGTGGTTGAGGGTCACCTTTTGTACCAAGCAAGGGATCATGAGGTCTTTTGTCTCTTCTCTACCCAGGTTTTTCCATCACTATGGGAAGAAGAGTCTTTGCTTTCCCCTGTGTGTAGCCAGAGGTGGATGAAGGCTGGGAATTCTTTGCCTCTGATTCCAGACTGAGAGGTCCATCAGTGCAGCTGAGCAAGGGATGAAGGTAACATCTGATCTCTTCCCCTTGTCCAGGAGAGACTTTGAGCCTGTGAGACCTGGGGACACACAACAACACACTACCTACTTATTCAGGGATCACAATGGACTTACTGCCCACCTATAAATCCAAATTTCTGCTCTACTTACTTCATCTCTCATTAATTCTAAATGTCAGCTGGGCTGCCCAGTGGCAGCAGTGTCTGCCTTAATCTGGAGATACTCAGCAAAATTTATTTCATGTGTCACACACTCATAACAGGTCAGGCTTTAGCAGCTTTTGGGTTGCCTTGCTCAAACATTGGTGTTTATTTTTGGCCACAGAACGAGCTTACTCACAGTTTTTATGTTGTCTGGTGGAGGCTTCTGAGTTGCAGTCTGGCTTGCAAACCTGACTGTGGCACGATGATTAAATGACAGCAAGGGTTTCTGTTTGCTTGGAAGATGATGGCAGTGGGACCATAAACTCATTGCTGGGATAACAGCAGGCTGCAAGCTACAAATCAGCTGTGAAAGTAAGGAAATACTCACATGCAACCAAAAGCAGACTTCGCTCACAGTCTGCTGGGGAACAGAGGCAAACAGAGGATTGCTCTGCAAAGAAACACATGATGAGACAGCTCCAGGAAGGACAGAGGAAGGTGTCAGCAGCCTGCCTGGTGCACTGAAATCTAGGCCACATCAGCCCTTTCCAGTGTTGAATGCTGAGCCTGAGCAAAAGCCTGAAATTAATTTTTAAGAGTGAGTTTGGTGTCCAGCCAAGGAACTTTTTCTTCCTAAAACTTTTCCACTATACCTGGCAGAGCTGTGACTGCGCATGGAGGATTGCACAATGCTGTCTCCCAGAGCTCCAAACCACAGGGAAAAGGGAGAGTATCCTGGATAGATTACAGCCAGCATTGCAAGGAAACAGCTTCATAATATAAATACATATATATATATATATATATACATATATATACACACACACACACACAAGGCATGAATCACTCCATGCACCAGGTGTAAGTACTGTGGTTCACTTCTTCCTCTTCAAGAATTACCAAAATATCAAGAAGTCCAGCTGCAGGAGATAGCAGGAAAAGATGAGCCTTGGTTTGTTTTAGAAACATATCCTGTCTCTTCTGTGGGGAGGAGGATCTTTGCTCTCTGTAGCTTTTTCTTGATGAATCATTAGAGAAATTAGAGGCAACAGAGCTCCTTTATATTTGTGCTGGGCAATTTGTTGGCTGGTTTGTGATGCAGAGACATTTAGATGAGATAAACCTCTGGCCCCATGTAATTTGAAAGGATCACAACTCCTGTTCCCTTGGCACGGTATTAAAACCAATAAAAAGATTTCTATTAGGCTTTAGAGAGTAATTTAAAGATTTAGTGTTGATCATGCTCACCGCTACTCGCCAGGCACAGCAAAAATCAGGTTGATAGCCCAGATCTTCATATCTTTCCCTTCTCCTCCCCATCTGGTTTTCATCTGTTCACAAAAAGACAATAATAGCCTTTTGAGAGAGGAACAGAGAGAAACTAACACCAACAAGACAATTACAGTGGGGGCGTGGAGGTCAGAAGAACATCTTAAAGTAATAAGTAGAACAGAGAGCTGCACTAGTTGAGTCAACAGAATCTTTGCAGGAGAGGACGAGTTCTCTGTTACATTATTGAACAATATTTTCCCCCACATTTTAAACCAGTGGTGCTTCTACTGTATCTCAGTTGCTGTGGCAGGTTTTGTGTTGGCTTTCAGGTTATATAATTTTCATTGCTGAATTTATAGAAAATATTATGAGTGGGTTTAATGCTTTAATGCTTCAAGTAGAGGGAAATGAGAGAAAGGAGTTTTATGCAAAAGCTTGAAGAAATTTAGAGCTGAAGAGCATTTGATTTAAAGTTCAGGGATGTAACGTTCTCCCCAAGTTTCCTACCATAAATTTTAAGCTGATCTTATAGTTTTGATGATATACTTTTTATGATGCTTTTCATGCCTCATTTCCTGGCAGATTTATAGCCCTTACACAATGCTGGATGAGTGACTCCCCATGCCTCATGTCAACAAGTTCTTTTTCCTTTTTTTTAATCCCCTTGAAACTCCTGCTGTTTAAAATTAAGTCATATTTCAGTCAGAGTGCATTTGCTCTTGACATTTTTGAACTGCTCTCGGTCATCCCAAAGAATGCGGTGAAAATGGCCCAAAGAGTTTTAACTGTACAGATGGAGAGCAATAAACAAGGACTGGCATCCCTAGAAATTCCGACACTGAAACTGGGTCTTTGTTTTTTATATGTCTATATATTGCTTTGACCATCTGAGTTTTGAACATGATTAAAGGGCAAGGTGAAGCCCATCCTACACCTACAAGGTGTCCTTTCTAAAAACCATCTCACCTTCAGAAACAGAGAGAACAATGTCACCTTTTACAGGCTTACAGATGTGAAAATATCCCCAAATACTGAGTAGCCAACAATAACCCAACACAAATCATGAGCTGTTGGAAAGAAAAATACCCTTGCACTGAGCTTTGAATAAATGCTGTGGCTTGGAGACAAGCACAGATTTTGCCCAAATGTCCTGGCTGGTGCTTTGCCTCTGATGGGTCCCATCACCATCCTTGCATCGTGCCTCAAAGTCTTATACACATCAAATCCAAAAACAGTAAGTGTTTATATTTATTTCTGAATAAACAGGGTGGTGTTTATTATATTAAATATAATTATATTGAATAATGCCAAGGTTGTGGGTTCAATCCCTGTATAGGCCATTCACTTGAGAGTTGGACTTGATGATCCTTGTTGGGGCCTCTTCCGACTCGGAATATTCTGTGATTCTGTATTTTATATTCATTTCCAGAATCCTCAAGAGTTTTCAAGGTCTGACTAAGGCTGCTAGGACAGGGCTATCCTTTGGCATATTCATGAACATGGAGCAGGCAGAAGCAGGAGGAATCTACCCAGGATGTCACATCACAGATCTATGGAACCATGAGACCACATTTTACAATACCCATTGCACTTGACTCACACAGGATGTGGCTTTTTTTTTGCCAGCTTGCCCTGAAGTATGGAAATTTAGGCTATTAATGCCTAAAGGGAACAAGCATTTCTGTGGGGTGTTGCAAGGGTGGTGCTTGTACCCACAGCATGAGGAAATGAGTGGCTGAGGCAGAGAGAGGAAGGGATGATGCCACGATCATCCTTCTCTTTGAGGTTATCCTGCAGGGATATGTTACATCCTGGTGGCAGAACGATCCATCTTGTCCTTGACACACAAGGGCAGAGACAGGCACATTATTGAGACCTGCTGGGATAATCAATCCCCTGCTGGGTCCATCAGCCCTTCAGATGATGTGGCTGGAGGGACACTGTGCAGATTCCATCAAAATTTCACCAGAATTATTCCAGGCATGGAAAAGCACCTGGGAGCTGTTCTTGTTTTCCAGACTGAGAGTGTGCTGGGAAGGACATTGTAAATGGGTTGGCAGATGCATCAAATGCTCGAGGTACTTTAGTCCCTGGTGGTGATGTTCCCTGTTCCCACAGAGCCACTCACTGTCTCTTTTGCTGAGGAACCATTGGGAAGGGGCAGGAATGGCTGTTTTGCAGGGAGCTGTTTCAGAAGCAGAGATTTACGCTGTATTTGGCAAGAAGAAAGTGTTTCATCAGCTCCTGTTGGCAGCTGTTGGGCTGCAGCAGTTCCTCTGCTGGTTTTCCAGTCTCACATATTCGGCTCTGGGGATCAAGTGCCCGAAGACACAGGGAATAGGCTCTGTGCAAGGACAGAACAACTGGTGAAAGCATTTCCTTTCTGTAGAAATGACAGTGACTTCTTTAAGGTTGTTCCCTGCCTGTTCATGAAGCAGAGCTAAGAACCAATTCCTCATGTGCAGCATATTTCTTTTTACGACCTGAAAAGCAGCTTATGGGTTTTCTTTAGGCAGCACTGATTTATGTCCCACCCTCCCTCCACTCTCAGAAGTAGTCTGTCTTCTCTTCTTTATTTCTTTCAACCTGGCCCTTCCAAAGTGTTCTATCTGGCAGCCAAAAAGCTGCCTGCCCATCCTCTCCCTGCTTTGCATCAAACTCAAGAGAATCACTGCTGTTGGAACCAGTTGCTGCCTCCTGTGGTCCTCACATTGCTTCAATGATTGAGCTTTCAGCAGCAAAGAGATGCCCAGTCAGATATTCCCAAAGCTGGATTTTACACCTTTATATCTCTATGTCAGAAAGAACCAAGTGCTTGATCGTTCCCTCTCAGCTGTTGGTTTTCCTGTGACCTGTTGCATCTTTTTATGTGTGAGCTCAAGCTGTTGTACCAAAGGGTTTGCTCCTGGGCTGTGGAGTGGCTGGAAAAGTTGCTGTGGGCACCACTCCCGTATTAAAATGCAAAAAGAGAGGAGTTAAGATAATTTCCAAACTCCAAAGAAAAAGGAAATTGGGAAGAAACAGTCTGTGGGGCACAAATACCACTCAACTCACTCCTCCTGATGTTATCTTTTGTGGTTCTTTGCTCTTGCTCCCAGCAATGGTTTTGCTGGACCCCAGCTCCTCTGCTCTCCTTTGCCCTCTCCTCTCTTCATAAGGCTGAACACGGGATTTGCCAAAACCTTTTCCCCAAAAGGCTGTCAGAACCTGTGAAAGTGTTTTTGACACAGCTTGAAAACAAACGTTTCTTTTTCTCCATTTCTGTGTTTTTCAGCAGAGATCCAACCTTTTCCACAGCAGAAAGAAATGCTTTCAGTTCATTTCCCTGACAGCTGTTATAGCTTGTATGTTCTCCATTCCTTCAAATCCCCTCTTAATACCATCTCCACAAATCTTCCCAGGTATGTTCTCCCCAGGAAGTGCTGTATATTGTATCTATTTTGTTAATTTTCTTGCATTTCTTTTTCCTGATCTAGTTAAAGCTTTAAATTATTCAGAGTGAAGAACAGGGTTTGGGCAGCTTGTCTTTGGTCATTGACTTAATCTGGGTTAGATCACCAAGAACAGGAGGAACTGTCAGCTCAGTGTTGGTTCATTTTTACAGAAATTGTGGCTTTTGATATTTTACATTTTAAAGAAGAGAGTGGTTTAAGGTCAGAAGAATCTGGAGTTCCTCAGCCCTCTGCTACACAGTTGTCCATCACTCTCAGGTGTTTTCTTGGCATTATTCCTTTGCAACAAATATTGGTTACCTCCCCAACTGTCTGGAACCAACTAAATGCACAAAAGTATTGAGACTCCTGTGGTTTGTCCCTTATCCAAGAAGTCTTTCCAACACACCTGAGTGAGTTGAAAATGCAAATGCAGTGTTGAATTGGCAGCAGCCAGCACTGGACAGGGGTGAGATCTTAACAGACCCACCTCTTTTCCTGATTTCACAGCTTGTTACACCAAAGTGATCCTTTTGGGAGAGCTCTTATGGATGCAGCCCCTGAGGTGTGCAGGGGAAAGGGGCAAATCTGAGTGCAAAATGTGTGCAACTGGATGCAAACCAAGAGTTATGGAAATAGGTATTTATAAAATAATAGTCTTTGCAGTGTCTGCTTCCCTACAGAGGTGGGGTTTGGTCATGGTTTTGGCATGGTAATGGTAGTTCTGTGCACATTGATTAAGGTCCAAGAGCTCACATGATCCTAAATTGTAGAATTTGTGAAAATCTTCACATTTTTCCTTTTTTCCAGTTTGCTATACTTACAGAAAAACCAATACAGGAGCCCAGAAATAATGGGAACAAAGGTGGGGCTGATATCTAGTTCAGCTAAAGTTTCCTTTCAGTGCTGTTCCAGGAAATGACAGATGTAAAGCTAATTTTGCCTATTATTATGTGATGACAGTCCTATTTCTTTCTTAAAACGTCACTAATGATTAAAGCTCGACTTTCCCACAGAATTTGAGCAGGATTTGATCATTTCCAACCGAAGGGATACATAAAATAATAAAGAGCTGTTACACTTGATAGAGCCTCATGGCTGGTGGTCTGGCAGCTGCTCAGATGATACACAGAAATACTTAGAGGGAAGCATCTTGGAGAGCTTTAAAAGCCTTTCCTAGAAATGGGTCTATGTGTGATTCCATTCAATTCTCTCCCTCAGCCACGACAAACAAACATTCCCAGTGTCAGGCAGAACAGTCCTGGTGAAGGGCTTGTTCAAAGGGGGGTTACAGTTGAAACCTGGATGTAAAACACTGTCAGCCCTGCCCTTGGAAGAGGGGAAATGTTCTCAGAGAGAGGGATGGGACAAAAAAAGGAAACCCCAGAGTGTTTCCTGCCCTCGTGCCAAGTGTTTTTTCTCTCCTGTGGAAAGGTTGACCCTCTTTCCTTGGGGAATGATGTGTAACCCCATAAGCAATAGACCCTCAGCCATGTCAGACAAGCTTCTGCTGCCTTTGCTTTGTCTTTGCAAGTTCTGTCCAAGATCAGAGGAATTAATGACCAATATAATTAATCTCATGTTTGAATTTTTTGAATCAGCCAATGAAGACTGGAAGGAATAATTTAATGAGTAACTGCAGCAGGGAAGAGGGACATTGTGGTGTCTGCTGCAAGATCTATTTTTCTGGAAACAATGACTAATACAGCTTTTCCAGTGGAGGATTTGATGTACATCCAGGCTGTGCATGAATCAGTGCTGAGGAGCAACGCACTGCAACTCTTCTGACTCCTAGAAATCTCTGGTTTAACTTCTGGATATGCTACTTCTTTTATCCATTGCATTAGTGCAACTGCTGGGAAAAAATCAGGGAAAGTGACACCAGAGGTCTGCTGCTGCCTGCACAAGGTTCTCTTTTCATGCCAGCAGATTCCACCTGAACTCAGTTTTCAGTCTGATGCAGCATTTGCTCACCTGTGAAACATCCTGAGCATCAAATCCAAAACGAGTGCTGCTACTGTGAAATGTTGCTAATACCAATCACAGTAATTCTGTTCCAATTCCAGGAAACTCACCCTTTATGTCTGTAATCCAAGCAGAGGGTTTAAAAGGAAGGATAAGGCTTCAGCAACAAGCACAAAATGTTGCTCAAGCAACAAGAATTTCATCTTCAATTAACTACAGGAGCACTTGTATTTAATAGATTTCACCTTGCTTCAACAGCCTACCCAGCTGGAAGAATGTATTACCCAGAAAGACAAAAATTACCAGGAAAGAGGTGGGTCAAATCCAATCTCTGTCCTTTCAGCACCAGATTTTCAAAGGGAGCAAATGGAGGAGACCAGAGAGAAGAGCTGGAGGAGGGTGGACACAATTAGGAGCTGCTTTTGAAAGACAGTTGCTAACAAAGGCAGAGATTTCCACTGCTGCTGATGTCAATTCAAGTGTCTTTATGTTTTCCTAAATTCTATATTTCAGTGTGGTCCAAAAGTCTATCAAAGACTGACCTTAATTTTCCAGTGGTTTGTCAGTATAAAAAGATGCCATTTCCACCCAGGCTGTTGTTCCCAGTGTAAATATGTTTTTAGGCACAGAGAAATATAATCCTACAGATTTGCAGAGAAGCTGCAAACCCTTCTGGCACTGTCTGAGGCAACATAAAGGCGCTGTTTCCATAATTTCTATTTATGGAAAACCAAAGGCCATTTATCTCCTTGATTCCTGTGAGATTTTCTATAGCTTAGTCAATAACCATGAATTACTGCTTGGTTGAGCTATTTCAGGGAAAATGCAGAGGATGGGAAGAGGATGTGCCTCAGCAAACAACCAGTGTCTCTAGTCTGGCTTCCAAAGGAGACCAGAGTGATGCCCTGCTCCTGTTCCCTAAAAAACTAACTTATTTCATTGCAGAAATGAGACTTTCATTTAAAACATTGATTAAAAGTGAGCTGAGATTTTGTATTGCTGATCTCTGACTCCTAAAAGAATTCCACTCATACACCCCTAAATATTCTGGTTCTGGGAATTGATAAGACAGTTGCCATAAGCAATTCCAGCCTGGGGGGAAAGGAATTATGTGTGTGTTTCCTGTGGCAAGAGGGGATGCAAATGGGGATGTACAGAGACATGGGACAGTGAGAAGATGCAGAATCCTCCCAACCGTGGCAGCTGCTCCCTCAGTCCTGGCAAGGACAGGTCCAATTTTTTTTTTTTTTTTCCCACAGACATTCTGTCATTGCAAAGCTTTTATTGAGCAATTCCAGACATAAAGGGAGAGGAGGAAAAAAAAATAAAATATTTAAGTGCTCCTGACTGGACCAAGAGGAATTCCATGTGGTTTAACTGGTTAGACTTCAGCTATGTCCTGGCAGAGGGCCCAGTGTGAGGAGTGGTGGGGGATGTGTCCATCACTCTGAGACCTTTTGGAGGGCCCTGGAAAGGCTGCCTGGGTGTCCTTCAAAATGCTCCTGCCCCTGCTCAGGGATAGCCCAGGGAACACCACACTGGTCGTGGCTCCAGGCCCTCTTGCCATGGCATGTGTGACATGCTGAGTTTTTAGACATCAGCTGATCGATTGACACGAGATCTGCCCATCACTGACCACCCTTTGGCAACCACTGGGCTGTTATTTGATTCATGTTTACAGAGCAATAAACACTCTTCTATTTATTTCTGCCCTTAGCACCTCGTGTGGGTTTGTAGGAAACCTTATGTTTCTGAAGCACTTTGGCAAAAGTAAAGGGCAAAGTGGAGTTATTTTTGGTTTTATTGGAAAAAACCAGCCTGAAAGACAGATGATTTATTTATTATATTTTATTTCTAGGTGAAGATGCTGAAGGACATGGAAAACACTCTGCAAGGTCATTCCAGGGAGACTAGAGGGATTAAAGAAGCAAGAAACCAGGTATACACAGTAATCCCCTTATTATTATTTTTTAATAATCATTTGGCAAAAAGGCAGCTTATAGATAAAATACTCTAATTTTTGATGGGAATGTACCCTTAAAAATTAGGAAAAATAGGAAACTCCCTTGAAAAGTTCTAAAGAGCAGGGAATAAAAAGAAGTCTCTGATCTATTTCTTATGGAAGATTTTCCCCTACTTGGTATCTGAACAGATGTTTTAAATTACATGATGACTTTGAAAGTGTAGCAATTTTTGCTGGGAGTTTGCTGCTTCCTGGGTTTTCTGTCAAGAAGAGCTGTCTTGTCTTCCTGTAGCTTCTCTAATTAAGCTGTAAGTTTGCAAGAAGGGACTCCAGTGTCTCAAGTTTTTCTGCTCCATCAGGTGATTTAATATCCTATCAAGGCAACAGTGGCTGCATTGTGGAGCCCTTGGGTTTTTTTCCTATTTTTGTTGTCCCCACTGCAAGTTTAACTGGGACCTCAATGAAATTATAGTGCCAGGCTCATCTTTTTTTTTAAAAAATCTGATTCTTTCTCAGCCCAGTCCAGGGAGGTGTTTCAGTTTTAGGATATCTGAAGTCTTCTGTTTTGTTAAACTTGGCCTTAGTTGAGAGAAAGAGAAATTATTTGGGCCAGTTCATTCTTTCCATGGCACCTTGAGACTTATAGGGAATTCACTGAGCTGATATTTGGGGGGCCAAATACTGTGTCATTGCTTATGTCAAGGTACAGACGTGGATCATTCTCTAGGCAAATTATCTGTAAATAGGACATTGTGTCATTGTAGGTCTTGTCTTGTAATTTTAGAGATGTTTGTAACTGAAAGCAGATGAATTGAACTCTGCTTTTGCATGTTATGATAAGAAGTAGAAACCATCTCCCTAAGTACAATTACTGATGTAAATATAATAAAACCTAATTTCATTATCATGACCTCCTTGCTCAAGTTCTTACACTGGCTCAGTGTAAGGCTTTGCCTTCCAGCTCTCCCTTACATAATATTTCTCAGATTCATTAAACTATTTCTATGTGCTACAGATGAATAACTGAGATTTTAGAGATTTTAGAGCTTGTCTTGGGCAGTTGGTTTCTGCATGGACCTTCCTTGGTGACTTTTGCTGTTGCTGTAGGTCATTGCTGGCCTCATGTCCCCACGAAGTGAAGAGCAGAGTGCCAGGTTAATCAGCCCTTACTGTAATGGAAACTAAAGCCAGCTGGTTTGAAAAAAAATAAAACAAACTAAAAAAAGGGTATAAATTGCTGGTCCGGTAAGGAAAGTACTGGAGGAGAGTTATTTGTGCCAGTGTTGGCTCCAGAAAGATGGAGTAGACAGAAAGGGATGCGTATTTGGGTTTGAATCCTTTGCACCAAGGCAGAAACCCAAGACTTGCATGCTGTGATAAAATCCCCTGCAGATCATAAATGTGCACAAATCCATTTTAACACACAACCCTGTCAGTTTTGGCCTAAATAGGTGTGAGGAGGTTTTTGCTGTTGCTCTGAGCAGTGCTAACAACCTGCTGTGGTGCCTCAACCTCAGAGACACAAGAAGTCCTGGCATTGAAAGTGCTTCCTCCAATAACACCTTCAGGACTGGCATTGCTTAATGGGCTGTGGGATGACATGGAAGCAGCTGCTTCTCACTGTTACAGAGGACACATAACTCCTCTCAGTCAGCTTTTTAGAACATGGAAACCACAGAGTAAGAAAAAAGCAAATCAGGGCTGAAGCATGACATTCCCACCTCCACAGGCAGGAAACAATAACAGTTCAGTAGTGCTGGCATGAAAGGGGCTGAACTCAGCTCCATCGTCTTGGGAAAGCAATAAACACCCATCTCAGCAGGGCTGGAGATCACCTCATTCTTCCTGCACGCCCACTGTGGTTCTCTTGTTCCTTTTCTCCTGCCTTCACACAGAACAGGTTAAATAATGAAGGATGGACTGTAGTGGATGCAGGATTGCTGAGGTGTGAGACTCATTTTGTCCATGGTAAGCAAAAAGAGCCATTCTGAGCTCCAAAAAGCTCCTTAACCCAAACAAGCAACTCTACAAAGTGATTACTTCTGGTACAGAAACTTCCAGAACACGAGATGATAATTCCCTCTTGTGTCATGAGGTGGGTGGAAATGCACCAGCCAGAGGATATGGAGGAATCAGGGAGGACACACCTTTCCAACATGCAAGGCATGAAATTCCAGTGAAGACAATTCCAACTGTCCTCAATGTCAAGTGGAGTGGAACAATCCTTAGACATGCTCTAGGATGGGGTCAACAACCTACTCAGAAAAAATTCCAGAATAAAGGAAGGGAGCTGGTCTGCTAGATGGTCTTCAAGCACATTTAGGGCAATGGAAGGTTTCCAGGGAGAGTCTTTATTTTTCCACACCTGAAATAGGAAAGGCTGTTCACAGAGCATGGTCAGTATTTGGGTTGTAATTTCAAATTTTCATATTTCATAATATCATTAAATAATTTGGGTTGGAAGGGACCCTAAAATTCATCTACTTTCAAGCTCCATATTCCCCAGATATGAATACTTCATATTTGTATCTGAAGAAAAAAAAAAAAAAAGAGAGCAAGTGAAGAGCTGAATTTTTATTCTGGCATTTAAGGTGCTAGGGTGCTCATATTTCAGCCTTAAATTTAATTCCTAAAAGGAAATATTCAGTGCAAGCTATGATAGTACTGCCATGTTATGCTGGACCTTTCAGAAGGGATCTCACCTACTGGGCATGTTCACTCCTTTCCAACTCTCCTTATTGCCATCCCTGGAAGAAAATTGTGAACAAACCTGATCTTATGTTTTCATTCCTGGAAAACGGAAGTCTTGGAGAACTGTCGTCCTTTACTCCTAAAAGGACTGTGGTAGAGAACATGAGCTGTGGTGTGTCTGTGGCTGCTAAGAGAATGCCAGAAATGGGCACCTCTCTGGAGACAGGAATCACAAAATCACAGGTTTCCTTCTTCCTTCTGCTGGATCCAGGGATAATGTGATGGTGGTTTGGTTGTTCAGCAGGGCTGGTTAACAACAGCTCAGATTTCAGGAAAGGCAAGGCAAGAAATTCCTTCTGCTTACTGTTTGTTCTTCAGGATGGGATTGAGTGTCTGGGTGTCCTGCCTAACTATGGGTAGCTTGTTTCCTAGATGTGTTGAAACAGATGACATGGAACTGAGTTTAGCTTTTTCCTCCTGTAGCTGGGAAGGACAGGAATATTGCTCTTCCATTGTTATTTGCTGGAATTCACACCCTTTTCTAAATTATTTCCTTCAGGTTAATTTTTTTTCTTTTAACCATGTTTTAGCTTGATGCTGCTGCTTCCAAGTGCACTTGTTCTGTTCAGAACCCTCCCTTCCAGAGTCTGGTTAAGCCCACGTGTGACACGACGTGAGCTGCCAAATACACTCCATACACTGTGCTGGCAATGGCCAAACACTGGGGGGGATCTTTAGGAATACTCTTGTCTGATGTTTCTTCAATGAGAGGAGCAGTGGCAGTGTCAACTTCTTTTGGTGCCATCTAAGTGCGGTTTAATTCCCTCTGTTTCTGAGCAACAGGAATTCTTAATGTGAGTCTTCAGCACAGCAGGTCTCATCTGCAGCATGTTCCTGCCCAACCCAGCTTCCGATCTTGGAAAAGCAAATCTTGGTTGTCTTTCATGACAGACTTTACAAGATGTTGCTTGTGTCAGTAGTGACCTTTCAGGGATGTTATATTCAGGAATGAAAGAAAAATATCCTGAAATACATCACTAAATGGCAAGGTGTATGTGTTAAGAACCATCAGTTCTTACTGGAATTAACTGGATGAATTGGTAGCGGGTTTTGACTAGATGACTTATCCTCCCTTCTACCACTTCCTCTATGTCTGCCTCTCTTGGGCTATACCTGATGGCAGGCCTGTCAGAAGCAGTTTGATATGGGATTATTTTATGTGTATCCATCTGAAAACATCTCAGTTGTTGTGAGACACCAAAAACTTTGTATTGCCTAATGTTTGTTGAATATTTTCCTTTTGGTTTCTTGCCCACAATGCAGCAACTGAACATGGAAAAATAACTTGCACTTGCACTTTCTGCTCATACCGACTCTCCCTTCCGTGTTAGTTCAAGTCTGGGGGTTTCTCTAGAAAATAAATATGAATAAAGTACATAATGAAAGCTCAGGGGTTGTCTCACATTTCAGGGTCCAGCATTGCTGTAGTTTATTTATTTCCAATTAATAACCTGTTTGAACCTACTCTCAAGTTTTAGGGCACTCAAACAGGAAAGAAGATCCTCAAGGGCAGAAATGTCTGGGAGACTTTAATGTCCTTGTTCAAGATGTTGAAAGCACAGACTCAACAAAGTCCATGGGGAATTTGTCTTTCCTTGCACCAAAGTCTTCAGCCAGGTGTGGGACATTTGTGGAGCTCCCTGTTTTTCTATCTGCTGCCCAGGTGATGTCAGCCAAGTTACTGTTGGCTGGGGCAGAACAATTAGTCCAATTAGTCCTATTTTATCACCCCTGAATTGGCTTAATTAAACTTTACAGCTTCAAAACACGTGCTCAGCTGCCATGGAAGTCTAAATTTCCATCAGTGAATGTTCTTAAAAAGCGAAATACCTGGGACTTTAAACTTACTTAAAACATGGCAGTGATGGAGAGCTGGAAGTTTAAACTTAGTAATAGGATCAAAGGAGGAGGCTGTCTCACCTGCAGGGATTTTTTTGGTGGACCACCTTGGAGAAGCTGCAAAAGGTGACCTAGAGAAGGAGGAAATGCAGAGGTAAAGAAAAAGACCCCATTTGAATCTTTACTTATGTATGAAGCATTTGCTTTGTGTGGAGCTTTTATTGAAACAGATACAAACCTCACACCTCTTTCTTTTCTATGATGAGTCGTTTTATCATGGTGTTGTAAAAATGGCTGGTGGAAGATACAGGTTTATTCAGACAGCCTTAATTTCCTGATGCTGTTGAAAAACACCCTTTTAATTCATATACTGGGAATAACATAAAATCACAGAATGGTTTGGATTTGAAGAGACCTTAAAGGTCCTCTCATTCCAACCCCCTGCCATGGGCAGGAACACCTTCCACTATCCCACGTTGCTCCGAGCCCCTTCCAATCTGGCCTTGAACACTTCCAGGGCTGAGGAAATCTGCAAATAAAGTAATAAAAAATGTCAAGGGTCAGACATATGAGAGTGCCACAAATTGATTAAGGCTACTATGTATGAAATAATGATTTACAGCTCATTTATGACTGGCTGATATCTTTTAGTGTTGCAAACATACACTCTTTAGCCAGTGGATTTCCATTCATTGTTTTTTGTGGCAATCTGTCTCAAAAGGCCCAGGCTAAAAGGCACTTTTGGAACGAGAACTGTTGAGGAGGTATCAAATCTTCACAATAATCTTGATATGCTCCCTCTTTAAATCAATCCAGCAAAATCCTAAAGCTGTTACCATATAGATGCATGTTTTCTTTCTTTTATTTTCCTCTCCCTATTAGGAGCTCCATGCTGTGTTTTCACAGGCTTAGAAGGAGTCAGGAGCAGAGGATATTAA
The DNA here is from genome assembly GCA_013399895.1 of Serilophus lunatus. Taxonomy (NCBI): domain Eukaryota; kingdom Metazoa; phylum Chordata; class Aves; order Passeriformes; family Eurylaimidae; genus Serilophus; species Serilophus lunatus. The sequence goes on from VXBA01002171.1 coordinate 2,453,043, forward strand.
TTTCCAGGCTAAAGCCTCCCTGATACGAATCTGTTCCATTGGCACTGGATCACATCAGAAGAGCAGGAAGGGTACAAGAAGTAACACTAAGGTAAGATCTCCCCACTGGTTGTTTACCCAAATACTACAGGCAAAAAAGGTGACATCAGCCCTGTGTTCCTCTTCAGGGAGATCAGGAAGTCTCCTCATCCTTGCTACAATCCGTTGCCCAATGATAGAAACTTGAAAGACTTCCAGAGAGAACAAGGGATCAAGAGCATAAGCATTCAATTTTTGGTGGGGGAATAAAACTAGTTATTCCATGGAAACAGAAAAAGTTCTGTAGTTCAATGTTATATCTGTCTCTGAAAGGTATTTGAGTAGACTTGTAAAAATACTCTCTTAGTTTATGGTGATGGTTTCTGAGTTCTTTCAAGTGTTTGCTTTGAAGTTGTGTGAGGATGGATGAGACAAATCACACCAAGGGAGCCCAGACTGAGAAGCAAGAGGACATAACTCAGAAAGGCCTTTCCTAACCACTCTGCAGAGCTTATTTTTTCAAAAAATAAATACATTCTTAATCAATCTGAAAAATGATACAAAAAGATCACAACAACATGTACTCACAAGAATGTACTTCGAAGAACACATTGTGCTCAGACATTTTATTTTCACTGCAAAATATTTTGAAGTGGAGATTTCCTGCAGGATTATTTGTCCAGCCTGTGTGGTTTAGAAGCTCTGCAGAAGGTTTCAGAGGGTACTTCCTGCCTCACAGGGGCTTGGGACGATGAGCTGAATCTCCTAAGCAGATAATTTAGGCACTTAGGGCTGAGACTGCAAAAAGAAAATGTTGCTTGATCTTGGTTTAGCTCAGCATGGCTCAGTCCAAAATACAGATCCTGAATCTCTCCCTCTTTGACTTGGTGCCTGTTTAGAAAGCCCCTGGAAATCCACTGGCACTTTTATTTTCACAAGGAGGTTCCTGAGGCATCAGAAAGTCCCTTTGTGAGACTCTTCTGCTGATGTTTCTACTGCCCTCAAGAAAGTGGAAGCAGAGCTGGATGTCCATCTCTCTTCATCCCCATCCTTGGAGCATGGGCATTCCCCCATGAAGCCTTTGGGTCCTCCTCCATGGGCCTTTTCCAGAGGCATCTGGTTACACAGGGTGGGTGTTCCCAAAGCATTTTTTGTCAACGAGTCAGAGTGAGACCATCAATCAAGAGGGCACACAAGGAGACAAGGGCTGGCATAGGATACTGGTGCAGGGATTAGATGGATGTCTCATAGCTCCAAGATGAGTCCTCCAACAACATAACTCTGTGAATGTGCACATGAAGGCTGTGATTTGGGTGAGGGCTCTGCCTCAGGGCATCTATCCACCCATGGACGTGGTCTGGGGTCCAGCACCTGGAGCACCTAATTCCCTACAAGGGCTGTGGCTGAAGGCATACTGCTTCCCTTGGCATTTTCTCTTGGCCAGAAGCTCCCTGGTTCCCATGCCAGCTATTTTGGAGCCTGAGCCTGTCTTGTTGTCTCCCCAGGCTGGAAAAGGAGCCTTGGCAGCAGCTGTCTGCTCTGCACCATGGGATGTCCTGGCTGCCTTGGCTTGTCAAGGGATTTAATCCTGCCTGCTTTGCCTGAAGCTACATGCAAGCTCTGTTCTTCAGCTGCCTGGAGATGCTCAGTTCACTATTAATTCATGAGTAAATTATTCTTGCCAACCTTTTCATCATCACAGAAATCCATAAAGACAGAACTTGCTATTTTTCTCCCCACTCCTTTATCCTCTTTTAAGTGTTGTAAAAAAAGCTGTTTTAATTACCTTTCTCTTGCTAATGAACTGTGAAGAAACAAACCTCAGAAAGCACAATAACCTTAATAAGAAAAAAATCTGCCCTGAGTCTAAGTGATGTGTGCACAAGATCCAAGAGAATGACAAACCCAAGCAACTGTGTGACTAATTTTGCCTGCGTCATTAATTATGCCTTATCTCAGTGGAGAGAATGGGATTCACATTCCTGCAGTGAGTTTTCCTAATAGCTCTTGTTAATGAGGAAACAATTAATGAAAAAGAAAGTAAAGCAAAGAGCAAGGCCAGTGCCAGAGGAGGCACAGGGTGTAGCTTGCCAATCACACCTGGTCAAGGCAATAAATCACTGTGGCTTGTTCAAGGGGCACTGAGGAACACAGCAATTTCCTGGGGCTCTCCGCAGCTTGTGGGATCAGAGGTTGGGGTTCTGTGTGCATGATAAGAAGGAAAACCATGACCTAAACTGCCAGTGGGCAGGTAGATGCCATTTCTCCATAAGCTTCACTGGGCTGGATGCCCACGACCTGATTTTTCTTGAACACCTGCATTTGTTCTCAAACTCTTATGAACCCGTTTGCTGTTGGTTGTGTTGAGCAATTTGTTGTCCTGATGCCAATGCAGAAGAAGAGGAAAGAGGATGATATTTAACCTTCCCATTTTTCCCACAAGGGAGAGAAAAAAGTCTGGAGACCTCAGTGCAGAGGGCCTGGATTCTGTTCTCTGAGCCATGGGAAGGTTGTTGTCTTCAGGTTTTCTTAGTACTCCTGGAAGCTCTGAAGTCTGCAAACACCCTGATACCTCAAAGAGACTCAAATTAAACGTGCTGGGTCCTAAACTGTGAGATCTGCCACTGCAGCAGTGCTTGAAGTACTATCCTTCTACAGAAAGGAGAAAATATGGATATTTCCTTTCCTTTTGTGAATTTTGACCAAGCAGCAATATGAAACACAGGGAATCAGGAGCGGTGCCTGAAATTAGGACACCAGCTCCCCAGCGAGCTCCTCAATTAATAATATGCATTTGGGCTCTTGATAATGGCCTTTTTCTGGCCTAGTGAAGATTGAGGGGTTTTTTCCCCCTGTAAGATGTCAAATGGAAGAGCCCAGAGCTCAGAAAACAATGTGATGTTCCTGTGGGCAGAAAGCGTTGCCTGTGCCTGCGTGAGTCAGGAACATTATTGTTGTGTTGGGCTTGCTGTTACCTCCACTATATGCACTTGGAAAGTGGGCTTAAGCCACCTGTCAAATGAGAGGCTGGTATTGCCATTTCTATTTCACTGGCTTGATTTTTTCTGTCAGAGAAAAATCTGTCACCCTTCCATTAGGGGTGTCATTCACTGCTGTGAAGTCCTCAGATGTTTGAAGGGTACATGGCCTCAAAGCTGCTGTGATTTATTGACTTCACTGTTTATGGAATAGTTGTGGGAAGCCCCTAAACCACTGAGAGGGTGTAGTGGGGAAAGACCTTGCACATCCCACCCCTTTTGGTGGTAGGAGCCTGGGCACCTCTGCTCTGAAGCTGAAAGGCAGTTCCCATAAGGAACACACCAACATCTATCAGGCACTTCAACTGCAGCTCATAAGACTTTTATTTTTCCCTTTGTTCTCTGCTTTTTGTCCTTTGATGATTTACCAGCCCACCCAAACCAGAGGAGATGTCTGGGTCTTCAGAGCAGCCCCTCACAGCATCAGAGCAAAGAAATACTCCCCTAACTTCTAGAATAAAGCTATTTTCTGAAGGCTTCTTTAAGCATGGCTGTTTATTTTTGCTGGAGATTGGGTTACCTTCCCTTAGAGGAGTAATGTTTTTGGAATCCTCCTTGTTTCGCCTGTAATAAATCACAGTTGTCCGAAGAAAACGAGCGGGAGCTCTTTGTCATTTTTCTTTGCTCTTCCTCCGTTGGCAAGTGAAGGAAGTGCCCTAAGAAGAATAATTTATTATGAACTTGCTTTTGACATTGTTGGCAAGTCCTTGGTACTTTGGCTACATAAATTACTGCCCCATCTCTGGGCAGGCAGAGCACAAAGGCACAGCTCTCTCCTTTCTAATGGTAGGTTGGCAGGACCTCTGCTATCAGACACCACAGAGAACAAAGAGAAGAAGAAGAAGAAGAAAGGCCCACAGCTGGATCTCAGCGAGGGTGGCAGGGGTGGAGGGAGGGGACCCCAGGTCCTGTTATGACTTTAAGCCATGTTTTGTCCCAGCAGTTGCCAACAACCCCACGGACAACATTTTCTTGCTGGTTTTGTGGCTTCTCGAGGATCACGGGCTGCGTTTCTCAGGGCGGGTGAGCAACAATGCAAAGTTGCACCCAGGGCTTTTTAATTCTCTGTGAGGGGATGGCATTTGGGCTGAGGCACAGCAGAGTGACCTCAGGGAAGAACTGTCTGATGGCAAAGACTGAGACTTCAAAGAAGTTCTGAAATGGCTCTGACTCTTCTCATTCCCCCTCTTCTTTTTTCTTTTTTTTTTTTTTTTGGATCAGCTTTTCACTGAGGTTTGCTGCTGTGGGCTAAATTGCTTGGAAGTGTTTGGCTGATAGAACAGCTGGAACTGGTCATGTCCAGCACCTAACAGGCTCTGTTATGATGTTGTTTTCCTTGGTTTTCCCCACGATGTTCTGAAATGCATTTACAAAGAGTAACTATTTTTTGCATAATCGTGAATATGTTCAGCTGGACAAACTGAGGTTGTATAAGTAGGACAGGATCAGACAGTGCATCAGCAAGTGGGTAAAGAGAGAAAGAAAAAGAGGGTGAAAACCATTGAAATTCTATAATTTTAAGGGTAATTTCCTGGGTAAATTTTTTTTGCAGTGCCAATCTCTCTGGCCCTGATCTGTTTGAGACAGAAAAGTGCTGGGAAATGAGACACAGCTACGGATAAATACCTGCAAAGTGGCACAACTAGAGGTGTTTTTTTAGGAAAAACAGCATCTTCCCAGCACAGATCACTATTAATGTGGTAGAAATACCTTTATTTGGGAACCTGGCAGGCCACTCTTTGATTTATTGCAGTGAAAAAATAGTGAATATTCAGTTTTTTGTGCTGGGTAGTTTTGTTTCAGTTGCCTCTGTTTGAGCCCTCAATATTATTAGATTTTTCTGAGTATCTTGGTGCAAAGGTGTTGTACTTTGAATGACATCTATCCATTGTTTATGAGAGTAATGGATATTCTGCTTTTTCTGTGGTAAACTTTGAATGCAACCTTACTGCAGATCTGACCATATATACTCAAGAAAATAAAAAAAGATACAGTTATTTTAGGTTTTAAAAGGCAGAAAACAGGGAAAGTTATCTTTATTTTCAGTCTCCATCTCTCCTTAGTTTAGGCTTTACAAGGACTTGGAGGGTGTATAGTTCAGCAAAAGCATTTCCCCAGATTAGGTGATGCTCATTCTTTGGTCTCCTTTAAAAATATTAAAAGACATTTCATCAGACCATGAAACTCAGAATGTCAAATGAGAGTCTTACTCAAATAATCCAGGTTTTGGGGATCTTGTCTTGCTAAGTGGGTTCTTTGGCATTGACTAGTTCTATTATAGATGCAGCCACAGCAGAACCACATTAGAAAAGGATATTGTTACAACACTTTCAGTATCAACAATGATACTTGGAGAGGAATAATCTCTTCCAGATGGCTATTAAGAATGTCTGTCATTTTTAGAAGGGATTTTTTTTTTGTTTGGTTGATTTATTCTGATAAAATTTTGGATCATCTAGACTTCTGCTAAACAACCAGTAAACATGAAGATAATATGATTCACAGACTGGGCAGTCTGAGAGGCTACTTTCATTTAATTCAATTAGATGGGCTTTCACATTGGTTTTATTTCTTTTATCTTGAATATTGCAGCAAAATTTTTCTTCATGAAAGAGAAGGCAGAATACAAGTTACTGCAGACATCAAAACTGCTGGGTAATTCCAGGGCTTTTCCATGCCACTGGCAAGGAATGGGACTGCAGTTACCTGCATGGGTGGAACAGCAGCCACTGATAAAACAGGTGAGATTTTGAAGAGCTTCAAGAAAAAAACCTGTGTGTTATATATATATATAAATATATCACATCAACGTTTCTCACCAGACCCATGTGCAAGTCAGGCATCAAATTGGAGCTGAACTCTTTGAAATTAAATCCAAAAGATATTTATATTTGGATTTTCTGAACATGTTAAGGGAAGTCTAGATGCTGTCAGGTCAGATTAAAATGATTGTGAGCTTACAGGTGCCTACAGGCTCTGAATCTGTGTGCTCCTCCTTTGGCCACCCATGGTCTGTGTAACACTGATGAGGACACACTTTGCATCTCCTTTCCATCACTGATGTCCTTCTGGACCAAATCATCCTGCACATCCTGCAGGTTAAACAAGGCTGAGACCATCCCTGGAGAGTGTTAAGGAACAACAGTGCAGGTAAAATATCCCCTGAGAAGTCTTGCTTGGGACAGTTTTTAATCTCACTCTGGCTGTCTGGTTTGGCAGGGATTTCAACTCGTGATTTCACGGTTGTCCCCAGGCACAGCAGTGTGAACAAAGGCCATGGTGATGTGCCTCAGCTTTTTATTGTCTGTTCTTCTGGAGACTTTCAGCATCTGGGCTCTCTCCCAGCTTCTTCTCAGGCCATTGCTTAGATCCTTTGGGTCAGCCCTCAGAGGCTCTGGGACACAGGTGCCACGGGAACAGCAGTGGGGCTTGGGCTGGGTTGTATCCAGATACAAAGCCCTTGGTGCCAACCAGTGACAAAGCTCAACTCACATCCCTGCTCTGCATTCCCAGCAGCATCCACCCATCTCTCCAGCCACTGGATTTTCCCTCTGAAGACTTCATTCTACTTTTGAGTGTTTCTCCAGCAGGCATTAGTTAAGCCCGAAAGGCTTTTGAAGATGTTCCCCAGAGCTGAGGGCTGCTGAGCATCAGGCAGTGGAAGAGCTTGAGGAGGTTTGTTAGTCCTGGATGACCAGATTCCTGTTTCACATTTGAAATAAATCTGCACTGGGTTGGCTAACAAAATATTATGCTCAGGATAACTACCTGAGCCACCTTGCCAAGCCAAAGAGTCTTAGTAGGGTTCCAGAAAAGCCAGTATTAAATCCAGAGACATCAACATTAGTGAAGCAGGACTAAATTATCTCCAGCTGGTGCTGGCTCTGCCTGAGGCACAGGAATAAGTGGCTCCCTTGAAAAGAAGAAAAGATGAAGGCTCTGTTAATGAGGACCATAGCAAAGCTTGGACCTCAGGTCACATTCTCTTTCCAGCCCTATCAAGGTGTAGTGGTTTGCCCCTGGCCGGATGCCAGGTACCCAGCTAAATCCCCTCTCTCCCTCCCCTCTGCAGGTGGACAGAGGAGAGAAAACATAACAAAAGATTCCTGGGTTGAGACAAGGTCCATGAGAGACCCCTTACTGATCACCACTAGGGGCAAAACAGACTCAAAGCAGGGATATTAATTACATTTGTTACTGATAGAATCAGAGCTTGGGAATCAGAAGTAAAATAAATCTTAAAGACACCTTCTCTCCCCCCCTCTTCCAGGTTCTACCTCCTGCACCCCAGCAGTGCAGGGAGATGGGAATGGGGGTTCTGGTCAGTTGTTCTTTCTGCTGCTGCTCCGAGGGAGGATCCTTCCTGTGCTTCCCGTGGGGTCCCTCCCCTGGGAGACAGTCCTTCAAGGGTTTCTGCAGTGTGAGTCCCTTCCATGGGCAACAATTCTTCACACTCTGCTGCCACATGGGCCATTTTCCACAGGGTCAGTCCTTCAGGCACGGGCTGCTCCAGGGTGAGTCCCCCACAGGCCCTAAGTCCTACCAGGAGAATCCTGGTCCAATGTGGGCTCCTGTCCCCGCAGGCTGCATGTCCTTGCCAGGACCCTGCTCCACCATTGGCCTCCCATGGGGTCACAGCCTCGCTCCAGCATCCCCCTGCTCCAGCACGGGCTCCTCCCTGGGCTGCAGAAGCATCTCTGCCCCTCTGCTCCTCCATGGGCTGCAGGGGAAACTCTGCACTCTCCTGTTCCTCCCTGGGTCACAGGGGCACAGCTGCTCCACCAGGGGCTTCCCCACGGGCTTCAGGAGAACCTCAGCTCTAGCACCTGGAGCACCTCCTCCCCCTCCTTCTGCACTGCCCTTGGTGTCTGCACTGTTGTTCACATGTTCTCACTCTGCCCTTTGACTCCCATCTTCATCTGCACAATAGTGATTTTTTTTCTTTCTTAAATCTGTTATCCCAGATGCATTACTCTCACTCCTGATGGGCTCAGCCTTGGCCAGTGGAGTCAGCCTGGAGTCAGCTGGAATTGGCTCTGTAGGACACAGGGGAAGCTTCTGGCACCTTCTGTAGCCCCCCTGCTACCAAAACCTGGCCTCAGAAACCCAACACACAACGTCAGTCAACAATTTCTCAGCTCCCATCACTTGCCCACCAACCACTCCACCAAAGCCAAATTCCTCTGGCAGCAGGAAAGGCAACCATTCCCACTGCTGGAACGTTGGAGACATGAGCTGCTCCTGCTTCCAAGGGTGGCTTGGTGTAGGTGACAAGCAGAGATTCCCTTGAAACTTCTGTTGTCCTGATTCAATTAGCTGGTGATAACTGTTAATTGCATGTTAACACGATCAGAACTCCCTCCCAAGTGCTTCTGTCCTCATTGAGCAGCACCACTGAATGCAAGTCCTTCAATGTCTGGGGAATAATAAATGTGGCTTAGAGTAGCAACACACAAGCAAATTAGAAATCAGCATTAACAGAACCTGGATATTCAGAAACTGAAGTTCTTATGACAAATGTGAAACAGGGATTTCAGACATGAGCTATTTATTACTGTGACATATCAGCTCTGCTCTCACATGTACCATCCTGATGCCACTATTATTTTTAATTAACAGCCCTGTTTGCCATATGAATCTTAAGCAACCACATTGAAAATGCCTGTACTTACTGTTACTTCACTTGTGCTTAGAAACCCTTTTTTTTAAAAAAGTTTCAGGAACCCAAAAGGTCCAACTAGGAGATTTGTGTGAGAATCTTTAGTTTTGAATGATGGCATGAGAAAATTTAGGAAAAGCTTCCTGACTGTACCTAGAGGTGAAGAATCATAGTCAAAGAATGATTTATGTTGCAAGGGACCTTAAAAGTCATTTTGTTCCAACCCCCTTCCATGGGCAAGGACATCTTCCACTAGACCAGGTTGCTCCAAGCCCTATCCAACCTGTCCAGGGATAAGGAAGCCACAGTTTCTCTGGGAAAGAAAGACAAAGGTATTTATGGGAGCATTGCACTTGTGCAGCACTTTGGGGCATACTGTTGGGTAAGGCAGAGATGGGCATAATGAGGCATGGAAAACATAAATTCAGTTGGCTGGGATCACGGGGTGAGCAATTATCCCTGTGGGAAGACAGCAGGTGGATTAGTTACTGGGCTGCATCTGCAATAAGCAATTAAAGGAAAACATCTGTTTCACATCATCCATTTCTTCTTTTCCAGGATACTCCTCCAATTTGTCTCTCTGATATTGCAACCTGGAGACAAGTCATTTCTCTAATGAGGCTGTGCAAACATCATGTGTTCCTGTGTGGAAAGAAGGAGAGAAGGCCAGGAGCAACAGGACACAGTAAGGAACATCCGGAATCATCTCCTGACTCTCTTGTTTTATTTTCTGTTCGGTTCTGCCTTGTTCCAATCCAAAACTGCTTCCAGGGACTGAGAACAGTCCTATCAGAGGTGCAGAAAATACACTCAGGAGCCAGCTCTGCTCAGTGACTCACAGTATCTCTGCTGCCATCTTGAGTAAGAGGAAAGTCTGAGCATCAGATCAACCTCCTCCTCTTTGATCAAGATGCTTAAGGTGGATTCAGTTAAATTAACCAGGCCAAGCTGGTGTCTGGTGTGCAATGTGTTGGAAAGGCTCTGTTTGCCCCAGGAGATGTTACCATGCTCAGCAGGGCTTTTGGGTGTCCACGACTGATGTTGAGTGTTCTTGTGCTGGGTAAAACTGAAAGCAAATTAAATGAAATGGGGTTTGTTTTACCAGCATGATTTCTTTATGCTCTGGATGGATGGAATTGGGTTGAATTCGGTTCAAAATGATGGTAAATCCAGAATAGCCCTGCTTTAGGTGAGCTGGTTTTAATACTCCTGCTGTAGACCTACATTCATACAGGCAAGGCAGTGGTTTTCCCCCCCAGTTTTGACCATTTCTCATTGGGGTAAGTCAGCCAGTAGCTGAATTTAGTTTTCTATAGATTATCACAATATACAAGGATCTGACTGCTAACAAAACATAGACACAAAAACAATTTTAGAGGGTGTGGACTTCATTATTTAGTTTAGGCAACTTGCCCTTAATTTATCCACCTTGCCTGAGCAAGGATTGCTTCATTTGAAAGCCCCTCTTCCTTTTTGCTCTTGCCTGGGATTTATTTTTCAAGCAGGGATTAGAATAAATTTCTGTAAAAAGTTTTAATGTACTTGATCAGAAGTGTGGGGTTTAGCCATGCATGAGTGTCATTCAGGGTGCTCACAGCAAATGGTGTTATTTTCTTAATATCTTGACCCAAACTCATTAACATACAATTGGAATATACATTTGGTGAAGAAATGTATCCACCCTCCTTTAGGGTGACATAAAAATAACAAATCATGTGCTTTCTTTAATTTAAAATACAATGAAATTGTTGCTTGGCATGAATTGCTTAAGCAATATTAGAAACTTTTTGCCTAATCTCCATTTTATGGATTAAAATACAAATATTTCCAGTGCAACAAGAATTTATCAAAGCAGACTATTGCTTAGGGAAATATGCCTTTGGATGTGTTTCTATCAGCTCTCCTGGATAAAAAATGAATGTAATTAGCGTTGCATAATCTTCTAAGGAGAAAAATGGGCCAGAAGCAAAGTACAGAAAGAGAATATTGCAACTATGGAGTGTAAGTTGCTTATGGCTCTCAGGCTGGTTATTCCTGGGGGCCAGTGCAAGTGAGAAAGTCCTATCTGGAATCAAGCAGCGAGGCTGGAGATTTCCTGGAGAAAGATGAGATGATCTGTTGTATGAAATTGGGAAAACAGAGTGTTAGAGTGACAGTTAATTTCTTTTATATATTCCTTGCATACACATCAATGAAACTCAGGCTAAAAGGGACTCATTCCAGCCCATGGTGATGGTGCTTCACTCTGAGTTCATGGACTGTCTCTTGGCTCTTAAGATGCTGCAAAATAATTTTCAGTAATTGCCACATTCCTTCTTCTTTTGCATGGAGGAATCAGTTCTGTGGATCAGCTCCTTGGCGCCTCTTTAAATTAAACCAGTCGGATATATGATTAAACTCAGTGAGATTGCATTTGGGGGCATCTCACAGTGCAGAGACGTGATCTGGTGGGAAAAACCTGCATCTGGGGCTGAGATTTGTTTTCCCTCCTCATTTTTCCTTCTTACCTCTTGTCTCCTGCATTCTGAGCAGCACCTGGTCTAGAAGCATCCAACCCCCAAGTGCTGCTGGAGTATAAATAAGAGCAATAAAGAGCTTTTTCCCTCTGCTAATATTTCATTGGTGTTTTTAAGCAGAATTCTGGCCTGGAGCAAAATATAATTGGCAGGCAGCTTTTAACAGGGGAGGCCACAGTGACCTATTTCAGTGAGGGACCATGGAATAACAAACCCTTGCTATGTTCTAAACATAACTGAAATCAGAAAAACAGCCTGGGTTAGAGAGCTCCTCCAGGATTTAAGGCGGGTTTGCCCACCCCTTCCCTGAAATATCTGAGGGAAAAAACCCCAAACAAACAGGAGGACAGAGATTAGGTTATTCCACATGGCAGTGGAAAAAAAAAAAAAAAGCTGTAGTTTGAGCATATTATCTCATATTGCTCTTTAGCTGTGCCCCCACAGAGGCTGCCCCTCCTTCTCTCCTCAAAGTAATAATTATGAGAGCTGGGAAACACCTTCCATTTGTCTTTCATTGCTTTTTCCTCTGGTAAATTTTTCCTTCACTCTTTCAAAATCTGATGTACCCTCATTGTTTTTTGTTAAGCACATACACAATATATATACACAGTAAATATTATATAATATTTATACACACACTCTACATAAGCTGGTAACTGATTTTCAAAGCATTGCAAAATCCCAGTTTTCTAACATGATATATTTATTTTCTCTTTCAAAATATGCTGTAGATATCAATGCCTTTTTTTTTTTTAATTTCCCTTTTCCCCTCTGGTTTACAGCAGGTAAGCGAGTGACACTCTTTCTCTGAGGCTGGTGGGATCTTTCCAATGGGATTAAATTTGCACAAGAAGAACTACCAGTTAAAGTGTGACCACCTTGACTGTCCAGGTAAGCAAGCACAAACTCTGTAGAAAATTTTCCTTAAAGTATGTGAATACAGGGCTAAAACTGTGGAGGGGGCAAAGAAGAAGACAGAAAAATTATGGGGTTTTTTATGACCTCTTTCACTGTTTAGCAGCATTAAGTGCAGAGTTGTCAGAGACGTTTTTCAAAAGATTCTTGGTGTTCAGAAATTGAAGTTTAGCATGAGACATAATTTTTAAACCCCTCTGTTACTCTTGGGAAAAGGCTAATGATAATGCAACGATTTATAGAAGAAATCCCATTGTGATCTGCAAGCCTTCCTGATTTCACTGCTATTCCCTGATGAAAGGACTGGTTCACCATGACCTCAGGTCATTTAAATTGGTATATGGTGTAAAAATGCTTATGAGGTCTGTCCCTGAGACTGTGACATTTATTCCACATTTGGGTTCAGCTGATTTGCTAAAAACTCTTCTCTGAGGGAATTTTTGCATTGTGGCAACTCATGAATGAAAAAAAAAGGAGTTTATAATTTGCTGGTCAACTCCAATTTCTAAATGATTCATTTGATGTCACAAACTCTTTAAGATATGAAATGATTCTAATTAAAGACAGATGTGCAGAGTACAGCCTATATGATGGATATAAGGAAATCATACTTTTCCATGTGAGTGGCAAAGCCCACAGCCACAAATACCTCTCCAGTTTGGGAGCCTCAAAAATGCATCCACAAATATTATTCATCCCAGTGGTCTGCAAGGATTTATCAGGGGTTTCAGCTTCCTGCAAACATCTATGAAACTCAGAGGTTTGTATATGTGTGTATTTGCCACTTGGCAAACAGTCCCTTTCTTTCATCATACCCACTAAGAGCAGCAATTATGAGGAAAGCAGCTTGAAGGGACTGATATATTCAAAAATGGATGTTGTGAGGAAAATATAACTTGATGTTTACAATAATTTCTTCAATTTAAAGTAAAAAAACCCCATCCACATGTCAATGTGTCCACTTACCACTTTTTTTCCTTTTTGTGAGAGAATCTTTTAGAAAAAAAAAATCTGTCTGAATATGCTCCAAATACTTTAAAAATAGTTTGTCATTTTGGATGATGAAGGATCGTTTGGGTTGGAAGAGACCTTAACGATCATCATGGGCAGGGGCACCTTCCACTATCCCAGGCTGCTCCAACCTGCCCTTGGACACTTCCAGGGATGGGGCAGCCACAGCTTCTCTGGGCAACCTGTGTCAGGGTCTCATCACCCTCACAGCCAAGAATTCCCTCCCAATATCCCATCTCTCCTTGCCCTCTGGCAGTGGGAAGCCATTCCCCTTGTCCTGTCACTCCAGGCCCTTGTCCAAAGTCCCTCTCCCACAGATGAACACAGTAATCCAGAAACTCCAGGACCTCAAAAAGAGACAACTGGTATTCATTGACTTTGATGAAACCTCTTGGTTTATGGACATTGTTGAATCCCTGTGTTTTATCTGTGATACTGTGATTTCTTCATGGTCACTAAGGCAATTTTAAAAGATATCTCTTCAAGAAATAAAGTAAAAAAAGGAAAATTCCCCGTGGGACAAAGGACTGATAACCTGTTAGAGATGATAATTACACTCGAGTGTTCTCAAGACTGGGAGGGTACAAACATAGACCCAACAAACACCAACACCAACGTTTCTCTCCTGCACTCACAGAGACTGGAATGCCATTAATGTTCCCCAGAGCTTCGGTTTGGGAAGGAACATCAGGAGAAGCTGCTGAACAACTGTGCTGGATTAAATGTTTGCAGGTGATTCTCGATCTTCCAATGTCTATCTGAGAGGGATATTTTTTTAATAATTACTTCTGGCTGCAGAGACAAGTAGTGAGTCCCAGAAGGAATTATTTCTCACTCATCTGTTTTAAAACAGATAAAATTGGGGTTGTTCCTGTGCCTCAGTTCTCCAGACTAAACTACTGGACTCAATGATCCTTGCAGGTCCCTCCAAATTCAGGATATTCTGTGATTCTATTATTCTGTGATTCTGTGATCTTTTCCTATTGATTTTCTCATTTTTCTTTTTGACTTTACCCCTTTGATGTTGTTATGACTCTCAGATATTTTCCCCAAAGCCTCATCAATTTCAGCTCAATAAACATTTCAGAAAATCCATCATTAAAAAAAAAAAAAATCAATATTTCTTTTGGTTTGTGCCTGTTTCAGCTTTCTAGTCCCCTGTATAAATGGAAAGTATTCCTCCAGACCACTCAAAACATTTTGGTGAAGATATTTCTTTCTTTGTCTGTGTGTGTGTGTAAGAGCTGCAAGGTCAGATGTGCAACTATATAATGTATTACTGCAGCTCAAGTGGACTTGTCCTGGGTTTTTTGAGCTGTTTATATTTCTGAGATTTTTATATTTACCTTTGGTTTACTTAGAAGACAACACTGAAAGGAGTAATCTGGAGGAATTCCATATTTGTCCTGAATTTTTAAAGAATTCCATATTTATCTGAAGAATGGCAAAGCTTGAAAATGTTGGGGACAAAACCAGAAACCAAAACTACCCCTCAAAATGCTGCATTATTTCCCTGGTAGGAGTGTTACCTTCATCTTCTCAGTTTACTGTAAAGCAGATGATGATTTGTAGGATCACAATCAAAGGTCATTCTTGGTGCTTTTCCAGAACTGAGATAAAATCTGTTGGTTTATCTCAAATAATAAAACTGGAGTGTGAAGATGGAGTGGAGAATGGCTTACAAAAAGCTTACAACCCCAGAAGGTGGCTTGAGTGAAATTTGAATCTTCATAGGAGTAAAACTGGATCTCGATTCCACCACAGAAGTCTTAAAATACAGAAAAAAAACAAACCCAAGGAATAAAGTAAATGTTTTTAGACTCAAAACTAGGAAATTTTAAGGTACAAGTCAAAATCTGAGGCCTGGGTTGACTTGTGGGAGTGTGGGAAATTGCCTTTTTAGATAGATGAGCATGGTTTTGATAGAACACCTTAAAAATGATGCTTTTATGTGACAGAGAGCTTGTAAAATAACAAAGGCATCCCCTAAAATAGAAAGCACAACATCAACACAAACACTCATCATGCTTTCAGTGTGAAGTGAGAATTTGCACTCCTAACCTCCCACGTTGGAGCTGGGTCTTGAATAGCTTTTCTGTTTCCTCCTCAGCTGAGCTAATGACAGATCTGAAGAAGTGTCAACACTGCAGCTGAAAACGCTCCAGGGTGGCAGCAATGCTGTTCACAAGGGAGAGGGGAGTCACAGCAAATACTCCTTCCAAGGTTGGTTGCTCCTGACTAAACAGCATCTCATTTTCAGCAAAAAAAGCCAAAATCTTGCCCACAGGCAGTGGAGAGCTCCAGATGAGTCCCATGCCTCCCCCAGGCAGTGGGTGAGGTAATGCTGCTCCTCTCTCCCTGGCTCCTCTCTCCTTTCCCACTGCCAGCCTTGATTCAGGCTGGAATATTTGCTTTAGATGTCACCCATGGTGGAGGAATCCAGCCTAATTCCTGCTGGCTGTGTGTCCTTTTCGTTCTTGGCAGGGGGAATTTATCTTATGTGCCTTCACCTTCCATAAAATTTGCAGGTTGGGTGTAAGTCCCCTACAGTCCCCAGGAGCTTAGAGAGGTTGGAATTGCTGTGCAGTTCCTCCCTGGGATCTTGGACACCTGTCTGAGTTCTGGGATGAATCACCCTCTGGACCCAGCATGGGAGCAAATGGCCTCAGGTTGAGCCAGGAGAGGTTTAGATCGGGTAGTAGGAAAAATTTCCTCATGGGGAGGGTTATCAAGCATTGGAAGAGCTGCCCAGGGAAGTGGTGAAGTCACCATCCCTGGAGAGGTTTATAAAAAGTGTAGAAGGCACTTGGGGACATGGGTTAGTGGTGGGGGGTGGTTGGACTTGATCATCTTGGAGGTCTTTTCCAATCTTAATAATTCCACAATTCTAGGACATGCCAGTTTTTCTTTAGTGGCTGCAGAGATGCTGATGTTTCCAACACCTCTATGAAGTCTCAGTGTGGGATGGTGAAAATTAGAACTGCTCCAGGTGATGATCTGGAGCAGGGGGTCTAAAGCAACTCCATATTTCTCTGACTGGCCTAAATCTGGACTAACAGGGAAGAGATGTAAGAAACATCTCATCCCAAGGGCACCAAGAAGGGAGAATGAGGGAAAAACTGGAATTTTTGGTACTTCTTTGATTTTCTCCTCATCTTTTGGTTCTCTGGATAACATGTTCCAATGTGTGTTTTCCACTTTCTATTGAGTGTTGAATGTATTAACAGTTTGGAGGAATTTGGGCTGGATTTCTCTAAGACAAAGCAACTCTCGGCCCCAAGTCTCGCAATTATTTGAGTCTGGATTTTCCTGTGTAAGCCCAGCCTAGGAAAATCTCATATGGGGAAGAAGTGGATGTCAGCTTGGTATGAAATAAGTGGAAACAAAGCATTGCCCTGCCAGAGAGTGAAACATTACAAGTCTCACCTCTGAAACACTAAAATAAGTTCACTGAAATAAGACTCACATTAATTTTGGTGAGATGAAGCTTCACAAACATGTTCTTGCTTTCATGAGTTGATGGGGCCAGATACGATCTGCACTGAAATTCTCACATTTTCAGGCAAAATGTGTGGCTCCCCCAAATTTGTCAGTTTTGCTATTTAGGACATAACTTTCCTCTTAGTTTCAAAAGGCAAAACAAAGCTGATTATGACTTTTGAAGTCTCAGCCACATGCACTGAGCAGAAAGCAAGTTGCCAAGGTCTCAAACTTAAGTCAGAAGCTGATACATTTGAAAAAAAAACAACAAAAAAGAACCAAAATGTTTTGTTTCTCTCCTTCCAGTATTATTAATTTTGTTTATTACTCAGTGTTTTAATTTCCTTCCTTTTGGTGACTTTCAAAGTTCAATTTCAAACAAGAATTTTGAAATCAGCAAATAATTTTTCATATAACTTTTACATTAAATGAAGCTTGTTCCTTTCTTTCTTTTCATAATTATTTCAAGTGTTGATCTCTTTCAAGAAAGGAACAGAGACAAGAAGTCCTCTGAAATATCCCCAAGGAATACCCACTGAGAGAGGTATTTGTTGATGTGAGGAAAAAGATGCTGTTTCATAACTATTGCAGGCATTTCTTATTTCTGAGAACTTACTCCTGCTTATGGAAAAGAAGAGAAATTCCAACTGATGCATGGAGGCACCTGGTTCCAGCCAGGAACAGGTTTGCAAAGGGAATTGAGCCCCATGGAGGGGAAATGAGGTTTTTCACTCAGGTGTCCAAAAAAAAGGGGATTTACTTCTAAATCATCAGTGACCTGTGGTTACATGAAGATATCTTTGCAAGTCCAGTTGTTATTCCCAGTGGGAGCTCCTGTTTCTCAACACATCTGACATTCAGGCTGCTTCATATTTAGAAATCCAAAGGAGCTCTTGGCGCTTCTGGAATTCCAGCCTTGGCCAAACGCTGCAGCCAAGAACAAAAGTTGTGTGAACTCAGAAAGAACAAGTCATCAGGCTGACCTTTGGTCATCAGAAGAATGTGAAACATCTTAGATTTATTCCCCAAATCCAATTCAGGTTTCATCTGTGCTGAACAGTCGGTACATCAGTGAAATAACTGGGAATGTCACAAATTACCAACCTCAAGTCGCTGCTGGCAGAAGAGTCTTTGTGTGATCTGCACTTGACAATTTGTAAAGGCCAGAATCCATCATTCCAACCTGCTGGAAAAAGTTTTGGGTGCTTCCTTTTTGTTTGTTGAGTTTTTTTGGTGTTGTAGTGGTTTTTTTCTTTTTTTTGTGGGGTGTTGTGGTTTGGGGTTTGTTTGTTTGCTTTAAATTGTCATAAAAGAATTTTTTTCCAGCATAACGATTGGAGCTTGTTTAACTTTTATTTACTGCAAAGGGTTGTTATGGAAAATTGAACCTAAACGATCTAAAGCAAAATCAGGAAATGATAAATGAATATATTTGGCAGCAATAGAGCAAAATAAGTTTGGAGACAAAGGAGATAAAAGTCCTGGTCTCCTGCTCCCAATCCTCCTGTATGATGGATGATGTTCTCCCATGTCCATCATATCATTGTTCACCATGTCATCATGGGGACTGGAAAAGACCAAATGTTTTTGGGAGATACCAGCTGGAAGAACAAGGAGCCCCTCCCTCACTATGCTGGGAAATTCACAGCAAGTAGAAAAGTAAATGTAAAGACACATTTTGCTGCCAAGTGTATCACAAATATCAAACTGAACCCAGGAATGGAGGGAAGTGATTTAATAACATCTGGTCTAGATAACTTTGAAATGCTTGCCACTGTAATTCCATGCTAATGATATGATTTCACACTGCTTATAATCTCAGAAGCAAACTGTTCTTAATTATACATTATCCAGAAAAAGGACCTTGCTGTCTTCTGTCGTTAAGTTATTGTTTTTATCTACACACCACCTCTCCAAGAGGGTAATTTTATGGCTACTGTTGCTTCTGGTACCTGAGTACCATCTGAACACTGATGGATTTATGCACACAGCATAAAAATCCATTTCCTGAACCCTGCAAGTTCAGGAAAAAGTATAATTATTGCTGCATTTCAGTCAGAGAAAAATCTTCAGAACAGTGGGAGGGCTTTAAACTGTGCTTCTATGAATAAAAGAAGAAAACTTCTGTGCCAAAAATACAGTGAGAGGTTTAACTTCATTTTGCATAGCAACAAGTCTTTTGTTAAGTTTTAGTGTCTCAGACACCTCTCCCCATATGCAGGATTGAGTTATTTTCCTGTAAAATCCAGTCTCCAGGGATGGATATGCAGCTTCCATAACTCAAAAACATCTTCTCCCATCACTTACCTTGCCAAAGAAATGTTCTTTCTGATGCCTTGCCCACAGTACTTTGTGTTCTCTCTTAATTAATCAAAGTGCTCTTATCTTACCTGCACTTCATCTTGGCTAACAACGATTCCTAAAAGCATCCCAGTTTTATTTCTAGGAATAAGTGTGCTGTCTTACTGGGGCCATGTGTTGGTCAGAGCCTGCCCTGTGTCCTGTCTGCAGCACATATGAGAAACCATATTGACTCATTCCCAGGGCACAAACTTTGAGCATTCATACTATTTTTATTAAACTTAACTCTGCTCTTTATTTCCTTCTCCCCTTTCCCCTGCACCCTCCAGCTATATCCAGCCTCGCTGAGTCAAAACAGGAATAAATGGAAGACACATTAAAAAGAGGATTATGTCCATATGGAGAAGGATTGACATCCATTTCTAAGCTGGGAAGACTGTGTAACACCATCCAGTTTTGCCTTGGGTTATCCAATG
This sequence comes from Serilophus lunatus, assembly GCA_013399895.1. NCBI lineage: Eukaryota > Metazoa > Chordata > Aves > Passeriformes > Eurylaimidae > Serilophus > Serilophus lunatus. Next base: position 2,472,457 of record VXBA01002171.1, read on the forward strand.
AGTCAATGACTGAGCACCCAAGGAAAGGACAGGTGTCCTAGTCCAGTCCCCTCGCTGGAAAACCAGTAAGTTTTGCTAAAAATGGAATTCTCTCCGATCTCACCTCCAAAAGTATCAGTTCTGCAGCCCAGAGGGAGCTCTTCCGTGTTTTTCCATGGAAGTTCATCCCATGGAATTTATTTAAGGCTGCTTGGGAGGACTGTGGTGTGGCAACCCCAAGGGGGAATGTTTGCTGCTGTTCTCAGAGGGGTTTCTCATCTCAGTGGATTTTCTCACATCCCCACAACTCCCCTCAACACCACCCTCTGCACTGAGCACATGGTCCCTCCACATGTTCCTCCTTATGGGTGAGAAAAAGGAGAAATATGGGAAAGGAAGAGGTTTTTTTATTTCCTGATGCATTCTGGTGAAAGCTCTTGAAAAGCAGAGGTTGAGATACTGGGGTTAATATCTCTGAATTATGTTGCCTTTGCCTGTGGTCAGTGCTTGGCTTATGCAAGGATTTGAGGGATGCCATCTCTTTTCTGCACTGAGAGAAGGTTTGAGGTGGATGGGGGGCACCCTGGGAGGTGCTGGTGAGAAGATCCGAGGGACTGCAGGTTTTTTGTCCTCCAGGGTGGTGCCAAAGCACTGAGAGCCAAACACCTGCCACCTCTCACCTGCCACCAGCCTGTTTCCCACATCAGAGAGAGCTTTGCAAGGACAGAATTTTATGTCTCACCTTTGCTTGAGGTCAACCAGAGAGATCTCTCTCCCCGGGTCTCCAACTAAGCTGCTCTGTCAGGTTAAATCTTTGTAAGGTAATGAAGAACCCTCCAAGAGATTCCAGGCTCTTGGGAGGGACAGGTGTCCCTTCACTGTGCCAATGAACAGTGGTGAGTATCTGTGAGGGTGCCTCTGTGTGAGCTGCATTTCTCCTGATGTTAATAAAACTCAGCCTTATTGAATTGCAGTTGTGACTCAGAAAGTGATGTAAGAAAGCAGGGAAAGGAAAAAGTAGGAACTGTTGAACCCTCAGCAAAGCTTTGTCACCCTTCAGGGCTGCTTTTGTGCTGGAGTGGTTTGGAACAAGGCTCTGACATCTGGTGGAACCCGTGGTGTCACTCCAACACTACCTTCCACAACAAGTCAGTCCTGATTATCACTGTGAATGGGGTGCTGAAACCTGTTCCTGAGCTATGAAATCTACTCTATAACCTTTTCTTATCCCCAGAATGAAAATTGCCCAAGCACATCCCCATCACCCAAATTTCCTTGGAAATAGGCCTCTACCCTCCCATTGTACTGAGGGACTGAAAACACTGAGGGGTCTGTAAAACCAACAATATCAAGGCAGGAGCCCAGATTTCTTCTCTCAGGACCTCAGCTGCCCCAAAGCCTGGTAAATACCAATACATGGTGATTTTAATAGTGAGAAATCCATTAAAAAAACCCTGGAATTTTAACAATGTGAAATGTTCACAGAGTGCTGAGAATGAGGCAGGATTGTGTCCATAGCTCATTTTTTAAAAAATGTGGCATATTAATGGGTATAATCAAACCTGACATTGAGTAAGAGGCAAAATATGACTAATCAGATGCAAACTTAGCTGATGCTGGCATTACTGAGGGCCTGGGGGCACAGTCCAAGGATAAAAACATAACATCTTATCTAACCAAGGAGTCATTTGTGCCCCACTAGTTACAACTCGTTCTTAAAAAGGGAAAGGAGGAAAAAGAAAATATCTATGGCCCATGAAATTATTTTATATCCCAGAAATGATAAGAAGGTAATGCTAAGTGCTCCTGCACCCAATCTTTATAGAGGAAATCCTACCTAGAGTTAACTCATTGCAATGTCCATTCTCAATCCCCATGATATGAAAAGAAAATCTATTAAAAAAAAAGTGAAATTGGGATTAAATCAAAATTAGTACAAATAAGCCACTCAAAAACTAATTTTTGACATATTTCTTGTTATTTGGAGCTTGCTAGGATAGATGGGGCCAGCCTGCTCCTCGGTTCAGTGAGAGTTCAGGCAGTCTGGCAATCCTCTCCCTTTGGCCAAGGCTCCTTTTCTGGCAACATATTCCCCTGTTTCTCAAGACTCTTCTTTGCCTCCAGATTCAACAGGATGTTGACCTGGATCTCACAGAACAGCTCATGGAAAGGAAAGACCCTCTAACACAAAACAACGTCACTGGAGAGGGAACTGTAATGTCAGGGAGGGCATCTGGAAGAGGAGTCCAGGAATAAACCAGTCATTCCAAGCTTAGTTGCTTTGCATGGTTGAGTTTTATTTCCAGTCATTTTCAGTACAGCTCATGAGTCTGAACAGGGTAAGAACTTTGTGTAAAATTCAGTAAATTAAAAAAACCCCCAAAACAAAACACAAAATCACCACAGTTCCGCGGGGAAAAAAACCTGGAATTGTGTTTCCATAATACAGACCTTTCCCAGAAAAGCCAGGGACGGGTCAGCATGAAATGAAACACCACACATCTGCAAGGGAGTCTGCCCAGTTCCTCCCAGCCTTTTCCATTTTCATCACTTGCCATCACTCGAAACCTCGTGCCATGACAACTCAAAACCACAACCCAGCTCCTGCTCAGTGGGAGCTCTGGGACACTGGGACTGCCTGGAGTCAGGAGGGAGAAGGCACAGGTGATGGGAACAGTGGGTGGTGGCTGGGAGAAGTCACCACCTCCACCTCCCCTCTGCCTATGGAACAGGGTGAATCCATGTGTACAGCTGGAATGAAGCCTTGTTTTTCCCTTCCAGCAGCCACTCAGGTTCTCCATGCTGGCCTGTCCTGGCAGTTTTCAGCCAGTGGTGATGTTGACTTATTGTCCTCACAAGCCTCAAGTGACATCATTTGCCCTTTCCCAAGGCTGGGGTGACATGGACAGGGGTGAGATTTGTCGGGACCATTGCTTTGCCCTGGGGAGGTGACGCATGTGTGTGAATTCCCCTCCACAGCCTTTCTCCAAATGTTTGTGCAGGAACAGCCATAAACGGAGCTGGATTGACCCGAAGATGCAATCCAAGTCTAGGCCTTATCTGCATCACCTTATCAGGGGGAGAGAGCACAGATGCACCCCGGGAAGGGAGGGGACTGTGGCGCCAGAGGGAACGGCCTCAGCCCTTCTCTCCTGGCACGGGGAGGGGACCGTGGGCAGAGCTGGGTAATGATTTGTCATTGCAAGGGCTGGGGTGTCTCTCTTTGCAGAGGAAACCTTGGCCGTGATTGACAGCGGGGCTGTTTTTTGCCGCTTCCCTTGCTGTCGTCAAGTAATAATGAAGCTTTGTCAGTCCATCATGGACATGGATATGCCAGATTATGTGGACTCCTTGGACTCCTCTTACACCATGCTGGAATTCGACAACCTTCGGGTACTTCCCAATAACACCGGTGAGGTTTTTCTTCGTTTCCTCTTGAATAACCTCCACCTTTGTTATAAAACTGAGCGCCCAGGAAGGGCTGGTGGGAGGTGTGGGGCAAAGGGTGGAAGGGGTGATATTTAAGCAGCTGATCTGTCAACGTCTGTTGCATTCACAGTTGTGTTTGGGCTGAAATGCAACTCTTTCGTTTGCCAGTCCCATTTGGAGTTATCCTTTGCCTTGGTGGGCTGAGCGCCATGTCTTGAAGAGTTTGGCAAATGTTGGTAGAGGTCTTCATGGCACTCCTTAGGTCTGTCCTACTGTGTGGCTTATGATAGGAGTTATTACCAATATTTCTTCCTTAAAATACGTGTTTCAGTCCCATAAATACTTGAGTTGATATTTTATCCTCGGAAAACACGTCACCTCAAATGGCGCTTGTCTAAAACAGCGTGTCATGTTCAACTTGTTTGTAAGGACTTAGATTAAGGAACAGTATCCAAGTCATTACTTGCTTTATAGGTTTTTTTTCTGGATTCCAAGATGGTCCAACAGTTTTCACGGCATAAAAGACCTTGGCTCTGAGGTCGGAGTGTTTATATGCAGAGACTTCCGCTTTGTTCACAGAAGTAAAGCTCGTTGTGTGGTATTTGGTCTTTGTTATTTCGTTTTTGAGCAGTCAGAAGTGCTCTGACATAAAGTAAATGCTATTCTGTGAAATTAACTGCTCACTGTGTAAAGATAAAGGACATTTTGGTCATATTGCATGAATTCAATCGTGTGGCTGAATGAGATTCCAACGTTAGTGAAGCCTTTGGAGAGTTTTGGCAGCATTTCATTTAATTTGTTAAGGACTTTAGTGAAATTAAGATGGGATTTTTCAGGTTTGTTCATTAACTGGCTCATCAAAAGAAATCAGAGTTTCAGTAGGGCTGTTGTCCACAATATAAAATGATTACACTTATTATTGTGGGGCATGGAGGGATGTCATGAGACAAGTAACTTTAAAAGGCCTGAAAAAATTTGAATTTAGGATTGACTTCAATAAAGCTCTGGCTTCCCAAAATAGAAGATTTTCAATATATTTATTTTTGCCAGCTCCAGATAGGATGGATCTTATTTCTTATCCTTGCAGAAAGGTTTCCATCTGCCATCCCACCCCAGAAATGCTATTTAACACAGATGCTTCTCTCTGTCGCTTGCTGCTGAACAACAAGATATTTTTCACTTCTTAAGGCGGTACAAATTTCCTCAGAATTCAGTGTAGTTTTACAAATGAACCTCCAAAGCCTGTTTGGGGCTGTGTGTTGATTCACACAGTGGGACTGACAGGTTGAGTCTTTTCTGAACTTTATCGAGATCAGTATTGTGTTATTTGTTTAGTGTTAATGAGTAACGAGCTCTCTGGGGAACGACCTGTTTTGAAATTAGCTTGTTTGTCTTAGGTAAGTGTCCTCTTCTACAGTTTGTAAAAATAACTTCAAAAAAAGACCTGAAATGTCCATGCTTGGAAATATATTGCCAACCAACTGAGTTCAGTTCCCAGAGGTACCTCAAAATCACAGTTCCCTCTGTAGCTTCAGAAATATTTTAAAATTCATTAGAATCAAGAAATAAGCTCATTTTAAGCATTTTTAAAATGATAGTGGATTTCCCTCTGTAAACATGAAGGGGTGCAATATTTATTTTACTGGATTCAGGGTGGTTTCTTCCACTCTGAACAATTTCAAAATGAGAATATTTTCAATATTTTCTGGAAACCAACTCTTTCCTTCTCTGAAACATTTCATCAAAATTTTGGGTTGATTAGTACTGCAGAGCACTTCTAGTGTTGCTTTTTCTGCTTCAGGGAGCTGCCATTGGTTTGAGATTTGCCTAGATATGCATTTTGCATTTCCCCCCTTTAAATAGCCCATAATTTGCCAAATACTTTGAGACTAATTCAAAATAAAGAATAGAGTCCATCATGGAAGTAATATAAAAAATTGTCTGTTTTAAACAGAAAGAATGGCAAAAGGAAAGGAATAAAAATCAAAGTTCATTCCATGTTTCCTTTATAAAACATGTGTTGTAAAAGCAGAAATTTTCCCATTCTGTACAAACTCGTTTCCTTTTCCTTGGCTGGCATTACAAGCCATATTCTCACTTAGTTTTTATGTGCTGTTAATACTCCTTTCCTCACGCTCTCGTCAGAGTTGTCTCATTTTGCTTAAAAAAGGAAGCATTATTGCAATACTGCACTAATTCTTGAGTGGAGGGAGCGTTTTCTCCCACGGTGGTGCTCATTCCGCTGTTTTATATCTCAAAACCTCCTTGTATTTGCTAAAAGCTGATGTAGAAAGTGGCTGCCCTGCCCCTGGGCAGGGTTTCAGGGCTAACCCCCATCCTGCCCTACATTCTGTGTGCACAGGTTTTGCAATGCTGGCTTTGGCCACCAACTTTGACTGTGTGTTCATGCCCTAAAACCCACATTTGGGATCTCTTTACATTCTAGCTCAGCACGTGGAACTCAGGGATTTTTCTATCTGCCAATCACGTGCACCAAGAGTGGCTTGGATTTTTGAGTAGATCAAAGCAGAAGCCGTTCTGGGAAGTATTGCAAGATAATTCTCATATACAATGTGCATCTAGAAGAGGGCTAGCCAGTAATAAAACTGAAAGAAAAAGCAGAAAAGGGGTCAGATATAGTAAGAACATCCTCACTGTCATTTCTTATCACTGTAAAACTTGGAATCTTCATTGCAGCAGTGGTTAGGTGATGACTTAGATACAAAGGCAGTAGGTACCAAAAGTTTGTGTGCATTTTGAGTGTGAGCTTGACTAAGGGAAGGTAAAGTTTCCCATCACAGAATCACAGATTCTGAGTTGGCAGGGACCCACAAAGGCTCATGGAGTCCAACTCTTAAGTGAATGGCCCCTGCAGAGTTCAAACCATGACCTTGGCATTATTGGCACTGTGCTCTTACCCAGTTGAACTAAACTTGGCTGATCCCAAAGCTGGCGAAGCCACTGGAATATTCTCACCAGCATTAGGGCTGTAGTTTCCAGTCTTATGTAACCCACAAAAAATGGTTAAAACTTCAGGTTTTTCTGCTAGCGACCCTTGGGAACAGCCCCAGTGAGGAGTCTGACCACAGCCACCAGTCCTCAGCTCAGCCTGGGACCCACACAAGGTCAAGAGGTCTCTTCTTGGAGAACATAACCTCTTGCACCTCTCCAGTGGGAATTTCAGAGCCCCCATGGCTTAGGAACTGTTGTGTTATACCTTGGTGATGAACATCTACAACCAACACACCTCTCAGCATCCCTTTCCAGTTGTTGAGCAGGTCAGGCAGGGCTGGAGTAAATGAAACATGTATTTCACAGGCAGGGCTGGAGTAAATGAAACATATTTCACAGGCAGGGGGCTAAGCTGGCAGGGATCTTGGCTTTCCTCTGCCTTTCCTCACAGTGATCAGTCCAGGGAAAACCCACGTTCCCCAAAGACTGAAAGCTGCATGGAAATAATCTTCTGGTGCATGTGATTTCAGTTGTGCCTTTGCTCTTCTCTGAATTAATTCTCATTTGGAACTCATCACTAGTTGGTGACAGAATTTTATAATTAAAATTTATCATCATAATTAACATGTGCATTCTGGCTTAGGGCTTTCCTTTTTTTTTAATTTTTTTTTTTAATTACTGCTCAAAGAGGAAATCAGCCTTCTTCTCTTCATTTTTGTTGTACATTTGTTTCAATGGAATCCAGCACACTCAGCACATTTGTTTATTGTCATATGCTCCTTCAAAAAATAGATGGAGCAATAGATGCATGAATGTTTAGTTGTATAGTTATCCTCAAAGGACAGTACAGCTCATTTAATACTGAGTTATTAAGTATAATAAAATGAAGATTCATTGCAAAAAACCCCTAAGAGTCAGTGCAAATTACCATCAAACAGCTCTGATGTAGACAGTGTTCCCAAAGGACCCCAGTGTCACTTACTGATAAATGTGGGAGCTGAGAGTATCTTACACAAATTTTGGGAACAGGCAAATCTCAAATCTTGTCATTATGACCTAAGAATGGTCATAATATTGTCATTCTTTCTTGCCATGTTGCTCCTGTGTTGTTACAACCTCATTATTTATTCATCCATACATCAGAATGTGAATAAAGACCAACAGAGGGTTTTTTTAGGAATGTCAGGAAGTCGGATCTTTGCATTTGGGAACTTAGCTAAAATTGTCTTAGTCTCAGCTTTAGCTAAAAAAAATTGCCAGATTTTGAAAAATCAAAGCTTTATTTGCTTTATTATTTTTGGGGGGCTTTTGATTACAACTTTCATTGCATAGCAAATATTTTCACTATAAACTTTTGATGTGTATTCCTATACAAAAATAGCCTTCTCTCCCTCTCTCTGTACATATACATGATGTGTGTGGATTACCCAGAGTTATTTTTATGCATCATGGATTACAAAACTCTCTCCAGGCTGTCCTGACCAGATGACAATTCCTCCCCTTTGAGTAGTTTTCTCTAAGATTTCTCATTGCTCAATACAACATCAGCTGAGCTTTCCTCATCCCTGCCCATCTCTTCTGCGAGGATGAGTCTCATCCCAGAGACACGTCAGGATGTGTCTTGTCCCAGAGATTTTTCCAAGGTCACTGTACACCAGATTGGCTCCCCTGGAGCGCAGAACATGCTCCCAGAAGAGTGATAAATTCATAAAACCATCCTGCAGTGAGTGCCCAGGTCAGGGTGGACTCCACAAATATTCCTTCTCTCAGTGAGATGTAAATGCTCATCTGCGCCTTCGCAAAGGTCTCCTTTTTTTTCCTCCCCCAAGTTGTGCCTCAGGTTAGGAGGATTAAGAGGGCAGCAAGTCTGGTGGTTAAGGCCAAGGGAGAGGTTTAAAGAGGAGTTTTCAGCAGTGTGTACACACAGCCCAAGGCAGGCAGGGGCAGAGCTATTCCTGCCCCAAATGAGGGGGTGCAAACAGAGGCCATGACAGAGGGCATTCATGTGACCTAATTTTAGGTCACTAATTTAGAAGGTTGACCTTCCTACACACCTCTGTTGCTTTCCAGTGGAAAGCAATGAGCCTCTTCAGAGGGAATTTCAGAGCAGGAAACAGACTTAGAACAAAAGTGATCCCTGTGGGAGCTGCTGTCTCTGCCTTCCAGCTGCAGAGGAGCTCTTAAGAACAGTCTTTTATCTCCAACACTTCTGTCATGTGCATGAAGCAATTCATCCTTCCTGCCTCTGCTGCCTCTTCTCTGCTTTCTATTTATTCAAATTGACGTTTTTTCCACTGTCTTTCCTGAACACCAGCTTTGAACCATGTTCTCCAGGTGTCTAATTGAGGAGGTTGCTCCCCATCCCTCGAAAACATATATCTTGCATTCAGGTGGGGTTTCTCTACCTCTGGCAAGACAAGCAGTGATAATTGATAATTCTTCTGAGCAGTTTGAAATCTCTCTGTTTACAGAAGCAAAGCAGCTGAGCCAGTCTCAGTTGAGAGTGGGAAGAGCACGGCCACCAATTTGGAGGCTTTTAGATTGACTCTCACTGCACACACACATGTAGGGCTGATCAGTTCAATCTTATTTGCTTGAGCAGAGCAACTTACTGTGAGCTGGTCCTGGTTTCCACTACAGGAGGGTCTGATGGCCCCTGTTCTGTGCCCACAGAGGCCATGGCAGCTGAGTCAGCAAACACCAACCTGCTCCCCAACGGTGTCAACTCCCTGTGCTCCATCTGTGGGGACCGTGCCACTGGCAAACACTACGGAGCATCCAGCTGTGACGGCTGCAAGGGCTTCTTCAGGAGGAGTGTCCGCAAGAACCACGTCTATTCCTGCAGGTACCTGCCCTTGCTGCAGATAATAAATGCAATTTATGGATGCTGGGAGTGATTTGGGACAGAGATCGGGTTGGATAAAGGGCCTCCTGTGTTAAATGTCAAATTTCCATGCCATGAATGCCAGTGGTTTGGGTTGTGGATGGAGGACAGGGAGGCAAGGAGTAAACCTGATCCTGTCTCATCTGGGATCCTGAGATCTTCTGGGCTTCCGAGAAACCCCTTTGGTGAATTCACCATCCCTTCTTTCCCTATGGTGTAAATCAAGGGAAACTCATAGACCTGAGGTTTGACTGGTGTGTAAAATACACAAATACAGGCCCCGAGTGTGGAGTGACACCATGACCTTGCCACAGCCCAGCAAGACAAAGCCAAGGTGGCAAAGAACCAAAGCTCCAGAGATTTCATCTCAAATGCAGGCTTTCTTGATTTTCCCAGTAAAACCAACAATTATCCAAAAGTCTGCCACCTCCAAAGCCTCCACCCTCACAGCTTCTTGATTTTTGTTTTGAAATCAAATAAATGATGTACACTGATGTATCACTGATGATTTTACAATTATTCTGAGAAACAAGTGAAGACCAGGGATGATTCACATCCACTTTGGCATAGGTATACATTTGAGAGGATTTTTTTTTTTTAGGAGGAGACTATAAATTATAAATCTACTATCTTGGTTGACCTTAGAAAAATGGTGTTTATTTTAGAATAAGAGATAAGGAAAAAAACCCAAACCTCAAACCTGGATATACTCAAATCCTTCATCTCTAATTAAAACCTGGAAGATTTCTTTCTGTTCCAAAGCTTTTCCTCCTCTAAGGGCATTCAAAATTTTTCCAATGTGAGTCACCCTAGTTGTTCAAAGTGTTCCTGGTGTCCTTGTCACTCCAGGACACATCAGCCATGAAAGTCACCTGGGAGACAGCACTGTCCACCCACATGGTGCCCATCCCATGAGGTGTTGGATTCCTATGAAAGGAGATGGTTCCTACTGGATTCCCTGAAATGTCAGTTATCAGTCTCCTGGGAGTGAAGTTGTTATCCCTTCCTAGGAATCTCTGTGATATTTGGCAGCTTAGGGAAGATCCACAGCATTGAAGCCAAGGGAATGGCCAAGCTTTTCTGCAAGTCCTTATTTGGTGAGTTGTGCTGCATCCAGCCCAGCTCAGAGCTCTGGTGTTTATCTCAGATGTGAAGTACTTGAAAAGCCTTTGGGCCTTTGTACCTTTGGCTTTTTACCAGTCTGGGAAACTGCCTCAGCTTTTACAACCTGATGATGGTCCTGGAGGAACCCACGTCATCTCCTCCCTGCACGGCAGATTCTCCTTCCATCGCTTCACCCAACGTGGCAAGAGCTGCCAAGTCTGCTTGAACAGCCCAGAGGTTCCTAAATCCCCATTGAAATGGGGGAATTAGAAGGCCACATGCCTCAAAACAAGGTTACAGACACCATGGGCTTACAGTGCAAAATGCAATTATTCTACACTAACTTGGACAGTTAACAAGGGAGACAGAAAAACCCCAGCGCTGAACACCCAAAAACTGTCTGAAAATGGGAGATGGAGCTCCTGCAGCAGCACAACTTGAGTCACAGTCATGCTTTCACAGCCCAAACCATCCCAGTCCCTGCAGGGTGGGTGGTCTGAAGTCACTGTGCTCCCAGCTGGCAGGAGTGGGGGGGGGGAAGATGAGGAGCTGGGCCAATCCAGTGTTGATTCAACACATTTCACGCAGATCTTTGGCTCTTTTCTGGGTCCGTGCAGTGTGGGGATCAGGGAGGTCTGGGGCTGTAGCTGGGGCTGTGTAAGGGGCTGCTCAGGGTGAGGGGGTTGCAGATGCCAGGCTGGTTGCTCCATGTTGTATTTCCCATCTCCTCCCAGGTTCAGCCGACAGTGTGTGATAGACAAAGACAAGAGGAACCAGTGCAGGTACTGCAGGCTGAAGAAATGCTTCAGAGCTGGCATGAAGAAAGAAGGTAGGTGCAAAGAGACTTTTCAGAACTGCCTGCTGCTGTCTCTGGCCCTGCTCCCACTGCAGAGCATGGTGGAAAGCAGTGGCAGCCCTGGATGGAAAGATAATATTTGTGTGCCACAGTGAGAGAATTTTGGTTGGAGCTAAAAGAGCCAGTTCCCATTTTGTCTCAATTTCAGTGTGAGTCTGGTGATACTATTCACCCATCCTGAGAGGCTGATCCTTGTAGGCTATTTTAATCCTAGGAAAGGGATGGGTTTTCTCAGGATTTATTTGGTCTCTAAGTGTTTCACAGCAGCAATTTCCCCTCTCCATACCTGCTAGTGTGACTCCTAATCCCAGCTGTGCCAATCTCAGCGAGGACCTGCCATCCTCAGTCTCATTAATGCCACCAATTGACTACCCCAGACAGTGTGGTTGACTTGACTGATGCTTTTGTAGCTTCATGAAAGCCTCAGGGCAAGGCACAGCCTGAGCATGGTTCCTTACGGTGCCAGAGCTGGTCCTTGGTGGCACAGGACCATGGGCAGCACTCCTGGAGGAGATGACTCAGGTGTCTCCTGAGTAGGGATGTGAGTCAGAGCCAAACCCTCATGGGAATTATGGCATGACCATGAAGCCACCACCAGTACTGGTACTGAAGGGCCAATCCAGTGCTGTCTGACACCTTATGCTGCACTTCCCACTGGCTGTGTTAAGGAAAGGTGGAGTGTTGTACCTGCAAGTGCCTTTTCAACACACTGAAGGAAATATTAAGTGTTACAGAGACTAATGCTAAACATGAGAAAACTAATTCTGTTAACCTGGACCTACACCCAGCTTCCCTGGGAAGGTCTGGGACCTGCCACAGCATTTCTGGTCTCTGCTTATCCAGTGTCTTCATACTGGGAGAGCATGGGTGATACTGTTTTCTTGATTCCAAGATTTCTGAGCAGTGGCTGTGCTTGTTCACTGAGTGCTTGGCAAAGTGGGGGCCCAGCCCACAATGGGTGGGATGTCCCTGTGATGTGCCAGTAGCTGGGTGATGGTTTCAGTGCTTTTCCCCCTTCATTTGTGCTGTTTTCCAACCCCTTGACAGCTAAAAGATGAGGGAGGTAGAAAGAAGCTTGAGAGTTTCTTTCCATGCCACCAAGTTCACCCAAGGGATGAAATCGTGGTTCCACTGAAACCAAGGGGAAATTTGCCACTGATTTCTGGTAAATTTGTAAGGTTTCACTGGTGATGAAATAATCTTTCCAATATTCTGACCATATGTTTTCCTAGAGAATAAGGGTGTCTCGAAATTTGGCACAACTCATGGATGAAGCAAGAATTCCTGCTGGTTTAATTCAGGAAAAATGGAGAAAATACAGTAGATGGAGAAATAAATTGAGTTTAAACTAATTAAGACCAAACCACAGCTGATCTGCTCGGTTCTAAATGGGGATAAAGCCAATTGCCAATGCAGTGCTTGGAAAGGCTGAAATCTGGTTATCAGATGCATTCTTTGAGCTGAAGCATGATTTTTATTGGGTTTTATGGTAAAAGTTATAAAACCTTGGCTCATGTCTTCATCACTGATTGCAGGTTGATGGAAGATGACTCACTCCAGGTTCCACATCGTCACATTCTTTGAAACTCTTTTATGAGTGCACAGTCAGGTTGCGTGCTCACAAACTGCTCATGTGTTTGGGAAGGAAGATTTTAAAGCACCTTGAGCAAGTGCTTTTCAGAAATCAGCTCAGCTAAGCAGAGCTATATCCCAAGCACGTGTGCAGGACTGTGGAAGACATTTTCTTGCACAATTGTGTGCACAAAAAGAACACAGTTATTTGCTTTGAGGTGGTTCTAGATTAATGTTAAACAGAATTGCAATGTGTTAGGGGAATAGAAAGGCCATGTCTTGGATAGAGCAGTATTAGGATACAAATATTTGTGCAAGATGTTTTGGCAGTGTGCACCAGTTGGTGTTGGGAGATGCAGTGGTGACACCCACACTCACCGTGCTCTGTGTCCCAAGAGTTTGGCACTCCCTCCCTGGCACATCCCTTTTGAGCCAGCCCCTATAACTGCAATCAGACTTTCCAGGGTGTGGCAATAGCATTGTTTATCCACAGCAGAGGGAAATGATCCTTTTCCCAGGGACAATACACCTGGGGAGGGGTGAGCAGGGCTGTGTCACCCTTGCTCCTGCCCCACTGACCCACTGCTCGGTGTCTGTGTGCGTACAGTGGTGGGGAACTTGCTGTTCCCCAGCAAAACCAACTGATAAACTGGAATTTTGGATCCAGACTGATTTTTTTTTTCCCCAGTGTTTTAAGACATGATGCGACACATTTGGATCTTTCTTTTTTTTCTCTCTCTTCCCCTCCCCTGTCTTTTTCCATTTTGGAAACAATTCTAATGGATAAGAAGTTGCAGGAATTATGTAGCCTGGCAGAAGAGAAATTTATCTCTAAAGAAAAATCCATATGATGCAAGGACCTCAGCTGCTTTTCACTGTCTCAGGTCAGATATTAGGAAAAGGTTCTTGATCCAGAGAGTGCTTGGGCACTAGAGCCTCACAGATCTCAGGGAATGTTTGGACAACACTCTCAGGCACATGGTGGGATTTTTGGGCTGTCCTGTGCAGGGCTAGGAGCTGGACTTTGATGATCCTTGTGGATCCCTTCTAACTGATATTATTCTGTAATTCTGGAATTATAAGCTGGCTTTCTATAGGGGCAGCAGTGTAAGGTGTAGGGTGAGGTTCTTGGCACCCAGTGCAGCCAGGCTCTGTTCCTGATGGATTTGGGGCAGCTGGAAAGATGTTGTTGAGAAAAGTATCAGTAAGATCTTCAGATTGCCTTGTTTGTATATTCTGATTCTGCTTTTGGAAAGGACCAACACTGCCCCACACCTTCAGGCTTGTGAACTGAGATGGGATCCAGGTTCCATTGGCACCAGTGAGGGAAAAAAGGGGCCTAAACTTGAATCTTGTGAGAAGTCCAGGCCCAAGATTTCTTAGAAATTAGGTCATTCAGAAACACTCTCAATTGCATTTTTGGTACCAATTATTCACTTCAACAACAATCATTAAAGTTGGGAAGAGGGGAGAGGAAAAGGCTTCCCTGAACACAAACCCCTTCTGGTCTCCTCAAACACCTCTAAGATCAGGATTTGAGATTTTTACAGAGGATTCACTCCTTTATCCTTGTTCTGTGGTTCAGGCCAGGACTGTGCTGCAGGGTGATCTGGGGGTTTTTCTCGCTGTTCTCCCTGTTTTCTCTGCACCGAGGTTCGATTTCTATCGTCTTGCCCAATGTTACTGGACAGGTTTTTGGTCACTGCAGCATCAGTGGCTGAGGAGAACATCAGGTACTTAATCACACAAAGAAAACAGCAGGATACTATTTTTAGCGTCTGACTGAGATCATGTTTAACCTTGAATGAATTAGCAGGGTGTGATTTCTCAAGTGAGCCAGGTCATCTCACTCAGAGCTGAGGGAAAACCTGGAAGCCTTTTGAAATGCCAGCACTGCACTGTCAGGATTCACTTTGCTGGTGGAAAAAACAGAGGGGTTAATATTTAACCTCTCATCTCCTTCAAAGTATTTTATGAATGTACATGAACTTCTTTAGTTTTATGCAGAAGAAAAAAGAATTATTTCATCACTTACTGCTGCAACAAAGTGGGAGGGTCTGAGGATGTTTTTTATTTATTACTGTGAAATTGGACATGTTTATAGGACAGTTTTATTAGTGTTTCATGGGACCTCTGTTTTGTTTCATACCTTTTGTTTGCACACCTCTTCTGCCAGTTTTCAGAACCTGGGACTGCAGTTTATTGCACAGAAGGATGGAAAGATAAATGATCTTGTTCACCTGCAACAGTCATAAATCAGCCCAAAAGCCCATGAAAGGATTATATGTACATGTACCATTGGGATTTATTTTTGAATAGAATATACCACACCTACAAAATCAGAGGCTTCTTGGGGTAAAACCATTATTTGTGGATATAATTTAATCAGACAGCAGGAGGAGTAAATCTCTCAGTGGAGACAGAAACGCTGTGAGCACAGAGCACTTGCACCCCCTTCCTCCTGCTCTCTGTGTCATTTATTAATATATTTCCAACTCCACCAGCGTTACATGAGGATGTTTTTAGTGAAATAATAAATAATGGAAACAGAAATTCCCATTCCACAGTTGCTGTGGAAAGTTACTGGTTTGCTGCTCTCCCCTTCCAGCCAGGGCTTGTGCCCATTGGACTCCCTGGAGGTTCCTCATCCCCGGCTCTGGACCTGTGTGGCAAAGCAGCACAGACAAATTGTTTGGGAGGCACGGGTTTGTTGCAATCCCACAAACACTCTGCTGTCTGCTCAGAGCCTCCCGGCTGCTGGAATCCTCCGTGTGCTCCTGGCAGGAGAATCCAGCCTTGCCCTGAATAACAAAACCCTTTCGAGGGCTCCTCTGTGTCACAGGGAGAATATGTTTGTCTTCCCATCAGCTTCACACAGTCAGAACACGCTGTAGCCCGGGATAATTCTCCAGAGGGAGACAGGCATCATTCTGCCCTCTCTTCCCTCTCTCCAGGGAAAATCCCAGCTTGGGGCCGCACTGTTCCTGGGCAGCACCATCATGGGGACTCACAACCACTGACGTTCCCTTCCAGGTGTTTATTTGCTTTGGGAACTGCAGAGGACAAGATTAGAGGGGAAAAAAAAACCCAAACCAAGGAGCAAAGCTTTTGCCAAGAACACACTGGAAATGGCAGCCCCTGAGAGTCAGTGGGATCTAGCACTGGGGTTTTAGTCCTTCCTGCAAGTTTGTTGAATTTATTGAATGGAAAGCCAAGATCACAGCCCAGCCCAGCACCCCCAGGGCCAGCATGTCTCACTGCCTCACCAAGAGTGACCTATCCCATCCCTTTTACAAACACAATAAATATAACAATATAATTACCACACAGTAATAGATTAATTTTTGTGGCAGGTAAAACATTAACTCCGTTTTGTATCTAATTCCATCACCCCTTGGGTACTTTCAGGGTTAACACCCAAATCACCTTGAGAAAGTTGTTCTGTACCATCCCCTTATACCTGAAGTTTGAGTTTATCAGAGCATGAGGGAAACACTGAAATATGTGCCATAAAAAGTCCTGAGTGAAAAACAGGCTGAGGCTTCTTAAAGTTATCTGTCATTTGGGATCAGGTTTGCCTGGGATTGTTTGATTTGTGTAAAATCAGGTGTATAAATCTGTAGGCAAAATTTGTACCTTTTCTTGTAAATGGGCAAAGAGCCCCCATCATTCCCCTAGAGCTTTATGGGGAAGCATCTGATATGAAACCAGAGTAGAAACTTGGTGTAGAAACTCGGATGGGGGCTTTCTAAAATAGTCAGTGATGGCACAGATTTGGTCAGGCTTGTTTCTCCTCAGTGTTGGATGCTGCTGCTCATCTTCCTGGTGTCCCAATAAAAGCCATGAGGGCTTTTATAATTAATCCATTCCAAAGATTAATTATAGCTTATGATTCCTATAACCACCCTCACCTTTGGGTTGATGGGGGTCCCTGGCTGGACACCCCCAATCCAAAGGCAGTGGAAGTGCTGTCTAAGATGGATTAGTGGAGCCTCCCAAGGTTTTTCCTCTAAATTAATGGCTAATTGTCTGTATGTAGAGTCCGTAGCCTGAAAAGGCTCCAGGAATACGTTTGTGTGTTGCATCTTTCACAACGCACTGTGCCTCAACCTTGCAGGCAGGGTTGGCTCTGAAGCTCAAGGTGGTTTTGGAGCCCAGCAGACCCCCCTGAGCAGAGTCAGGTCCTGACTGACAGCCCCAGATCTTGGGAAATAAACACTAGGCTCCTGCTGATAACGGGAGATATTGATTTTTGCCACTGTTTCTTGTTTTCTGCCCTTTCACTTTGTTGGCCTCTCATTAGAGGCTGGGTAGGAAAACAAAGCAGTGGTTGGACACGAGCTGACAAAACCCCCCTTCCCCTCCTTTGCATGAATTCCCAGGAATGAGAATTCCTGTGCAGAGTGATGCTCTAAAACAAGTCCCAGCAGCGAGGCAAAGCCTCAAAAGAATGATGGCAAAATAATTTTGCTGACTCCTAAAAAAAAAAATAAAAATAATCTCTGGAACAATGTTCTCCAGTGGCCACTTTTGAGACAAACTCACGATGTTTTACATGCAGAGGGTTAAAGCACAGTGACTCATGCTTGGGCAGCTCTGTCTGAGTCATTCCTCCTAAATAAAACGAAAGGAGCCTGGAATTGCTGGATGAAGGAGGAGGGATGTGTTGCACTATCACCACATGCTAAATCTTCCTGCTCCCTTTGCTTTAAGGACCTGACAATTGCGTTTCTGAGCTGTACCAAGATGTATGAGCTGCCAGGAGAACGCCGAGTCTGTGTTCAGGCTCCTTCCCCCAGCCCTGTGTGCCGCTGGACAGAGGCAGCAAGGCTTGGGGGACAAACCAACACTGAGAACACGTTGGATTCAATCTAAATTCTCCTTTTTTTTCTCTGCTGCTGTTTCGTTTGATGGCTGCAGTAGAGGTGACTCAGCTTTTGGGGCCCTTGTTGCAAAAATAAGCTGCTGAAGTGCAATGCATGCCTTATGTTCAGTGTGCAGGGCTGGTGGAACATGGGCTTGTGCTTCAGGGAAAAGGATGGCTTAAAGGGTGGAATGGGCCTCAGAAATCAGTGCTTTTCTCAAATCACCATGGTATGGTCATATCTTTGTGTCTGGGCTGACCTTCACTCTGCTGTGGTCCCTACAGTGAATCTATGGCACTGATCTTATTAACAGGACACTCCGAGCTGCTTTCCAGCTCATTTTCCAGTGATTTGCAGAGGGTGGCAGCAGTGCTGGGGGTAAACCCTGGCTTGGTCTGTTCCCCAGCACGGCTGTCAGGGTTCTGAAAAACAGCAGCACGATGGACAAGGCTGAGGAAATTCTTTTAAGGAGGAATTGGTGAATTTAAGTTTCCAATGTTTTCAGCTTCTTTAAAGAAGGAACTCTTCCTGCTCCCCATGAGTGGTGGAGATGTCCCCTGGGGAACTCCACTTGTGATGTTTCAGGGGCAGGGGACAATTCAAGGCTGCTTTGAGGTGGGATTAGAGGATGAGTTTTCCAGTGCTTCCACAACGTGAGATGCAGCCTCAGGAGCATCGTGCTGTGCCAGGAGCTCAGGAGAGGTAGAAAGGGGATTAAAGGCCAGGGCTCCAGCAGTGTGGGTGTGTTTCCAAGTGAAAAGAGTTAACACTAAACTCCCCCCGAGCTGTGTCAAACCCAGTGGGACCAGCTGATGCTCCACAAGTGTTGCCCTGATTCCCAAATAGCCTCATCTCCCTCTTGTGCTTGGGCTTCTCCTTGAGTTGCCTTTTTCCCTTCCTAGGAGCCTGTTTACTGTTATTCCATCATCCAACAAGAGTGGAGAGGCTCTTGCAGGCACTGAGGGCCCATCCTCTCCTGCTGGGGCAGCTCAGGGAGCAGCAGCCATTGCTTGGGGGGGGATGTTTCTCACTGTNTCTGTCCCTGGGGGGGATGTTTCTCACTGCTCTGTCCCTGGGGGGGGGGATGTTTCTCACTGCTCTGTCCCTTTCCAGCTGTGCAGAACGAGCGGGACAGGATCAGCATCCGCAGGAGCAGCTACGAGGATAACGGCTCCCTGTCCATCAACGTGCTCACCCAGGCTGAGGCCATGGCACAGCAGGTATGGCAGGAGGGGACAGCCCTCCCCATGGCCACTAAACCACCCAGGGCTCCTTTCTGCCCTTGGATGGCTCTTGCACAAACCCACAGGGAAGAAAATGCGTCAGGGGTACCCAAAAGCAGACAGGAGAAATATTTGATGTGATATCAAGGCAACACGTCCTGCAAGGAGAACATGCAGCCTTTGGGGTGTGAGATACAAAGCTGACATTCCAAGGGAGTACTGCAGATCCCAGGTTCCCTGTTTCTCTCAGCCTGAATTGTTGCAGCATCCCTAAAAACCCTTTGTATCCACACAGAAGTTTATCTCTGCTTGCTGCACACTCTGTCCTTCTCTGAACATAATGTTCCCGTCATGGTTGATTGTATCTTTTCCCATAACTTCTTTATCAAGATAATGATTTTGGGGCAGAAAAATAACGTGAATAAAATCTCTGGGCTTCAGCTAATGCTGATTGCTCTTTTATTTCATGTTCCACCATGAATTTCACCCTGCCTGTCCTTCAAATTCTTATGCAAATAACCTTTTTCCACGGGAACATATGGTCCAGATGTTGCATATTACATGCAGCAATGAGTCCACTTCCTTTTCAAAAATGACGCTGTTTTAACCCTCCAGCCACCACACAGCCCTTTAGAGATGAAAAAGGGGTTTTCTTTTGTCCCAGGCAGCAACTTGGAGGAGAAAGGCTGGATGCATTTCATGCATTTTGCTGGTTCAAGTGATTGATGGGAAGCTAAGCCCCGGTGCTGCTGCTGGGAATGGGAATATTAATCACATTTTGTCCTGAGCCATCCCGGAGAGTAGGGAAGGAGGCAGAGGAGGGAGGGGTGTGTGTTGGGACTGAGCACCACCTCGTGGAGGCTGCACCATGGGCTGTGCATTGTGCAGGGCACGAGGGTGAAACCATGGTTTGAAACGACTTGCCAGGAGCCTCATGAGGATAAATCATTGCTGTGGAGGGTGTTAATGCGGCTTTGAGCTGGTACCAACACAACGGGGCTGTTTCTCTTTCAGTATTTGTCGCTGAGCCCCGCGCACAGCACAGACATTGCAATGAAGAAGGTGGCGACCATCAACGACGTGTGTGAATCCATGAAACAGCAGCTCCTGGTGCTGGTGGAGTGGGCAAAATATATCCCGGCGTTTTGTGAGCTCCCACTTGATGACCAGGTAAAATGCAATGGTTTGCAACCCCCTGGAATCCCCAGCCTTCAGTAGGAATTCCCAGCTGCACCTTTCAGCAGGAGAATCTGACATTAATATACAGATCACCCTATGTAGAGCAATAAATTCACAGGAGATAAAGAGTAATAAAGGCTGAGGGATCAATTAAAAATAGGTTGATTAGCCCAAATCCCCCAAAATCTGACACAGTTGGTCACTCCAGTCTGCAAAAGGACCCAGTCAAAAAAGATTGATTTTTTCACTTTACTGGTACCTGATATAAAAGCTGTTGATTTCCCAAAACTCAAATTACTCTTTGCCCTTTTAGCTGAAAACAACTTCTTATTTAGTTTGCCATGAACATAGTATTTCTCAAAGCGGATATATAGTAATATTTTCTAGCTCTTAATAGTACTTTATCTGTAGAACTGACAGACCTAAGGAAACACCAAATTTGGCTTAATTAAAAGCAACAGCTCTCCTTTCCCTCTCAAATCTAATATTATGTCTTTCTTCTGTGCCATCTCCAGGTTGCCTTGCTCAGAGCCCATGCAGGGGAGCACCTGCTCCTGGGGGTGGCCAAGAGGTCCATACCATACACTGATTTTCTGTTGTTAGGTAAAGTAGTGAAACACACTCCTGCTTTTATAATTCACACCCCTGAGTCATTGCCAAGTATCCTGAATCCCTGGAATCCCCTCTGAACACCTGGGTTGAGACTCAGTGCTTAGGAAGTCTCTGGAGAAGTGTAAGAAGGAGCAACTAAATTCACTGGGATTTTTATAACTGTTCTCTTACTGCCTTGAAATTGTGGATGAGAAAATTCCCAGTATTTAAATGGCATCTCAAACTATTTTACCTTGCTTTTGTAACTGAAATTGCCAGAACACAAGCAATGAGGTATGTGGGTATCAGTCCTTAAAAACTTAGCAGAAAGACCTATTAAAAATTAGAGTGTAAATAGGTATTTCCTTTTCATGTAGCTCTCTGCCACCAAAACCACAGGTGGGATTATTCTTGGAAAAATAAGAATACTGACATTGAAAGCCACACATTAAAGAGGGAGGGATATTTTGTTTAAAAGAAAAACATGCCAAAAATAAACATGCAACACTGCTTACAAACAGATGCTTGATATAACAGAGGGTAAAGCAGAGCAGAACATGGAGCAGGCTTTGTGTACAGTGTGGGAGCACTGACATGTGCAAATGAGATAATTAAGAACAAAAGAATGAGGTCCATGCCTTGCTTCTCAATTGTGGATCAGATTAGGAAGCTGCAGACTGGAAATGGGCACTGGGACTATCTGGCAACACCAGATGAGACCATGCTGGATGAGACCATGTCTGCAGAGCCACGGCCAAAATCTGATGGTGGATTTCTCTTGCCTCCTCAGGGAATGATTTCATCATCCCCATGCACTGCCCAGAGCTGGAAATTGCTCGTGTGGCCACCAGAATCCTGGATGAGCTGGTGAAACCCTTGCGGGACATCCAGATCGATGACAACGAGTACGCCTGCCTGAAAGCCATCATCTTCTTTGATCCAGGTGAGCTTCCTGCTGCCTGCCAAGCACGGGGCTTGCAAAGGGCTTGGGGGCTCTCCACCAGGAAAACCCCTTGGAAGCAGCCCTACATCTCACCCTGCCTGTGCTGTAGTGAGCAGTGCTCAGCAGCGCAGTCAGAAGTGACCTTTCCCTTGGCATTTTGGGAACTCCAGCCAGGCTGATGTGCAAGGCTCTGCAGGCCCTGGAGGAGTTTGGCTGCTTCAGTAGCTTGGCTTTGGGGAAGCCCATCAGCCTGAAATGCAGGAGATGATTATTAAGGACATATATGCCTGCCATGAATTATGTATAAGCAAAGTGAGTCAGCAGAGCAGCAGTGGAGCATCCACCAGGGGCCAGAAAGCACCATTAAAAACCACAGAGAGCTGGGCTGCTCAGGGCACCCAGAAACACCAGGGATTTGCTAATGCATCTTGCTGGCAGCCAACAATGACCCAGGGTAGGGCTGATCCACACACGATGAAGAACTGGGAAACACAGCAAAAACCCCAGCTTGTTTTGAAGCTTTTCTGTACCTCATTCTAGAAGTCTTGGGGGTTTTGTCTCAGCCCAGCCCCCCCCCCAGGCATTTCTCCAGCACACACACAACCTCCTCTTGATGCAGCACTCTGATGTCTTCAATGTGTATTGCCCTGGAGCTTGCAGAAGAGATGGTGGAAAAATCCCAAGCCCAAAACAACTCCCTTTTATCTTTGGTGTCTCTTAGCATAGAGATAATAGGGTATCTTCCAGTAATTCTTGTTTTTTTGCTGCATTCTCTGATTAAAAATTAAGATACGGGATTTTAGAAACACCAGGAACTTTGGCTTGCCAAAGCCTGCTGTGAAGGGAGTGAAGGTGGTGTTATCAAATTGAGTTAGACAAATTACCTTCTCAGATGATCAATGTCTCTGTGCAGCTTTAGATCAATGTGACAGTGAGGCACTGAGATTTCAGCTGAAAGGGAAATGTGTGAAGATCTACAGAAGTGAAGTTTATTCATGCTAATAAGCAGGCATGTCCTCAGAGCTCCATGCTGACATACAATCATTTGTTAACCACTTTATCTCATCTCTTGGCACGATGATCCCTAAAATGTGGTGCCTGTGGATTCTTTGTAGACAGTGAAGAAAATGGTGCAGTGATCCAGAAATTTCAGCTTTAGATGATACCAGCAGAGGCAGGAGGAGAAAGCTGCAAAGCCCAGCACTTCACCTTACCCAGAGTCACATTTATTTGCTTAAGAAAAGCTGGACAAGTGGTCCATGAAAAAAAGGATCGACCACAGGTCAAAGGGAGGAGATCAAGAACCTGATGCTGCAGTGGGTGTGTTGACAGCATCCAAACACTAAAACTGCCTGGATTTAGTGGTAGTAGCTGGGACCCAAAATTTTCAGGGGAAAATTCCAGGCTGCTTCCTTAGAAAAATAAATGTGGTTTAACTTCTAAATCTTTCCTTATCACTATTGGCAGACATATACACCTGAAGCAAGCTCTTATTACTGTTTCTCCTCAAAGTCTCTTCAAATTACTGTTTCCCAGTCCCACGTGAGACATGAAGCAGTGGCAGCCCAGTGCTAATCTCTCACCTGATCTTGGAGTCTCTGCCAGAGAACCACTGGCATCTCATCCTTTTCCCTCTACAGAGCTTGACTGACAGGGAGCCGCTTCTTTGGTGACTCAAGCCAACAATTAACCTCATTTTTTAACTCTCCCAGACTGCAAAGGCCTGAGTGAGCCCGGGAAGGTGAAGAACATGCGCTTCCAGGTCCAGGTCAACCTCGAGGATTATATCAACGACCGCCAGTACGACTCCCGAGGCCGGTTCAGCGACATCCTGCTCCTGCTGCCCCCCCTGCAGAGCATCACCTGGCAGATGATAGAGCAGGTCCAGTTTGTGAAGCTCTTTGGTGTGGCCAGGATCGACAGCTTGCTGCAGGAGATGCTGCTGGGAGGTACAAACGCTGCTGAGGAAGACAGAAAAGCTGGTTTATTCCATGGCTGTTACAGGGCTTCGTGTCTGGGTTTGTGTCTTCTGAGGGATGTGTGGTGGGGACAAGAGGGGGAAGGGTTTTAAATTGAAAGAAAGTAGGTTTAGATTAGATATTTTGAAGGAATTCTTTACTGAGGGTAGTGAGGCACAGGTTGCCCAGAGAAGCTGTGGCTATTCCATCCCTGGAAGTGTCCAAGACCAGGTTGGAGCAACCTGGGATAGTGGGAGGTGTCCCTGCCCATGGGAGGGGGGTGGCATGAGATGATCTTTGAGGTCTCTTCCAACCCAAACCCTTCTATGATTCTATGATGGGTCCCTCTCACTCCAGTCCCATTCCAGAGCCGTTTCTTTCCAGTCTAGCTCTAAAAAGCTGGAGTTTTATAGCAATGGGTGCACTCTGTGGTGAGTCACACCAGTGACCCACTTGACTTTCAGGCTGCATACCAAACAGGCTGTTTGCAGGCAGACAACATATTTTTTGCTAGCAGCACACAAAAGTTCTAACCATATGGGAAACCCTGATAAGAGCAACAATTGGGACACACCCAGAGACAGAAGAACAGTGCAGTTGGATATTAGTTGAAATCCCAGACATCCCAGGAGGTTGTTTCTAGACAGTGAGAGGCTGAGAGCAAAAAGGGCAGCAGAGCAGGAAGGAAGCAAAGATGAGCCATTAACCCTCACCCACAGAGGTCTTCCACATCCTCTGAATAAAGAAGATTTAGCCCAGAGCATCTGGTTTCTCAATAACAATGCAAAGAATGATGTCTTTTCCCACTTCCACTGCAGGAGCCACCGTTGATCTCCAGTATCAGCCAGGACCTCCCAACCTCAACCTGGAACCACTGCCAGGACATGTCCTCCAAAGCAACATGAGCTCTGTGATTCACACAGCTCCAGATCGTAAGTGGACATCTTTACTTTGTGTCAGCATAACGAAGGGACTGGGCAGGAGAAAGAGTTTAGAAAAAGATATTTAATTTTATTTTTTATGCTTAAGCATCACAGAACTCACAGCCCACCTGGCTGACTCCTTGACAAGCTTCCAAAGAGTAGCTGGGATTTTTCACATGGTAGCAGGATCCAGAAGGATTTTGAGAAGTTACTAAAACATCACAAGTTTGAAAAAAAAGACAGAAATCTAGAGTGGGGATAATGTGCCTCTATGGATGTGGGCAGCAGTGGGAAATGCCACAAAACAGGACACATGGTTATTTGGGGCAGGAGTTCCCTGTGTAAAGCTGGTTGTTGTCAAATAATATGACCTGAATACAAGACTATCTTCAGGCCATGGCTGTTGGTTAAAGCATTTATCCACTATAAGACCATGCTCTTAAGAAAAGAAAGTAGAACAGGAATTATAATTTAACAACCACTGCTATGTAATCACAATTCTTTTCACCCAGTCTCCTGCCAGTTACACTCACATACCTCTTGTAGTGCATTTTGCTGTTTCTCAGCAATACAAATGCTGGCATCATGTATTTTAGGTTGCTTTTATTTATTTTTTAAGCCACCTTACAGCAAAGGAGATTAGGGAGATGCTGTAAATAAGGAACAGTGGCCAGCAGGCTAAGCTCCCTGAGGAGAGGGAGGACTGAAAAGCAGTTGAGGGCATTTCCCAAATGCAAAATACTGAGAAGAGCTGGCATGTGCTTATCAGTTCACCCTGTGCCTCCTCAAAACCAAGAAGGAAGAAAATGTCTGAAACTGGGAAGGATCCACTTGCCCTGTCCCTCAGGCTTCATTCATAGGCTGGCCTGCTGATTTCATTTGGGCACCACTCTATGGAACAGCATCCAAGTCCCCGTTAATTCTGTTTTTTGTCTCTCCCACAGCATCTCCTGAAACATCCCTTCCATCTCCTTCTCCAAGCACAGGCAGTGAAGACTATAAACTAGGCTCTGGTGCAGGACCCAGCACCATAGTGCAGCTCCTGCCTCAGACAGTGATACCCAAGCAGGAAATTTTATAGGGAGAGGTGGAAGGAGAAGCTGGGAGCAATGTGCAAACCCTGCTCAAAGTGAAACGGGCCCTTTCTCTTTGCAGAGGCAAAGCACTGCACACCCTGTCCCTGCCCTGAGTGAAGCATCAGCTCCCAGCCTGCAGCAGGATCCTCACCACAGGAATTCCCACCACCATCACCCCCAGTGCACAAGGGATTGGGGTTCATGCTCTTCCCAGAGAACCACGAACTGCCAGCTCTTGGGAGCAGGGCTTCCATTTGTGTTTGTTGTGTGATCACCTTTAAAAGCCTTCAGTCACTTTCTTCATCAAACCAAGTGACTCCCACAGCTCCTGCTGACCATTAATGTCTCCAGGGCGTCTGGAATTGGTAGGAAAAAGTATTCCCATCAAAAATTTAATTACACTCCCATTTCTCCTGGGGAGCTTTAGGAAGAATCTCTTCATAACCATCACTTCATTCCACAGAGATGCCTCGTTCCACATAGATCAGGCAGCATTTAATGCTGATTATTTATGATCAGAAATGCCAACATTTTGTCATTTTCCATGATTTCCAGTATATCTAGAGGCCAGTTCTGAGTTATTTAATGTCTCTTGTACTTTGTGAGCACATCTCCCCCAGCTCTAAGAGGATAGCAAGGATCTCTGCCTCTCACTGAGGCTGCTGCTCTGGCAAACCCACAACTCAAGCAGCTTTGAATTACCCAACCCCTGCTTTGTACCTTCTGCAATATTTGACTGCAAACATATTTGGAAGAAGCAACAAACCAACCCAAAATGCCTCAGACTACCTTCACCTTTAGATATGATTTTGCTGTCTTTTATTAGCCAAAAGAGGCAGGTTTTCTGTGAACTACTGGGAAAAAATATTTGTATTTCTGTACTTAACTTTAATCATTGGTAGGTGACCAACTATTAATCATGTTACAACTCCTTAAATAAGCCCACCAATGCCTGTACAGCCTCAAGTGGTCCAAAAGGGTGGTTGATTTGAAGGAATGGGACTCCATTAGAAAGCAGATTATCACACTTCTACACAACTTATGCTCATTTATACAATGCCCTCATCAGAGAACTCTGGAGGGATCAGGAGTGGCCCTGCTGAATTGGAGGACATGAGGGAAAACTCTTGGTTCTCTCCCACTGGACAAATTCCCAGCCCCGTTCCTGGCAAAACCGAGATGCTGGTGCCCAGTGGTGGCTTTTGGAAGTACTTGGAGTTCTTTGGATGGAGGACACTATGGAAGTGCCATTTTATCCATTGAAAGAGAAGGTGGGAAGAGCATCTGAACATCCATGAGAAGGGGAACACTCAATATTCATTCCTTGGAGAGACATTTTAGCATTGCCCATTCTACAGCACCAAAAATCTGAAAACCATCAAAGACTGGGTTGAGTTTCACCTGGATCACAGTGCTTTATTTTTCTCCTGTCCACGATGAATTTGATGTGACATTAAATGCTGATAACTCTGATTTGAAACATTTCTATCTGGAAACCACATCCCACTGCAACCATTCCTGCTGCAACTGTACCCAGCCAACATTCCAGTTCCTCCATCAGGTCCCTTGCATTCCTTTTGAAGACATTAAATGTACATTTATACTCGTTAATGGTAAGGAAATAAATCGATGGGGGAAATAAATTCCCTGTTCTCATATTTCAGATGGACAGTTGGCCTTTTGTCTTTAATTCAAAACCCTTTCCAAGGTTCCCTACTGATTTCTCCAATGCAAATAGCTTTGGAAATTATTTTTCATAAAAAATCACCTATGGCTGCAAAGCTCAGCTTTCACTTGAGACTGATGGAATTAACAATCTAAGATATTATAGGAGAAAATAAAGTTGTTGAGGAACCAGTGAATCTCAGATTCAGCCTATAGTGAAGTTCTGCATCAAGAAACATTTACTGTATTAAGGCCCCAAAATAGATGCACAGCAAAAATCCCTTTCTGGCTTCCCTTTGTGAAACCCTCCTCTAAATTAAACAAATATTCTTATGCAAACATACCTTGGAAGTGACTGTTTTCTCAGATTTATTGGAACCAAGATTTTGGTAATCACAGAGGTTCACAGCTATCATTTAAAAATATTTCAGTTGTCAGGCAAGATGCCACAGCTTATCAGAATGGTGTCTCTCAGGTGCTGAGGTCTTATCTCTATTTCTCTCCAACTTATGTTTCCTTGCCAATTATAATACTTGGCACCATTAACACTGAATCTAAGTATTGTATTTTCTTGCACTACAGTATTAAGAGAAATTGCAGCAATATTTTGGAGGTGCAAAGTTTCACTCATATTATTCAGACACTAAGCCTGTGATTGTTTTGATGCCTCTTGGCTGTTCTCCAGGCTCTAGCTGGGTATGACAAGAGTGATGTGCATTACAGGAGCTTATGTGTTACCAGAACACAGCCAGGAAATACTGAAAAAAAAAATTTAAGACATTCAGAACACATAAAAAATACAGCAAAGAAGCAAAATAAAAAAATCTCATCAATGAAGGAGCACCAACCCATATTAAACCATGAATACATCACATGAATTGACTTGTAACTGTTCAGAAGAATCACTTAAAAATATACAGAAGCAATGCTGGTGCACTTAAGTGTTATTAATATATTCCATCATCATTTTACAGTCCAATTTCTGTATTTCAAAACCTCTTAAGACATTTTCCTTTGCCAGTGGCATTAAATACATTCACATATGACCATGGTACCAACAGAAAGAGGTGAGAACAATTGTAAAAACACATTTCTTGTGCACAGGACAGGCCTAAAGTAGCCCATAAATAAATTCCTGCTTGCCCAGGGTTCAGGAAACAATATTGACATTACTCCTAGAAATTAAACAAGAAAATAAAAAAAGGAGATAATTGGCAGGATCCATCTGCAGAGACGTCTGTTCCCTTTGGAGAGCAAACAAACTCTTCCCTAAAACACGTGTAAACACAGCCCAGGCCGAGTGTTGTGGCACAAAAACATCATCAAATCATGAACCTGCTTAAAATCACAAACAGCACTGGCCCAAAGTCTGTGCTAATGGTTTTGGAGCTATTTTGTGTGGAAAGGTGTGATATTACACCCAGAAAGGATAACAAAGTATTTTTCACAGTTACTGCAAATGGGAAATATATTGTTTGCAGTCCCTCCATCCTTTCCTGCCCTTGTAAACCTGAGTTCTCCTTCCCCCTGGTGGGGTGGACACTCATGAGCTGCTCCTTCCTCTCCAGGCTGCAGGACCAGTGGGAAAAGCCAATATTTTCACAGACAAACTGGGGAATCCAAATTTGTATTTCACAGAAAACCTTGGACGTGCAGAGCCTGAAATATTGTGGCAAGTTTTCACCCAGGAAGTGTTTTCCCACTCACCTCAGTCAAACAGGGTTGGACACAGATATCTTTAAGGTCCCTTCCAACCCAAACCAGGCCATGACTCTATAATTAGCTTAAAATCCTTCATAAGCAGAGGAACATCCTTAATTTGGAGAAATACCACCTGTTATTTGATATAAATACATATAAATTACAAGTCAGTGGATGCAAGACTATTACCCAGCCTAAACATATGTGAATACTCACACAGATGTGCAACAAAAAGGTGACAGGTAGAGAGGTTAATCAACTAAGACTTCAATTCATTAGTTTATTTTTTTTTACATTAGAAAAATTACAACATAAGGGTTTGAAAAGCCAAGTAAACTGGATTTCACACACACACACACACACACACACACTTGCTAAGTCACAGGGTTCAACCGCTTGAAGTGATAATTTCTGATTTCCATCATTAAACAATATACACGTTAAAAGCCTCATGAGAAAGCCAAGACACATTTTTTCCCTCCAATCTTTTAGGTGTGCAACTGAATATGCACAATTTTTGCTGAACTTCCAGCTTTCCCCTCAGCTACACGAGACAGTTTTGTTCGTTTGACTGCAATTTCAGTGGATTTCCACCGAAAAATTCTCCAGCATTAAACACCATCCCCCCAGGCAAACTGAACATATTCCATAGTATTGCACAGTTTTGTTTGCAGGGCCATAGATAATAAATGGATCCCTCAGGAATTTCACTCACCCAGTGCTACAAAACCTGATGAAGCTGAACCAAGATGCCACAAACTGCTACAAAGAGATGGAGAAGCAGGTCACTAAAAAAAGAAAGTACAGCTTGTGCAGTGCATAAACATTGTGATGCAAAATTCTTCAGCATGTTGAGCTGCTGGAGGTGGGACAGGTCATCAGTGCTACTGGCTGAGCAAAAGCAAGAGCAGGATAATTTTAAGGCAAGTCCCAAAACGGGGAGCTATTTACTTTCTAGGCACAATTTCAAGCTATGCATCAAGGCTCCTGCTTTATCCTTTAATTGTCAGTGATTTATAGGTTAACAGTAATATAGAAAACATAGTCTAAATGTCATTTTTAAAGAATTCATTTTAGCTGAATTTCATGACTTGCAGCTTGTATTTCATTACTTGCAGATTTATAAACATTCCTTAGCACTACTGTTGTTTGTCAGGCCCACAGAAAGTTCTAGATCTATATTGCTCTCATTTCCTCAAAGTAGTTTTGGTTGGAAATGGTTAAATTCAAACCGATTTGTTCTATTGCAGGTGTTTCTACATTTAAGATGTGCTGTTCTTGAGAAAGAGGCAGCATTCCCCTGATGACTTTGTTCAAGGGATCATTAACAACTTTCCTTCTATGAAAAGTCTGTACAATAAAAAAAGGGACAGAGCAAGACCAAGGACAAGTGTTTGCAGTGAACCTGCAGCACATTCACTTTTAATCTCACACTGCAGGAAACAGTCACTGGTCCCACTCATCCCTGGACACAAACTAACCCACACTTGAGTTCCTCTGGAGTCAAAGCACTGGGAATTGGAGATGCCCTTCTGAGGGCAGGATTTGGCCCACAGCCAGTAGTTCCAAGTGTTGTTTAGTGAAGATTTACCTAAATGCAGGTGAGATGAACACTGCCAGACACAGGACATGCTTCAGTGAGCCTGGGAAGACCTTGGGCAGGGGTGTAACAGTGCCTGTGGTGGGCTCCAGTCCTTGGAGTCACTTGCATATGAGGAATGTGTGCCTGGAGTGGGACACAGGAGTGCAGCTCTGTTCATGAGGACGAGCTGAGATAGAAATGAGAACTGAACAAAGCACTATTCCCTGATTTAAAAGGCTAAGTCTCATTGGAGATCAGCTTCCACCATAATGCTCCTTCCTATGATTGACAACTGCACCTAAGGATATACTTTTTTATAAAAACACACAGGCCATTTTCCAAACATTTATCAAATAAAAAGGGTTTAACAAAAAATGGGTAAGTAATCTCATAAAATAAATTACAGTAGCATGACAACATTTGGCTTCTTTAGTGTGACCACGTGCTTTTCCTCTGCTATCTTGCTGTTAAGACCATTGCAGATCCAGTTATGTCTCTGAATTAATGAGATGTCTGGGACAATAAACGTAGAAAACTCTGCTTGCTACAAGCAAATGTCTGGTATCAGTTTCACCTGGTCACAGATTATGTGTCGACAGCCTTCTCTGGCCCCAAAATAAATATTATATAGTACTCTTGCAAGTCCCAGCATATTTAGGCTCAGACAGAAAACTCAGGTCCTCCTTTCTTGCCTCTCAGCAGGAGTTGTCTGATCCGAAACCCTGCGAAAGGATTGATCCACAGGAGGGAAGGCTGACCCCCAAAAACTGATTTCATTCCTTCCCAGCGGAGTCTCCGCTCCCACGTTGGCTTTTCACTCTTCAGTCTTTCAATCTCCTGGAGAGAAACACAGGCAGTGAGTGATGTGCTGGGGAGCCCAGAGTTTAGTCACATCTAATCTCTGTTATCAAAACTCATTTGGCATTTTTATTGTGTAGTTACTGAGCTGATTCGGTTTTTTTATTAGGTTTTTTATTGCTTTTTATTTAATAAAGGAGAAATAAGAATGGCTGATTTAGCCCTGTGGGTAAAGAGCAGAAGACTTAGAATACAAAATGTGTACGAGGTTTGTCTGGCTCTGCTTCTTTCCCCCTCAAAATAAGACAAAAATGACCAGAGAAGCTGATGTAACAATAGAGAATCCACATTGCAACAGAGCTACACTACCAGCTGTTTACTCAGTTAATGAAGCCAGACAATAAGGCTCCTGTACTGCAATTACTGGAGCCAGGACTAATCTCCAAAATGCATTATTTTGATGATCATTTTTTGTAATTCCCACTAATAAAGGGTCAACATTAACCAATTGTTTTTCACAGCTACTCCTCAGAACAGAAATGCACTTTTGAACAGCTTCACGTGGGAAAACACTGAACAGTCACAGCATTAAAGTTCCTTTTGTTTCCAGTCAATCATCCACCCCAAAACATCCTCTCAAGGTCTGAGGGCAAGGGAGCCAAAGGCCCAAACCATGGGCCTCTATAACAAAGTGCATCAAAGTGAAGGGAAGGGCTGAGACAGAACAGTTATTTTAAGTGTAAAAAGAAAAGCAGACACTTCCCAGGACACACATGAGGAGTTTGTGAGAGTGGAGAAGTGAAAGTCAAACTGAAGTCAGAAGCTGTGCAATCTTTTGTCACTGAAAACCTAATTATAAAATGTCAGAAATGTAAATAATGCAAGAACTTCTCTTAGAAAGCAGCCCCCAAGAAAGTCTTGCAGTCCTTGCAACTGCAGAAAATTCAAATGATGAGCTGTTTCGGCTTTGCACATTTCCACTCATGCAAATAAACCCAACATCTAATCACATCTTCCCAGAATAACTGGTACAGGATATAAAAAAGTGGAGGTTTTTACCGTTTCATCATTGCATATTGAGTGGATTTGGGTGCCAAACATGACTGCAGTGAAAGTGAGAAACAGAAAACCCTCAAGGCACAAGAAGATCATCAGGATCACAGTTACAGGTGGGGAGAAGTCACTGCATTCTGTGAAAATTATAAATACAGTTATTACAAACCCCCCAACAACAAATTACAGGGCGTGTTCTACATGTCTGACACTTGAAACAATATTTCACATTTAAAATTTCTAATTCCTAGCAGTGCAGCAGCTTTATTTGCTGCCCAAGGAAATAAAGATTTTTGTGGAAGTAACGCTTCTTCCTAAAAAGCACATGGTGCTGCAGTTGTGCAATCCTGCCTCAGTATTTCAAAGATATCAAAGAGATGTTTGCACACGAGGTGATTTATGTGCTCAGAACTGCATATAAATGAGAGCAGCCTGGAGTTCCAAGCATGACAGATGCTGCAAAAACCAACTCCACTGCCTTGCAAGTTAATCCAGATGTTCCATTTGGCTGTGATTGCTTTATTACTCTTTTTTAATTCACCAAGTAATCAGGTTCTGCATTACACTTACAGTGACATCTCTGGAGATCCTCTCATCAACTGATTAACTCAGTTCTACCTAACCAAGGAAGAGCTGGGCTATGTACAGCCAGCTGAATGCTTCAAGTGAAAGAAGGACTAAGATTCCACCTTTTAATGAAATATTCAGGAATAGGTGTCACATGGATTTTCCTGTTGCTTCAGATACCAGGAAGGCCATAAAATCAACCTCCTTCTGCCAGAAGCACAAGACCAGAACATCAAGACATTAAGTCAGAGGCCTAAACCAAAAACTGGGATAAGTTCAGGATATTTCTTTTCTGCAGGAGCCCCACAGTTGGCTCCAGTAACAGAAGGAGGGAGAAACCTGTTTAAATTTCAGATGTCCTTCCCAGAGCTGTGGTGGGTCACACAAGGCCCAGCTGGCAGCTTTAGGTGGTACAGTGCTGAGGGGGTTGAGGGCTCTGTTATCCTTCCTATTGCAGAGGTAGTAAATTACTACTGTGTGTAAAAGGAGTGGGAATGGCCTTGACAGCCACAGCTTACAGGGAATGTCTGTAGGAAAGGGAAAGAAAATCAAAACAAAAGTAAGAGAGATGTAAAATATCTTCAAGATGTCTAAGTTCTGTTACTGTTCCCTATATGGGACTAAAAGAGGTGGAATGCCATGTTTTGGCCTTAATATCTGCTAGGTTATGGTAATGAAAGTTAAATATTTGCTTACCAGTCCACTGCCCTTTGACACAGGAGAAGAACTGAAAGCCACAGAGCACGAGTGCATGAGCTGAAATTAGGGCTATGTACATCTGGAGACAAGAGACAGCACTGATTGTTACCACAGAAAACACAGCAAAATGCAGATTGCTTAAAATAACAGCACTGTACAACATTCAAAGGAGTCTGAGCAGAAATATCTTCCTGCTTGGAGAATATCTGGCACAGAAAGAATACAAAAAAAAAAAAAAACAACCACCAAAACATCACAATAATTGTGCCCTTAAGGTGTTAATCACTACTAAGCACAACCAAAATTGGTATAATCAAGGGAAACTCGTGCTGAAATCATTGTGGACGTTCACCTACCGTAAACAGAACAAAAAACCTCTGGTTTTTCTCCCCCACACAATTGTTCACCCACGGGCAGTGGTGATCCATCTTTCGAATACATCGTTTGCAAATGCTGCAAGAAAGGAAAAGAGGCTTCTCTTGAGAGATTATCCTTCACATTTTAGTGGAGAAACAAGGGTATGCAGTGAGCATCAAATGATCTGCTGGAATATTTCTTGACAAACTGCAAACAGTGATTTTATTTGCATTTTTTAAAGGAAGTTTTTGCTCGCTCACGACTCAGCTTTGGGTTGTTACAGAAGTGACTCCACAGAAGATGTTCTTCACAAAAAAGTCTCAGTATTAACATGAGAATCATTGCATAATCAGGAACTTCAGAGCACTTGTGGCACAGAATGAGCAAATATTCATCTCTCTCCAGAGTCAATACTAAAAATATCTCTTTCTTTAGGAGCAGCTTTTTTAGACAAAGGAATTATTTTGAGTTTAGAGTTGTAAGTTTAGTTTGTGAATCAGAAATTGTCACTGAGGTTTCAATTGGCCAACAAATTCTAAACTTATGCACTCGAAATCTCAACTAAAGCACAGCCTACAATGTCACACCTCACTTGCTCCTCAGAACACAAAAATATTGAAAGTATAAGCAGCACACACTGTGTGTCTACTTGTTCATAAATACTTAAACACTCCTGTTCTTTGCTAGTTCTGCAATAGATCACTTAATTCCTGCCCAAGGTTACTTCCAGGAGAGTCAAACACTCCAATAATTCCACTTGACATCTGCCAGGCCCTGCAGCACCAGAGGGCTCATTTCTTTCCATCTGCAGCCAAAGATGAAGAGTTACACAGGAAAAATAAAACAGTTGCAACACGTGCTGAAGTTCTTCCATAAATCAATAGTTTAAGCAATGCCGATATTCCATTTTCCCAGCTTTGTACTTAACACTCTCAAATCATCCCAGATTTCCCTGCACAACTTCCATAATATCAAGCATTTTCATTTCAGCGAAACCAAATAAGCCTAAAAAATGCAGGGATTGTGACCCAAAGCCCTTTGTTTTGAACACAGACCCATTTCTTTGTGGTTCCTACGAGTGCTGCAGTGACAAGGCAGGAAGCAAAGCTGGATGAGTGGCACTGGAGTGAAGAAAGGGGAGGGGTGTGGGGGAAATCAATGCTTTGAGGCATAAAATAACTTTTTAAGTCATCGCATCTGCATGATTGTAACGTAATTCTGCAAGAGGCAGAACATACAACTGTGCAGGTTGCATGAGAGAACCTCAAATCTGCCCCTGCTCCTCTGAAGCTGCCTTTGCCCTGAGCCATCACAACCCAGACCCTACATTCCCACTGCCTCCTGTTTTATGGACACTGAAGACTCATCCTGTAGAGCAAATGACTTTCAATAGAGCACCAAACACCAGAACCACTTTCTGTGGTACCACCCAAGAGAAGCCTTTCAGGAGACTCCTCAAAACACTTTCATTTCACCACCTGCTGCTGCAAGTTCAGCCTCTCATTTTCCTGAGCTCTGTGGGAAAGGGAATTAACTCCAGGTACCACAACCATGCAAGATTCCTAATGGAACACAGAACCTGTGCTGTCAGCCTGAAAACATTCATGTGAAGCACTCAGGAAAATCACACCCAGCCTCAACTGAGCTGAGCACTGGAGGATGGGAGGTGGGCAGGACCCACTTCTGCTCATTCAGAATTTCTCACAGGCCCACACAAAGCTTTCCAAGACATCAGATGCCTGGAATTCTGCCTTCATTCCTAATCTCACCTCACCAAACTCACAGCAAAGCCTAAAACAGTGGCCCTGCTCCCTTCCCTCCCCATCACTGGTGTTTTATTCCTTCCACTGTCCAAGCACAGATGTTTATGCAGCAAGATGGGGGGAAATCTCTCCTTTAGCTGCACCTGAGACACTTCATGTGCAGGAGCAGAAACGGGGGTGAGAACATGGAGCTGTGGAGGAAGGAAGGTCTCCAGCTGGACCTGCAGGAACTCAGGAAGGTGCAACTGCACTTCTGAGTGCCAAAGGTAACAGAAAGACACAGCCAAAGGCTTCAGACATTGGTCTGTATAACAGAATTCACAGGAAGACTGATGGCAATATCTCAGGACTTGATTCTCAGTTACAGTTCCCCCCACACAGGCACTAGAACAGGCAGAAATGTTGACAGCTCTGCTCCTTCAGTTAAAACCAAATCCCATTCACAAAGGATAAGGCTCTTCCTCATGCTGAAAATGGTGACTGCTTAGCCAGACCTCGGTTTAATGCATTGCATAGATACTTAGCTGGAAGTGAAAGGTTCTTGTCCTTTTCCCCAGCACTAATATGTATTGTGAAACTGTTTTTCTTCCTTAAAAGAACTTCTGTTGCAGTGTTGCACAACAATTTTCATAACTACATCATAAGAGTCTCTTCTGTTAATAATTTACTACTCAAAACATGCACTGTGGCTTTGAGTGTAAGTAGTTCCCAACAGGAACCCACTTCAATTTCCATTTTCAAGTCTCTTCTATCAGCAAATAGCCACTTTAAATACTTGGGACCAGACCATCTTTTTAATGTCTTTGGAATGGGTTTGCAAACCAATACAAAGGCTTGTTTGATAACTTCAGAGGGATAAATCTAAGACAAAGAATCAGATTAACAGAAACAAAGACAACTAACCCAGAAATCCAACTGCTGAGAAAAACAGGAGAGCAGCCTTACAAAAGGACACAAATCCACTTTCAGGCTCTGAGTTTCTCTCAGATGTTTTGTGGAGCCAGTTTTACACTGAGCAAGCACCAAAATACATCCTTTGCCCTCATGTGGAACATTTTACACCATATTTTACCAAGGATTAAAACAGAACAATAAGTCAAAGCTGGGGCCCTGAACAGGTGCTTAGGGAAAGCAAACCCCTGGAAAGTATCACAGATTTCCTTCCTCGTGGCCACATTCTGCCTCTGATGTTGCTCCAATTCTTGCTATAAATGTGCTTGAGCTCCAGGCTCTCTGATTTTCCAGCTTTTTTTTTGTCTCACATGGAGAGTTCAATATGATTTATTCATTTAGAGCTCCTTCCAAATTAGTAAATCCTACCAGGACTGAAGAGGTGGGAAACACTTTACAAAGATACCTGTGAAGCCTCTGTGGGAACCTGCCTCAATATGAGCTGAGAAAACCACCAAGATCCAAGGCTCCCAGATGTCCTTCAGCACATCCAAGGACACGAGGCAGGACATCTGAACAGACTGCAGGCAGCTATTTTGGGTCCCCAGAGCTTTCCAGCTTCCCCTGTGCCCCAAGGGAGCAGCTGGGACACAGGGAGGGAGCCCAAACCCACTGAAGGTAATTCCACACTTCGGTTATCCATGAAACTTCTCCCTTCACAAAGAGCTGAGAGAAGAACAAGATCCCAGTGCCAAGGCTGAGGATTTATAATGGAAAGAGCTGCTGAGCCATAACATTCTCACAGATTAGTGACACACACCGAGATTTTTAATTTAGAAACCACAAAAAAAAGGATGTGAGAGTCCTGACAAGACTTCACCCTGTTCTTTTGACAGGCACTAACTCAGAGGCTCCAACTGAATACTCCACACAATTCAATCCACATCACTCCCCACACCTAGAGAGAGCCACCAGAAACATTTCCATATTTATGTAAGTCCTGATTATGCACATCTATTTTCAACTCTCACAGAATAAACACTACAAAACCACAGCCACAGTGCCTGAAAGCTCAAAAGATTGAGAACCAATTAAAAACGGACACATTTGTTACCTCTTCCATAGTATGTTTAGTTCAAATTATCATTTCTGTCCTCAGTAAAATCAATTTTCAATGCAACCAATTATTCATAGAACCTTGGGAAAATAATCTGCCAATTCACATGTAACCCCAAAGGCACTATGAAGAACAGATGAAACAAAGTGATTTTTTAAAACTACTCTATTTTGTTAATTTATGATTGCAGGGGTCATTTCTTAAATCAGCTTCTCTGAGAAATTTGACATTCTTCTCTTTATCCTGAATTACTCACAGTACAGCACAATAATTGGGATGATGCAGAGGAAAAGAATATTCACAGATCAAAAAATACTTAAGACACCAGAGCACAATTATTTAGAAAAACCTCTCTTTGAACCTCTTGCTTCTTTCCCCTCATATACCACAGTACATTATATTTACAAAATACTCCACAATGTATGAATTTGAAAGTTTGTGGGGTACCAAAAGAAATTTGTAGGGGAAAAAATAATATCAGGAATATTATTGCATGACTCAATATATAAAGGTGCTTTAAAGCCCCCCCTGGCCTACCTGCAGTGGTGGGCACGCTCAGGTTTGATGCTACAGCACTTGGGACATTTGTAGATCACTTCTCCTGGTTTCAGCTGCAAATTATCCATGTATTCTTTAGTGGCATTTCCTTTGGGCACAGCCCCCTGAAATCATTTCAATTAGAGGAGAGAAAGCTTCTTAAATGGCATGAGAGCATTTAAAAATACATTTGATAGACTTCATCCCAGTAACCTCAGGATAATTGCTGGAAAAAGTTCATTTATTCAAAGCTAGTCTGCTATAAGCCAGAATCAATTCCAAATGAATAAATTACCTTTGCTTGACCTCAAATTCTGCTTCATTTCAGCAAGACTCATCTGTGGCCAAGTATTAGCATAATTCTCATAGAATGTACTGTCACCAGCTCACAGAAATGATGAGGGAATCACATCTTTACCTGCAGTTACATTATTTGTTGAGAATGTTTGTTGTGACATTTAATTATTGGCCAAGCCATCCACAAGAATTAAAGCAGCAAGAACTACTTTAAAATGTTGTTTCAACTCTCTGAACCCAGGTTTAACCTCCTGCCCCACATACAGAAGTTTCTGAGAAACAACTGTCATCCTTTTTTCCTTAATTTTTTAGCTTCGACACTGTTGGCAAGAACAACCACTGGTTCTTAATTCTACATCTCACATCCCTCTGCTCCTGAGAAAGCTTGTGAAGTTCCACAGCAAAAAGGTGAAGGAACTGATTCAGAAGCAAAAGTAATTTGTAGTGATTAGTTCTCTGAGCTGTTCATCAGCAGCTGCTTCCACACAGTGAGGAAGAGGATGGGCAGGGATAGCGGGCAGGATTGCTTCTTCCAGGGACAGTATTAATCCAGAGCCTTGTGAGTTCAAACTCTGACTTTGGATTAGTAAAAAGGACATTTATGCTCATTTATGGAGCTAAAGGCTTATCTGGGAGAGGAAGTGATTGTGGAATAAACTGAGATGTGACAAAGTGCAGGGGCCTTTCTGTACCAACCCCTCCAGCTCAGCACTTCCTCACCCAGGGAGAACCTTTTCCAGGTTGGCTTAAATCCATTGCAACATTCTACAGTTAATTCTCATTCACAAAAACCTCACTGACAATACCAACACTTCCCACAGACACCTTTAGGAAGCTCTGGGGCAGAACTCAGAAGCCCAGCGGGAACTGAGACCCCATTCCTAAACACCTCTCTGCTCAGGCAGGAATGTTTTGTAGCCTGGAATAACAAATCTGTGTTTGTAGTGCCCAAGCCCTGCCCCAGGATGAACTTTTTGGCCAAGTGTGTTCTTCAAACTTGGCTCTTTCAGGGCTATAAACAGAGAGTTCCTTGAACACTCATCTCCAACTCCTGAAGTGGATTTTGCAACATGAATGCTCTCATTGAGGTGAATGCTTTGGTGTGAACATGGTGAATTATCCCAGAGAACTCCCAGAGCACAATTTGTCTTGTTCCAGGTAAATTTAGGCTGATTAAATGTCCCACATTCCCCTGTTCACCTGTCACACCTTTCACAGTCTCTGAGAGCCATCAATTCCTTCCCATGAAAAGTCTATTTTTATAGTTATGAGAGTAAATTCCATTCCTGTATGTTTTGAGGCAGTTTATTCCTTTCCCCCTTCAATCTCAGTTGCTATCACACAGTTCTGTCTCCCATTCTGGGAGTCAGCAGGAAAGGGAACTAAAAAGTGACTCAATTTTTACCATGTTTTATCCATAAACACAGGTCTAGAAAGACACCCAGTTTTACCAGGACATATATTTAAGCAATGCATCCTTAAACCATTAACTTTCTTATTGTCACAGTCTGCAGAAGTTGTAATATTTCATCAGTGGGTGTGGGCTCAGAAGTAAATCAAAGACCTGGAAAATCATTAACTCCAATTCCCTGCTGCTTTTTTGAACACTCCCATAACTTCTCCATACACTGTAACTGTCTCAAAAATCTGGAGAAAATAAAGATGTTTTATTCCTCGCCTCACTTTCTCAGGATTTATTTCCTAAAAAAAAAAAAAAAGTAATAGATTTTAGTACAAAATAAACTATTTAATCTCTTGAAGAGTAAAAGTCTTAGGAAATGAGGACTGTCAAGACCTCTTACACCCACACTGTTTTAGTGTGTGTTCAACTTAAATTTCCCTTCCCTCTGACTCCAAACACTTAAAAATACTAATGCAGGAGTCATGTAGGACAGTGGCTCTTACTTCATCCCAATGTCCACCTCTAAAAGTGCCATAAATGGAAGACACAAGTTTTGAAAATACATCTGATGAAAAAGTACAGGACAAAGACTAAAGCTTTATAAGCTTCTTCAGGAGCTGGGTTAATATTTTACAGCTGAACTGTATTTCTCATGAGTCTAATACTCATAAATTAATTTACATTGACTGCTCCTCCATGGTTTCATTAACAGAACCACAGGACAAGCACAGATACCATGTTTTCAATCTAACATTAGTTTTCCCAGCAGGAAAAGATTCCTATGGCTTCTCCAAACTTCTCTGAAAATCATGGAATCTCAGAGCTGGAAGAGACCCACAGGATCACGGGGTCCATGGACACACAGACCCATCCCCAGGAGTCACACCATGTCCCTGAGGGTATTATCCATAAGCTCCTGGAGCTCTGGCAGCCTCGGTGTTGTGCCCATTCCCTGTTCAGTGCTGAGGCAAGAAACTCCCCATACCCAACCCAAACTTCCACTGACACATTTTTAGGTTCCCTCTTGAGCAAGTGGACCCAACCCAATGGCCAAGGAATGCTTGGACACTTACTGGATCAGTCAGCATAGTCCTCAGGTGCGACGACAACGCCAGCACCGCCAAGCAGTTAAAGAGAACCCCGTTGATCAACGAGTACCAAAAGTCTTTGGAAGGCAGCAACATGACAAAAGTCACTACAAAGTCTGCATAGACAACCAGGAGCCAGGTCATGATGGCACAGACCATCCCACAGCCGTCCCGGATGAACCAAACCCTCTGGGCCATGTCGGCCTCCGAGGACGAGGGGTCGTAGGAGTCATTGTCCAGCAGCGGGTGGTGCTCGACATCCCGGAACCGGTGCCCTGAGGACTGCATGGTTTTCCTGCCTGCAGGCATAAAGACATCATTTTTTTAATCATTTTTTTGTTGTTATTGTTGTGCAGGAGGCAACTGGAAATCCAGCTGGCTTCTCACTGGTTGCTCACAGAGAACTAAGTGTTGAGTCGATGGAATGTGTCCAGAGAAGGGCAACGAGGATGGTGAAGGGGGTGGAGCACAAGCCCCGTGAGGAGCAGCTGAAGGAGCTGGGGTTGTTCAGCCTGGAGAAGAGGAGGCTCAGGGGTGACCTTATTGCTGTCTATTACTCTCTGAAAGGAGGTTGGAGTCAGGCAGGGGTCGGTCTCTTCTCTCAGGCTCCCAGTGACAGGACGAGAGGACACAGCCTTAGGCTGTATCAGAGGAGGTTTAGGTTGGATATCAGGAGGAACTTTTTCACAAAGGGAGTGATTTCCCTTTGGAATGGGCTGCCCAGGGAGGTGGTGGAGTCACTGTCCCTGGGTGTGTTTAAGGAGAGGTTGGATGATGAACTCAGTGACTAGTTTAGATGGTCTAGATGATGGATTGGTGTTGGATAGGTTGTGAAGTTGGGTAAAAGGCTGGACTTGATGATCTCTATGGTCTTTTCCAACCTGGTTAATTCTGTGTAATTCTGTGCGTAATTTGGTCGGACAGGCTTTTCAGGGTTGTCAAGTCCAACCTGTCCCCAGCTAAACCATGGCACTGAGTGACACATCCAGGCTTTTTTTAAACTCTTTCAAGGATGGTGACTCCACCACCTTCCTGGACAGCCCATTCTGACTGTTCCTGGAAGATAAACCCTATCAGAGTCCAAAATAGATCACTGAGATTTTTTTGGGTCCAAAGCTACAAGGAAATAAGAAAGGGAGAGGGAACGTGTTTTAAGATTTAGGTTTTATCTCTCATTATCCTACTTGGATTTCACTGGTAATAAATTAAGGTGATTTCTCCTGTGATGGTCATTGCTGAGTGATCCCTCCCTGCCCTTATTTCACCCCATGAGCCTTTTGTTCTATTTTTTTTCCAGCTGAGGAGGGGGGGGACAGAGTGGCTTTGGCTGGAGATGACCTGAGCCAGGGTCACCCACCACAAACATGTAACTTCAATGCCTGACAAAGGGATTTCAGAGTCCTTTCATTTCCATCTTGCTGTGCCCATAAACAATTCTTCCCCTTCTGTTAAAAACACAACCACTCCCTTTTATCTCAAACTGAAATGGCAAAGTCT
Organism: Serilophus lunatus; assembly: GCA_013399895.1. Lineage (NCBI taxonomy): Eukaryota > Metazoa > Chordata > Aves > Passeriformes > Eurylaimidae > Serilophus > Serilophus lunatus. The sequence goes on from VXBA01002171.1 coordinate 2,515,005, forward strand.
TCATTAAATTACAGCTCATGTCTCTCTGAAAACAGCAAATTATGGCACCACACTGTTGACTTTTTATTCTGCTCCAGCAACTGAGGGAAAAGAAGGAAAAAACAAAATGGAAATAAAGCTGCTCTGATACGTCGCTCCCAACAAACAACACAGCAAGTTAGAAAGCAGCAAAATTTGTTGACAAAAGTACTATTGTTGGGAAAAAACCACAAGCCTGTTACAAGGATATATTGGATAACTTACAAAATGGTCCCAGATCAGCCCAAAATTAAGGGAAACAAATGGTAGTGGTTAAATTAACATGGCAATGGATTACATGATTTTCAAAGAACACATTAATTAACTTAATTTTGTGAAAACTCTTTTAGGGCTTTGTTGTCATTCCAACGTGGAACAAGAACAAGACTGGAAACCTTAATAGTTGCCATGAAAACAGAGTTACTTTCCAGACATCTCTCACAAGAAAAGGTACAGAACAGCAGAAATGAAGTGTTATCAACCAACAAGAGGCAAGTTAAACATTGTGCCTCAAGAATATCCAGCTGCTTCAGAAGTATACTCTGTCCTAAAAATCATATTGATTCCTGCTATTAAAGGCCATGTCTGAGAGAAACTTGAGAGCATTTATATTGATTTATGACAGCCATGCAGAGCTCTCTGTTATTCCCCCCTATTAATGGCAGCCAAATATGACTGGTAGGAATTATGGCACTTGAATTTCCCTTCTAAGGCCTTGAATATGGGATCATTTTGTTCCTCTAGAATGGTTCAAGTGGAAATTACCAGGTAAAGAGACTCTCACTGAGATAGTTTTTGATGAAGATAGGTCCAAACCCTTCAAAAACTCTCCATCAGGGATCAGAGAAACATATTCTGCCCAGTAAATCCTTCTGATCCTTGAGCCTTAAAGTGAGAACTAGGCAGCAACAAGCCAAAATAATATGAAAATAAATATATGCAGATTCCAGCACAGATCTGAGAGCAGCTGCTAAAATAGCTGGGAAATTCCTAGGACACAGGGAAGTGTCTGAAGGACACTTTGCTTGTGAAAACAACAGATTCAAATACAGCTCTTGGATCTATTAAAATTTCTACAGTTAAACTGCGTTTCCTGTCCAGACACTGGGATTCTTTAGGACAAAAGTCCCCCTTTCTTACTAGAATGGACCATGGAGGAAGGTGATCACATGCTGGAAAAATATCTTAAAAACTAACAAACTTTACCTCCCTCAGGAGCAATTCAAGCTCAATTAAGCCCAGATAAGGCTCTTTTCAGCTACTTCAAAGTATCCTAATCTTTCTAAATGTTTGGAGTTAAAATTACACTCCATGGCAATGAAGTTCAACAGCACTTTGGGACATCCACCACCCCCTGTGGTCAGGAAAATTCAAGTTTTATAAACCTACTCAGATAACAGCTGGAACATGAAAATAATGAGGCAAATCAGCTGTTATTTCATAAAAAATGGGCTTATAAAACATCTAAGAAGTGTTTTAAGTATGGAAAGGCACAGAATTACTGGATTCATTTTAACTTAAGGGACAACACTGAAATTTTGTAGCACAACTGAAAACAAACCCCACTTACCTGACAAATGGTTTGTATGTTATTGTGACATCCTGTCCCTCCTCTGGGCTATCCCAGGCTATCCACAGATTCAGTCATATCTGGTGGAATCTGAAAAAAAATAACATCAAACTGATCAGTAAAACTTCTCCAGGAAAACAGGGTTAGATACAAATAACAGACACCAAGAGTAGAACTATAAAATACCCTGCAAAATGAAAAAGTTTGTATTTTATTCAGTAGACCAGGCACTTGAAAGCTGGGAATTTTTAGCCATGGAAATCACCACATGGCATTTGGAGCACAAAACCCTGTGTGAGGTTTCTATTTGGGGGAGAGAACAGAAGAGGTGTGGGCCTGAATTTCTGTCTGATTCAAACTGGCTAAAGAAGTACCTGGGTTTGTTTCCTCAGTTGTTTTATTTTCTAGTATTTAAAGTAAGTTTCTGTGACATGGAAATCACTCTTCTTTGGAAGGTTCATGTAAAATGATGTATTTTGAGAGTAACAAAAGGATTCTGACATTTGCGAGCTATGGCAAATAAAAAGACACTTTCTTGCAAAGGAAAGCTCCTGAAACCAGTTTGTTTGGATAAGATATTCCAAATACAACATTAGTGGTGGAGCTCCTCAGTACACCCTTTCAAATTTCCCCAATTCAAGGAGAATCACAGCAATGCAGACTTCCCCTGAAAAGGAGAAGCCTTATTTAAACAAACTCACATATTCTACTGCAAGACTAAAAGGTAATGCAAGTTCTTATTAGGCACATAATCAGAATTATAGAATAGTTTGGGTTGGAAGAGACCTTTAAATGTCAGCTCATTCCAAACCCTGCACCTCCCACCATCCCAGGTAGCTCCAACCTGGCCTTGGACACTTCCAGGGATGGGGCAGCCACAGCTTCTCTGCCCAACCTCTGCCAGGGCCTCCCCACCCTCACTGTCAAAACCTTCCTTATAGTTAATCCAAACTGCCCCTCCTTTAGTTTAAAACCATCCCCCCTTGTACTATGGGGAACTGCAGGAAGCTCCTCATTGCTTTCAGGTTTGCTTTTCCACTCGTGTTGAACTTCACAATATCGTGAGAGCCCCAACCCTGAAGTTGTCACTGCCATGGAATGTTGTGGCAGGGTGAGAGATGCCATTGATGTGCAGTGTCACCCACAAGCAGTGGGAGTGACACACTCAGCCCCTGCAGCACAAATACTCCAGACAGAGGAATCAGCTGCAATTGCTCTCAGAGAACCTACTGGTGACACTGGGACACGATTTGTTCAGTCAGTTCCTCAATCCCAACTGCAACCCTGTGCAAAATGTGGCTTCAGCACACCCTCACCCCTCCCTGGGCATGTGGAAGGGCCACCCCAGGTCAGCTTTTGCAAGAGCAAGACATTTAGTCATTCCCATGTGATTTCTGTGTCCTCTTCTCCAGCTCTGCCCCCACCTTGGGCCCTCCAATGTTGGAAGGCACTCAGACTCCAGGAATAGCTCAGCATCCCCACTGAGATGCTCCCAGCTTTCCTCTCCTCCTCATTTATTTGCCAATTTGTTGTTTATTTGCTTCAAGGCCTGTCCTAACCAAATTTACATTGAGCCCTTGTTGTGTCCTTCAGGACAAAAGGACAAAGCTTTACTCTCCAAACTATATACTTCAAACAATAGTTTTTTAATTTGACCTTTTAAAAATCTTTATCCAGCATGGGAAGATACCACTAAATTATTCAGTGGCTCATCCACAACATCATTAATAAACCCATGCACACTTGGTTTTATTAAACCTGATCCAATCCACTTCTACTCTCAGGGGTTTCCCAAAATTCTCAGGTTGAGGTCTCATCTGACCTCTGTTAATGAAACATAAGCCCAAAATACAGTTATATTATTGGAATTTAAAAAAAACCCTTTGAAAAAGCTGCATTATAAACTCAGGATCACCAGAAACATGCCCTGGAAGAATGATTGTGCCTAAGAGGACTTTACTCAAAGCTTACAAAGGGTATCAGGAAGACAAATGACACAACATAACTAATTGTATTATAAGGCCCCTGCACTGATAATTAAACTGAAAAAAAGACACTTCAGGGTCAAGCACAACCCTTTTTTTTCTGCTATTTTTTGAGAAAGGAAAAACATTGTAGCAGAAAAAACCCTCTAAGTTATCTGTAGCACAGACAAGAATTTATACACAGCAAAAACCCAGCAGCTCTCAAAGCCTGAATATTCTTTGGTCACCTTTTCCCTCAACTTACACAACAGACAGTTCCCAAGATTCCTCTCATTTCAGTGCCAACACAGGAAGGAAAATGCCTTTATTCCAACATTTCTGAATGAGGATCAGTAGCTGTAGGGGCACTGGAATAATAAAATAATAATAAATGGATTTAAATCCCACCAGGAAAGCACAGCATTGGTGGCAAATCAAAATGAGACCTGCAGTCTCACTAAAAGGTTCAGTAACTACAGAAATGTTAAGTAAACCAAACAAGCACAGCTTCTGCTGCCTGCAATCCCAGGGGCAACTTGGGCCATCCCCTGCCACAGAAATATCCAGCAGACAATGACAAAACACAGTCCTGCCTCATTGAGATGAATAACCTACTTCTTGCTACAGATCCAGGCAGATTTAACAACTAAACTGTGGCTTGTTTCCATTCTTTCCCAGTGACTGGTTTAGGAGACACCTCCCAGCAAACAAAAATAAGCTACTCCAACAACTCCAGGCCCCAGGAAATGCAGTGACACTTCACAGTGGGAACACGGAATTCATGTGCTGCTGTTCATGTTCCACAGATTCCTCAGCAAGTCCATATTCAGCACGGTCAAAATTCTCCTTTTGCCACTTTCTTACAGCACAGCAAGTTCCATCCCCTCAGGAAATACTGGAATTGTTTCTTTCCAGCTTTGAAAGGGGATGTGCTGCTTGTAAATAAGCTCAGAAAAAGGATACACAGAAGAACTTCAGCATAAACAGGAACGTCTTAGTGGGAAGTTGGTAATTTAATTACTCATGTGATTTTTTCAAACTGGAAGAGGAAACTTAGGGTGGATATTAGGAATTGTTGGCTGGGAGGATGGAGAGGGACTGGGATAGAATCCCCAGAGAAGCTGTGGCTGCTCCATCCCTGGAAGTGTCCAAGGCCAGGCTGGAGCAACGTGGGACAGTGGGAGGTGTCCCCACAGGGGGGTTGGAATGAGATGACCTTTAAAGTCCCTTCCAACTCCAAGTATTCTATGATTTATGCCAGTAGCCTCCTTCTAAACACCCTCAAAACCCAGCAAAGTAAGTTTTGCAAAATGTAAGAAAAAAACCCTACACATGCACTCAAAATCAAGTATTAGAGAGCTTTGCTATCAGAAGCAAAATAGATTTATGATCCCAAGTCACCTTTCCATAGGCACAAAAATGACACCAGAGATGTTCCTTTCAACAACACATTTCCCCCCACACCCATCTGAAAGGCAAATAAAATCCCCTCCACAAGACTTTGGTGCCCAGCAAAGAAAGACACAACCTGATACAGCAGGAACTCATTGAGGGACAACAGCAAGGTCAGAACATTCCTGGACTAAACAACCTTCCCCCGAGAAGGACAGCAACACAATCTGTGCTGGGCTTGGAAGTCTACCTCCTCTGGAACAGGGCCACAGGCTCAAATTCAGATTAGACTCCTGAAAGCTGCTGCTTAAACCAATATGTGGTCATGTGGAAGCTGGAAGTTTTACTCCTTTGCCAACAGCAGTTGGATGAATCACATTCTACTGTAGAATACAATGTTTTATTTCTAATTTCTGCCTTCACACTCAGCTGGACAGCTCAGGTATCACATACACTGGGAAATCAGGCAGGAAAGCACATTTTTATGTCAGCTATTACATCCATATCCACATGTGATTCTTTCTTCCAGGTTCCAAAAAATAATGCTGTAGGTCAAGGCTGAGTTATTTTCACTAGAAACTTTCAATGTTGATTAAAGGAATGCTTTTGTTTCAGTGGTTTCTCATCTCACATAAAGTCTCACATTGCCTCGATGTTCCTCATCTTCAGCCTTTCAACTGCTGTAGAATTCTCTCAATTTACTTCCCTTAAAAGTTCTCTGTCCTCATAAAAAGCATAAAAGAGAAACCCATCAGATCTAGAGATACAAAATATACTGTTAAAATGAAACCAAGGAAATTCTAGAGAGATGAAAAATTATTATCAGTTGCTTTCAGCCACAAAGAGCTTTCAGCTATTTAATCTCAAATTTCACATCAGTCTCATCTCCTAATGAATCAGTGCAGCTCCTTTTTATCTCTAAATGTTCAAAGTCACAGAGCCCCCACTTCAAAAGCTCCAATTTACATCTGTTAATGTGAACAGTCACAGCAGCTTCAACCTAATTATGTCTCCAGCAAAGCAAACAGTCCCATCCCTGGAATTCTGCATCCCAACACCATCACTCAGAGATATTTACGGAACACAGAGTTTCCTTGAGTTCCCAAGGATTCCCAGTCCCTTTTTTTTCTGGCACGGGTCACACACACGCTGTGCTGCACTAACCCACCCTCTCATTCGGGAGCTGTTTGCATTCCCACCTCCTGCGAGCGCTGCTCTTCCCTCCTGGGAATCAGGAAAACCGGCACCCGGCGAAACTCCCCGGAGCGAGAGCCGGGGCACGGCTGGAAAGGGGGGGATTCCAACGGGAGCTGCTCCCGCCCCTTCCGTGCTCCCTGAGAGCCCGCCCCGCGCTGGGACACCGGGATACAGGGACACTGGGATACAGGGACACCGGGATACAGGGACACTGGGATACTGGGACACCGGGATACAGGGACACTGGGATACCGGGACACCGGGACACAGGGACACCGGGACACAGGGACACCGGGACACAGGGACACCGGGACACAGGAGCACAGGGATAGTGGGACACTGGGATACAGGAGCACAGGGATAGTGGGACACTGGGATACAGGGACACTGGGATACCGGGATACAGGAGCATAAGGATAGTGGGACACAGGGACACTGGGATACAGGGACACCGGGATACAGGGACACACACAGGGATACTGGGAGAACTGGGACATAGATATATTAGGACACTTGGATACTGGGATACAGGGACACATGGATACAGGGACACGGGGATACAGGAACACGGGGACACAGGGACACTGGAACACAAGGATACAGGGACACGTCCAGGCGCCAGGCTGCCGACGGATAATTTGAATTTCCGCCTAAGAAACGCCACAAGCGGCCCCGAGCCCCCCCATTCCGTGTCCCCCAGCAGCAGCTGAGGCGGCGGCTCCCAGCCCTCAGCCCGCCCTGAGGCGGCTCCTTCCCTCTCCCCTTCCCGGGGAGGACCCGGCAGCGGCTTTACCTCGACAGCAGTAGGACGAGGAGGAGCAGCAGCCCCGCTGCGCCGCGCCCGGAGATCGCAGAGGATCCCAGAGGCTCCCAGCGGATCCCGAGGATCCCGCCGATCCCGGAAGTGGGAAGGGCGGCGCTCCCGGCGCAGGCGGAAGCCCCGCGCGCGCCCCCGCGCAGGCGCAGAGGGCGGGGCGGGCGCGCCCCCGGCGGTCCCTCAGGGCGGGGGCGGGAGCGCGCCCGGGGACGGGGAAGGGAGCGGGTGGGAACTGCGGTGGGAAGGGACATTAAAGGTCGTCCGGTGCCACCCTGCACTGTCCCGGGATGCTCCAGCCTGGCCTTGGACACTTTCAGGGGGATATCACGTCTAACCCCGCG
>VXBA01002171.1:2523939-2575685 GCA_013399895.1 Serilophus lunatus
TTATATTATATTATATTATATTATATTATATTATATTATATTATATTATATTATATTATATTATATTATATTATATTATATTATATTATATTAGCTGAAATACTACAAATACCCAGGAGTTAGAAAAAATTAGATACTGTGTTGGGGGTTTTTTTAGCAGTACCAACAACATTGTTGAGGTGCTGGAATTTGTCCAGAGAAGGGAACAGAGCTGAGGAAGGTTCTGTAGCACCAGAAGCAGCTGAGGGAGCTGAGGGGGGCTCATTCTGGAGAAAAGGACCTCAGGGGGGACCTTCTGGCTCTTTCCAACTCCCCGACAGGAGGGAGGAGCCGAGTGGGGTTGATCTCTTCTCCCAAGTAATATTTTGGATGGAACTGATGTTTCACAGCTCCTCTCCTCAGTGTAAGGAGCGCCTTTGTCCACTGGATGGTGCATCGCTTATTTCTGCAGCCCCGGGGCAGCCCAAAGGGTGTTTGTCATCCTCAAGGTGTGACACTGGCGAACAGCACCTCCCGACGCCAATGCAGGGACAGAAGGTGTGTAGACAAGAGGGTTACTTGGCAATTTTTAAAAGAAATCATATAACTGAAATATAGACTGAAACCAGGAAACTCTCTCCTACATCTGAGCTTTCTTGAAGTGCAGGCACAACTGGGGCTCGTGCTACAGATGTGAGTCCAGCTGTTATTTCTGATGTAGTTCTGAAAATCCAGTTACATTTGCAGCAATCTGAGGAGGACAGGCTACGATGCATTTTTTTTTTTCTTGGCTTTAATTCCTGCTCAAACACTACTAGAGAGACGTGATAGCTTTGCCCAGCAAATAGAGTCAGAACTCACTGCACTGCAAAGACATTGAGTACCAGTTTGGATCTCAGAGCTACCTTTAATCTGATTTTGCAGGCTCTTGATTTCTGAGGTGACAAAGTGTTTTTTCTGGTAGAATACAGTCCCAGCATATCCATTTCCTTTGCCAGGCAGCTGGATTTGAAAGAGCTAGTGCTGTTTAAAGTGTTCACTGTGCAATGGGAAGCTGGATGGTCAAGAGTAAGTTAGCAAATTTATGCTTACCAAAAATTCCTAAATTCAGCTTGTTTTTTCTTTGTATTTACTGCTGTTCATCAGTTGCAAGTTCCTCGTTTCTTCCTGATCTTAAAGACAAATCAGTTGAGTACTTTCCTGCCCACACTTTTGCTAAATATGTGGAGCACCTCTTAGACTCGTTCTAATATTCACAGCACTGGTATTGCCAGGCTAAAAGCATTCCCAGACATGTCAGGACTTTGGTTCTTCTGCAAGTCCTGGTGGTTTGGAAGCCTTTTCCACCACAAACAATATTGCCAAGATAAATTGTTTGCCAGAGATAACTTCAGGTCCTCAAACAAATTACCTAAGAAATGTTAAAATATAACGTTGCACGCAACAAATTGTTTCCATGCTTCCTGTCCTCATAGGAAGGAAAAGGAACAGAGCTTATCTCTCCTACAGATTCCATGGACACACACAATGCCTTCACCCTGGGTTGGACAGACTCAGGGAGTTTTGGAATGCATCACATATCAGAGGAGCATATGAAATATTCATGCCCCATTAATTCTCCCCTCAGAAATGCAAATACTTAAATTCAAATGATTTGTGTGAGGACTCTCAATGGTTTGGTAAAGGGCAGCAGAGCTGCTCCTGGGTTCCACTGGGGAAAAAAGGATGAGCTTAGAAGAATCTGTCATTTGTTGCAGCCCCTTCCAGCTCAAGCAGATTATGGAGGCTGAGGGTTTAATTATGCACGTGTTTGTAAAGTCCCAAAGGTTTGTCATTTGTGTGGATTTTCCCCCACTGAATTCTGCTTTGTGTCTATAATGTGTTTAAATTCTAACTAATTCTAGCTAAAAAGAAAAGCTCTTTTTCATAATCCATTCCCTTTGCATCCTTTCTCTGGGCTGAGCCACATCTGCTGTGCTGCAGGTGCAGGGTGATAACATTGTGACACATCTCCTATTTATAAACCATTTTCAAATCCTCCCTGACACAATCTGAAGTAAGAAAACAACCTTATTATCTCTCTGGCTCTCTGCCTATCCTATGTGGTTAACTTTAAGATGTACCTCTTTGATATTCACTGAAGCAATGATGAATGACAGAAATTAATTTCTGAACCTTGTTGTCTTAATTTCTTGTTCCTTCTGCCCTTCTCCTTTTGATTTGATGTGATCCATGGGCAGCAACAAAACAACACAGAACAGTTGTGCCTGGTCGCAGAAAAGGGGAACTGTGTTAAACTGAGGAACCTTTCTAAGAAGGTAAAAGGAACATCTAAGACACTAAAAGCCTTTGAAGAAACAATGGAAACATGATCACAAGTGCACATCAGTATCAGGAAGGACTAGACAAAGGGCAAAAAGGAGCAGCGGAGCTCAGGAGGTTATTAAAAATAAGTTACATTCGGAGAAGAAAATGGGAAGACCCAGCAGGGGTGCTTATAAAACCAAACTGAGGGACAATTGAAACAAGGCATGAAAATATACAATAAATGCGTTGTCAAGTACCAAGGAATCTGCTGAGAAGTTTGTAGAGCTAAAAGGGAGTCAAAACACTCAGGAGACAAAGAAAGCACAGATTTTGAAAGCCCCATCTTTCTCCACTTCAACCTCTCCTGGAGGTTGGGTTTAGATTAGTGTGAGGAAATGAGACTAAATGCTTGCTAGTTGCAAAAGGAATAGAAAGTTCTTTTGTGCAGCCAGCCAAAAACCTTCAAAATACATCTTCCAGACATTGTACCTACAAAAGATGCTGAAGAAATCCTGCTGTGGGTGGGGGTTTTTTAGTGCCTTGGATGAAATGGGCTGCAACCTTTTCCCTGCCTGTTGGCTGGAGCTGGCAGTGGGAGGAAGCAAAGGGGTAGAAGTCATGGAATCATGGAGTAATTTGAGCTGGAAGGATTCTTTTAAAGGTCATCCAGTCCAACTCCCCCCTGCCATGGGCATCTTCAACTAGAGCTGGTTACTCAGAGCCCCATCCAAACTGGCCTTGAATGTTTCCAGGGATAGGGCATCACCTCCTCTCTGGGCAACCTGTGCCGGTGTTTTCCCACCCTCAATGTAAAAAACTTGTTTCATATATCTCATCTTAGCGATATCTCATATATATAGATAGATATATGTCATATATCCTCATCAGAGAGCTGGGAACATCCACAGCCTTCATCCTCAGCGAAGGGATCCCAAACCCCACTTCTGCACGCCAGCTCTTATCCTAAACAGTGTCCTAGAAACTCGGCCGAGTCCCTCCAGTGGAACTGGCCGAACTTCCCATGGAGTGCGTAGTAAATAAAAAGGAGCAGATGCAACTTCCCAGAGTGATCTCAGCGGCCGGGACAAGCCCCTCGCGGAAATGACCGTGCCCGGTGCCGGGACACGTCGGGGAGCGGCCCCGAGGCGGGGTTTGGCGGCGGAGGGAAGCGGAGCAGGCACCGCTCCTGGTGCTGTCCCGCATCCCTCCCGCATCCCTCCCGCCATGCCGGCGCTCCCGTTGCTGTTGGCGATCGCGGCCGCGGCGCTGCTGGCGCTGCTCGGGGCAGGAGGAGCGGCCGCTCCCGGAGCCTGGTTCTCGCTGAAGCGCTGGGCCCTGGGCTGCCTCCTGCTCTGCTCCGGCCCCTGGAGGCAGCGAGCGGCCGGAGGAGCCTCCGCCGAGCCCCGGCGGCCGCGCCCGCTCCGCCCCGACCCGCACGTGAGTGTCCTGGGACACCCCTGCCTGCCCCGGCACCCCGTTCCCATTGCCTGGCATCCCGGTCTGCTCCATGCCGAGCATGCTTGTGTCCCTGCACACCCCTGGCGCCCCGCTGTTCCCCTGGCATCTCAGCCCCAGCATCCCCATGTTCCCTATAGTCTTGGAATCTCCATCCCCTGGCACCCAGGTTCCCTCAAAACACCCTTTCCTCTGGACCTACATCACCTTCACCTTTGCTCCTCTGCAGCCTCTGCATCTCACCCCTGGTGTGGCACATCCCACCCCTGGTGTGCTGCATCCCACCCCTGGTGTGGTACACCCCACCCCCGGTGCACCCCATCCCTAGGGTGCCTCCATTCGCGGCATCCTGGTGCCTGACATCCCTCACCACCCAACCCCTGAAGCCTCAGGATCCACGTCCTTTCCCCTCCCTGTAGCACATTGCTGGGAGAGCACGCTGGGGATGTCACCTTAACTGTCCCTTGCAGGGAGAAGAGTCACCTCTAGTCAGTCCAGCTGGTGTCAGTGGGAAAAAGCAGATGGACAAGGGGACACAGAAGCATTTTAATTTAGCACATTTAGTGAATTCAATCTAATTTTCCAGGTGAACCTGTCTGCTTAATAAATAACAAACCCTCTATCCACAATCTATACCTTGCCTGTGTCCATGCACCATCCTGCCAAGATACTCCCTGTGCCTAAAAGGGAGATTTGTGTGGGCTTTGCTGTGTTACCTGGGGAGAGGGGGAAGCAGAAAGGCTCAGGAGACAGTGTTTCCCTCTCTTTTCCTCGGCCCATCAAGATTCAGCTTGCAAGTGCCAGCTGAGATTTTGGATCTCAAATAATTTCTGTGAAAAATCTACTTCTTGCTAACATTTCTTGGAGCTTTCTGAGAAACTTTGAGTCCTATTATTTAACAAATGCATTGAGGATTCTGCTTGGCCTTTAAGAAAAAAGAAACATTTTTCTCCAGCTTTTGCTTCCTACTGCTTGGAGCATTTTGAAATGTTTTGTCAATCTTGGCCAGATTTGATAGGGCAGGAGTGACACCATCTTCCAAATCAAACTGACAGCCAATGGTTTGCGATAGAGCCAAGGGGTCTGCACTTTCCTCTCTGCTCCTCCAAGCAGCAACACTGGAGCAACACTTCCTAGAGAGGCCTAAAAACAGCTCTAGAAAATGCTGCCAGGAATGATGCCTCCAATTTTTTGCATTGGAGACTCACCCTGTGTGTATCTCCAGACCCTATGCCCTCAAAATCCCCCCTTACCTCTCTGCGTAATAATCTGATTTTAGTATGTTTTGGCATTTTGCAATGGCTAATTTTTTAGAAGGAGAACTTAACCCATGCTCAAAAGTTCATACAGGAATCTTAATTTCATATTCCAGCCTTGTTTGCCTTGATGATGAGATGGGGGGGAAAAAAGGAAAAATGTTTTGGTGGCAAAGAGTGAATGTGATTATTGTGCAGCAGATTGTCTGAATGTTGTGGATCTGAGTCAATTTTGAGCTGTCCTGTCTTATGACTCAGGTTTCACTGCTGCTTGCAAAGCAGTTTGCTGGGTGCCTGCTATGAAATATAAAAGCGAAAGTAAAGTTTGATTCCTGAGAAGAAGCCTATGGGGAACAAAGAATTCCTGACCTTCTCCCCTCCCTTTCCTGCCTCCAGCTGGAGCTGAAATCCATTTCCCTTTCCCCAGGCTCTGGATTCCGTGTACTTCACCGGCTTTGCAGAGACCAACAGGACCTTTGTGATCACTCGTGTTGCCAAACGTCCCTCTGGGATGTGTGAGATGTGGCTCTTCCTGCGGGTGGAGGGAATAGGGGAGTTTGAAGTAAGTGGTGGCTGTGGGATGACATTCAGGCGCAGTTCTTATCTCCTTGAACCCCTGGTAGGATCCCAAGCAAAAATTAATGTCCTCTGGTTCTTCACCCCATTCACATCCCAGCAGTAAGACAGTGGTGCTGTGCCGTTTTATTTTTCTCCCATAATGTGCACAAACCAGCCTATTTTCTAAAAAAATGGCTTGTTAACTCTCCCAGGAAGAATTTGAGCAACCAGTCTTTCCAATAAGGCACAGCACATGGTTAATTAGTTACATTGTATGGCTATGGCTGATTTTTTTCCCTTTTTAATGAGTGAATGCTATAAAAACTCATTGTGGAATTGAGAAGGGGAAGCTTTTAGAGGGCTGTGTGCACATCTGCTTCATTCTTACTGGAAAGAAAACTGTATTAATCATATATTTTGCCTGTGGACTTTCTTTTTTTGTTAAGAGCTGGATACACAGTAAAGAAAAGAAGATCTGCCATAATCCCTTTGCACCCACCTATCTTTATGTTCATAGGGTTTTTTTTTGCTAAGTAGCCATGACCTGAAAAAGGAGAAATCGTATTTGCAGAATTTAGAAAAATTAAAGAGAAGATTGATGTGCATTATTTTGACTTTTTAATATAACAAAATACTTTATGATTTTGTTCCTCAGCCAAGTTCAGGACCTTCTTAGATCCTTCCCTACAGCAAGAGGCATAAGCTCTCTTTTAGAGGTGGAAGCTTAGGGAACAAGATATATTTTTCAAAGAGCAAATGAAGAGTTTGGGGAGCTTCCATGGACTAGAAACTTAAATAATTTTAGAATTTCATCAAAATGAGCCTAAAAATGAATGTAGCCCCGAAGCTCTGCATGACTTGGCTGTCATCTTGACAGTCATTAGTGTAAGGAACTGAGCTCATGCATGACCTCCTTTCACACAACTTGTATTATCTCAAGCAATAATATCTTATAACTCAGGTAGTTTATATGCAATTTTCCCTCTCTGATGACCTGATTAACAGTAGAACTGAAAGGCCAATTCAACATGTCCCCCCTGCACAGAACCATCAGATCAGGAATTCACCTACAGTGCAGCCTCACAGTTGAATGAAGCCAATATTTGCCTGAAATGTTTCCTCTTTTTAGCACCCACAACATCCCAACATGATGGTACGTGATGACTCTGAAGAGATCTGGAGTGGAGGAGGGCTCACTATTGAATACTTGGAGCCCCAAATGTGCTGGAAAATAAGCTTTGATGGATTGCTCAGGTACTGCAGCACTCCCTAGTTCCATTTATCTACATTTTAGACCAAGGCTTTTTCAGCACTAGCTGGGATTATATTTAACCAACTGGAAGCAAAAGATATTTGGTAACTAACACATTGATTTTTAAGGAATATATCTTGTAGTCTATAGTATTGCCATTCTACCTTAGCCCACAATAGCACCATTCTTCTGTCTTCTATTCCATCCAAGTCCAAGCATGTAATTAAAAATTTTGCCGTTTGTTTAGGAGTGATATAAAATTCTAATGCTTTTCCTTACAGGAAAGGGCCCTACAGACAGCAGTGGAGTGAAGAGGAAGGAGAACTTGTACCAGTTAAATTCTCTTTGCAGTAAGAATATTTCACCTTTGCTTTGGGATGCACAAGGAGTTCATGATTCACTTAAAATGGCAAAAATCAGAATTTTCCAATAAAACCTAAAGATTGCCACTGTCAGAGTAGCAAGTGCACATCTTGGCCTGGTATGAGCTGGAAGCTAATAATGTCTTTTATTTTTTTCCCCTCTTTTCCTAGCTGGGAGAACTTCACAGAGGTTTTTAACTTTAATGTTGACAGTCACCCCAGCCCATTTGCACGTGCTTTTGCCCAGGAGCCATGGACCATGGAGTTCTTCCAGAGGGTCAAAAAGTGAGAGGAGAGATTTATGTCTTCTGGGGTTGATAGTAATTTTTGTTCTTTTTGTGCTGTTGTAGTTGGTTTTAGAAGGTGAGTTTCATTTGAAGTGCTCTGATCAAGGACATGGCTCCTATCTGATGTCTCCTGGTTTCAGTGTCACACCAGATCTGGCAGCCTCCAAGAAGGATCCTACACACAGGCAGGATCTTTCTAACATGTGGATGAACAGACCTGCTCACAGTTTTGGTCTGTAAAACCTTGAGCATCAGGAATATTTCTTATTCTGTCTTTTTTCATGCATTTAGGTCATTCTAAAGACAATAGTCCAGGTGTAACTAAGCTAAGGATAGAATATAATCATGTGAAAGAAGAGTTAAAGCAGGTGGTTTAATTACTGTAGAAGCTTTGGAGAGCTGAAAATATGAGAAAAAAATACAAATGTGTTGTCTAAATAGGAGCAGAAAATATATATATATAGCAATAATGTGTGGTCTTTGGTGATACCTGCTGATTTCTAAGCAGCTACTGCCTGGAAGCCCTTAATTTTTCTTCAAACAAAGGCTGTTTTTATAGTCTGTCAGGGTGGGAATTTGCTGTTGTGCCATTCTCAGTTGTCTCATAGAGTGGCAGTAACTGGGAAATGTAAAAGTGATGGTCAATATGTCAAATCTGTCGTAGCCATGGTCCAGATGCTCTGAAATCTCCTTCACATTGGGGTATAAATCCATCAGATTGGCAGTGATGTTTCTTGAGGAGACTTGGTGATTTTGCCTGTGCTGATTCCCTCTTTTCTTTCTTCCAGACAAAGGGAACAACATTTCCGACATGAGCAGTGGGGTCGGTCTGTTGGAGAAGTTGAAATAGAAAATCAGAAAACTGAACTTTCCCTCAAAGGTGTTCGGAGCCACTCTTATGGTAACAGCACCAGAGAGAATTCCCTCCTTTGGGAATAACTTCACTCTGGCTGGGACTGGCAGGGCAGTGGGACTAAAGATTATCTTTAAAAATAACCAGTTTTATGACTGGGCAGAAAGTGAAAACATTTCAGAGGAAATGCCATTAGTATTTTGTGGACATGTTATCAATTACTGGATATTTCTTTCACCAAAGTTAATGGCAAGTCAGGCACTAATAGATCAGATTTTCTATGGATTGTGAGCTTTGGATGGTGTGATTTTATTCTTTTTTTTTTTTTTTTTCTGGGCAGGAATCCGGAACTGGGCTGAGATTTATCGATATGTCATGATTTTGGCACACTTTGAAGTAGGTATCAACATGGCAGTGTTCTACTTAACCATGGATTTGCTTCTGAGCTTGTCAGGCATATTTAGGTATCCAGAAATAAGGCATGGAGAGCATCCATACAACCAGAAGTGCTCACCATTCCCATTATTAGCACACATCACTGTTGGGAGCAGCTCTCAAAAGCAGAGTTATGTGTGTAAAAACTGAGATTTTGCTACACTGATTGAACCAAAAGTTCTTTTGGTAACTTGAAACTGTTTTGGCTTTTTAAAGAAAAATTAAATTGCAGCTTTACAGGAGAGATTCTCAGCAAGTCCCCAGCGTTCAGTGGAGTCACTGCAGTGTTGATTCGCCCTAATTGGAAGCCTGAGGTGTTGGAAGAATCCTAAGCCTTTGTGACAGCAGTCAGCAAATATTTCTGCCTGTGCTGAGCTCTAATTCTCCTTTTGCTGTTGTGGCTGTGCTGGAGGAGAGTCAGAGAAATGCTGGGGGCTGGCCCTGGAAGCTGCCAGCCAGCCCCACCAGATGCTCCTCAAAAGGCATTTCCTCTGCCCACCCAGGCATAAAGAATCCTAAACTCTCTATCATAGGCAGAATTACAGAAAAGAAGACTGAATTCAGAATAAAAGTTCTTTTCCCAGATTTATGCCAGCACAAAAGCATAGCTTGGAAAATCCCACTTATGTGCAGATCCATCAGCTGCTGTGGTTTAACGTGTGCCTTGTACCTTTTAATAAAGCTGTGCTGTGGTCCCCTGATGTATAATCAGGTAACAGGCTCTCCCTTTTCTTCATAGTTAGGGTGACTGTGGCTGTTCTGCTCCAAATTAAAAGCCATCTGGCTTTGTTTTTTGCAGTTTAAAATTTGGAGTTCTCATACCCTGAGTGTCTGTACATTTACAGCATCACAGAGTAGGCTTAAATTTGCCTCAGAGCAGCCCAAGTGGAGCATGAAGGGATCCAGACTCAAAGATGGAAGAAAAATGAATAAAACCATGATATTCCAGTTCCTTCTTATTTAACATTTTTCCTGTATGCTGCTCTCAAGAATAAAATGTAAGTTAGAAAAGGTGTCTGGTCAAAGAAGGGCCCATCAGTTTTGTACATCTCTGTAGGTGTTGTTTCCTTCCTCTTACATCCACTTCCTGTGGACTTTTTTGTTGTCCTTGATGTCCTTAATTTGTCCTTAATGTGTTAGGTTTATATTCTTGGACTCTCATTTGCAGACAGATTTTTATGGGAGATGTTCTGGGAGGATCTTAAAGAATGAAGTCATATCCCATTGCATAACCTGAATCATATCTTCTTGGTCAAGGCAGTGAATGACCCACAGAAATGAGTCTGTACAACTTTGACTGCTTTTCCTTTATCCCTCTGTTGCAGGATGGAACTGCAGCACATTTAACAGTTATTAATATTCCAGCCACTGCATCTAAGTAAGTAAATCAGGAAGTTTGTGTTGCTGAAAACACACCTTAAAGGTGGCAAAAGCTGCTCTGCAGGACTCCTATGTGCACATTCTTGCTTTGAACCTCAAATTTCCATCCACACCCTCTTGCTCCCTACTCCCTTCACCCAGGTTTCCATTTGCAATGAGTCACAAGGACAGCTTTTACCTTCCACTGCTTCCTTTCCACTCAGTTGCTGTTGGGCTGATGGACCTGCCTGCATGACTGTGGAGATGATTCAGAGGGACAAATTGAGCACTTCCAGGTGTTTAAGAAGGTGTGTCCCACTGGAGTGGGTCATTTCACAGGGAGCCCAGCCTTGCTGCCTGGTGCTCTCTGCATCCAGAAGATTAAAGACCATGTTCATGGCTCTGGGACCAAGGTTGTTCCAAGTCTCATCCAACCTGGCCTTGGACACTTCCAGGGAAGGGGCAGCCACAGCTTCTCAGCTGTGAGCCAGGGCTCACCACCCTCACATAAAAGATTTTTTTCCCAATATCCCATCAAACCTTGTCCTCTGTTAATGTGAAGCCATTCTCCTCTGCCCTTTCCCTCCATCCCTTGTCTCAAGTCCCTCTCCATCTTTCTTGGGGCACCTACAGGTACTGGAATGGTCTCTAAGATCTCCCCAGGGCCTTCTCTTCTCCAGGCTGTACAACCCCAGCTCTTTCAGCCTCTGTGCTGGTGCATTTGTGTTTTGGTGAAATTTTAAATCTGCTCCACTTCTCTCCTATTCAGCCTTGCTGTAGGTTATGTGTTTTTCCCTGATGGAAGGAAGGCTGGCATTGAGTGGTCCAATGCCTCTCTGTCTGAGATGGCTGAGGATGGTGTCATCAGGGATGAATATGGAGTCAGTTTTACTGCTGGTAAGCCAAAGGAAATCCATCTGCCTTCAGCTCTTTGGGATGCAGTTAATTCAGTGGAGGAAAGACTATTCATGAAATTCCATGTGATTCTGGGGGCAAATCTGAAAGTTGAATGCATCAGATTGCACCTTAAAAAATTTACTTGGAATCCTAAAACCATGGAATGGTTGGCATTGGAAGGGACCTTAAGGATCATCCAGTTCCATCCTCCTGTCTATGGCACTTCTGTGCATAAGTTAAGTTACAAATGTGGTGTGACATGAATGAAAATGTGTGTGCTGATCCTACAGGGAACTGTACCAGAGGGAGAGCCTCAGATTCTATTTGTGATGACTGTTGATTATGTTAATGCAGATAATTATTTTAATTTCTTGGGGTGTCAAAACATATGTTATGAGGTGGATTCAGCTGGAAATATGATTGATCAAAGTTTTAACTTACAAAGCAGACAGAAGAACTATAACTCTTCAGAAAAGCATAAGTAACTGTACACAAAAATAATAGATATTG
This sequence comes from Serilophus lunatus, assembly GCA_013399895.1. NCBI lineage: Eukaryota > Metazoa > Chordata > Aves > Passeriformes > Eurylaimidae > Serilophus > Serilophus lunatus. Next base: position 2,535,450 of record VXBA01002171.1, read on the forward strand.
GGATTTTTTGAGATAAAATACTACTAAAGGTTACATTCTTCCCTTTTTACTCTTATGCAAGGTGGCAAGTCCTTTGCTGTTTCTGCAGTGCTGGATAAGCAGACTTGCCCTGTGGTGTTCAATGGCCTGATTGGAAGTGGTGTTTTCCATGAGTGCATTGCAGATTTCCAACTGAATGGGTCAACACAAGGCTGGGGCTTGGTTGAATTTTACTACAGGTAAAATAATGACAAGCAAGAAGAGGTAAAGAACTCTCATCCTCCTATATTGACCTATGTGGCTACAGCTCCATAGATATTTGAAGCATAAATGCACAGATTTTTTTTACCTGATGTGAAGAATGTAATTCATTTAGTGCTTAATGAGTTTATTAAGTTGACAAACACTCTGTATATTATAAAAGGAATGATTGTGCAAGCACTTCATACATACAATCAAACCATGAGCACTTGTTCAGTTGTTTGTTATATAGGTTTATGTAGGGTTTTATATAGGCCTCCATGTAGGTTTATGAGTTGGCTGATGCATTTCTGGAGACTGTCACACAATTGTCACAGTCTTTTACTGGAGCCTTTTTCCCGTGGAGTGTTTTCTCTCTTGAAAAAAGGCAAATTTCATTGGTTACATTTAGTTTACTTTTTAAAATAAGCACTAATCCTTGGCTGTCAGAGGAAATGCCATGAATGACTTTCAGGAGATCGAGAGCTCAGCTTCTTCTGAAACCCAGAAACATTTAGAGCACATAAGCCAGGCACTGAACTGCCAAACACCTGCTGGTTGAACTACAATGTGTAGTCGCTGCCAGGAACCTGCTCCCCTCCCTTTGCTGGCTGTCCAAACCTGCACGGTGAGGAAATGACCCAGCAAGGAAAGTCTCAGCTCAAACCCAAACAGGGCACGTTCTGCAAGTCCGGACAGTCCTGGTTATTTCTGGATCTGCCCCAGGAAGTTTAGTTTGGAAATGCTGACAAAATTCCCGTCAGCTCCCATCTCATTTCTGCTTCCAAATCAAAACCATGTCAGAAGTGAAAGGGTGGGTGTCTGGTTCTTCCTCTTTGCCAACTCAGCGCCGCTGCTCTTCCTGCAGGGATGAAGCCGCCCAGCTGGTTCCAAATTTGCAGCTTGGTTCCAATCCTGGAGGACCTGACCCTGCCACCGATGGCTCTCCCCCATGAGCACCTACAAGCTTATCCCAGCAATGTTACTCAGCAGCAGCAGCTTTCCAAAAGAATTATAATTCCCTGCAAAATGCACTGTTGGGAGTGTGGATCTCATCACGGAACACTGCGGAGATCGAGGGTATGAAAGGATTTGGAGAGGAATGGGATATATTTTTGCCAGGGCAGCTTTTAACCATGGTGGTCTGGAGGCAATTTAAAGGAGGGCTCTGAGCAGCTGGTTGCAGGGAGGGATCACTCCATGCTCTGTCCTTTGGTATTTTTCTTAAACTGCAGCTGCTCCCCACCATGAACCCTGGGCTATGTGGATCCCAATTTATCACCTCTTCTGTTCTTTCAGATTTGTTTTTGAAATAAAAGCTGTATCTTTCTGAACTCTCTGGTTGTAACAGTCATTAAAACATGGGACAAAGCTATTACAGGAAACTGCACTGATCTGATAGTCTTGTCTCTGTATGAGAGATGAAGTGGAAGAAGCAGGAGAAGGCACATCTAAATGAGGTGTCCTCTAGGAATAGCATGAATAGCCAAGGAAATAAGTGGTACAAACACGTTTTCTTCTCGTCTGAAGGAAAGCCAAGGTCTGGTATTTCAATTTACCAAGTGATCTGAATTCCTTATTATTCACTGTAGGTGCCATAGGGATCCCAGCACCCACACTGGGAGCTGCTGACCCAAGGTAGCTACAGTGTGTTCCCTACCCAGATGCATCTTGTCATGAAGTACTGAATATTAAGCATACTTAAGATATGTCAAAAATAGTTAAATGGAAGATCTGGAAAAGAGAAATCAAGGAAAGATGCCTCATAGTTAAAACAATACCTCCACTCCATTTCTATAGTGAAATCTGGCTGCATTATATATACACATATAAAAATATGTGTATTTCTATAATTTCTGCATAGTTTAACACTAGAGGAGTTAAATTTCTTATACTTACTGCATTATATTCAGAATATATCCATGAATATAAAATTATTTCACCTCAATTCATCAAGGAAATGACTGGATGTTCCAGTTTGGGATGCATCGCTGGACAAGGCTGGAATGATGCAAAGAACAGCCTGATATGATGTAAAAATCTGATTTTATCAATCTCCTCCAGTGGAGTAGTGAGATTCCCCCTCCTTAATTTATAACTTTCTCCCTGTGAGCTGCATCCCAACAACTGCTGTGCCCCCTCTCTTCCCCCAAACCATTGCTGTATGTGCCAAGCTGACTTACAGTTGCATTTTTTGGGGCATAGCCATTGATTCAGAGCTTGGGATTTTAGCTGGACTTCTATAAACACTTCTCCAGTTACAGTGGTATTAAGAACCACATTCTTGCACAAACTCAATGATGTCTTAAATCTGTCTGTGCACTCCTGGTCCCAATGTGCTGAAACAGGGAGCTCCTAAATTACTTGAGACAATGGTACTTTGACAGGAGGGAAGGCCTTATGCCTCTTTTTACACATAAGAAATCAGTCAAATAGGTAATTTTAGAAAGGTTAGGAAAATAACTATGTTATACATCACAGTTTGGTCCTACTAAGTATGGGGCTTGTTTTGCTATGATCTCAGGAACATCTGTTCCCTTTTTTTCTGTGGAGTTCTTGTCATCTCTTTCTCTTTCTTTTATTTCTTGAAGACTAAAAACATTAACATTTAGAAGGAGAAATACAGGCACATCATCAAGCAAAGTCTTTGGAGGTGTCAGGGAATGTAGATAACGAGCAAAATTGTTAATTATTACTCTGGAAGAAATTGCTATAACAAAATTCCCTGTCCAGGGCAAAAATTAAAAAGCCATCCCAGCAAGGAAGGGATTGGTCTGGCTGTTCCCTGCTCACAGAAATTGGGCTACAACTAAGGATGCTCTGGGGCAAGTGGAAGTTGTCTCCTCCAAACTGTAGGCTCTGAAGTTCATGTTTCTGCAGTGGTGGAGGCAGAGGAGGATGACATTGCCTTCATCACCCTCTTTTTGTCCTCTTTACTTGTTTCTTTTGGTACCAGTGGATGGAGAATTAGAGCATTCCTGAGTTCAGCTTGGAAAAGTTCAAGCAGGGTACAGAAAATGATTAATAAAGTTTTGAGCTGGCAGGTTTATTTGCCAGGTGATGAACTACTGGTTCAGTATTTCAGCCTGAAGGACTGAAAAAATTGACTGTCGGGGTTTTTCTCCCTGGATTTCAAATTACTTTATAGTGAGCTTGTGTCCAGGACACATGGAATAACTTATTTAATTTAAAATAAATCTACCAAGCCCCACGCTTTGACCATATGAAGTGGTCCTTCTCTTGTGGCTCCTTTCTCAGTGGAAAAATCCATCTTGGGAAGTGCTTCTGCAGCCCAAAAGCATTAATTTTGAGGAAAAAAAAAAAGCAATAAATGGAGGTAAATCCTGGCCAGAAGTGAAATGTAGCATATGATCCACTCTCATCCAGCATGAAGGGAGGCAGCTGGAGCCTCCTTGGGATGAGCTGCTTTCCAGCATCTGCACGTCTGGGAGGAACTGAACACCTGTAATTCCTGCTGCTGTCAATGGGCCAGTGCTTGACATGGCAAAATACTCACAGAAAATCCTTGGATGTCCCCCTGGAGCTCACATGCATGTAGAATGTCAAGTTCCAGGCCCCTGTAAAGAGGTCATTTAAAGGCTGTCAGCCCCAACTAAGCATTTCCCATCCATCTGCCCTTGGCTACTGATGTCTAGAATGGTAAATATTTTACTACACTTATTTATTCTTCTTTTTTTGCAATTTTTCGTGTGTTCATAGTATTGATATAAAGGCCATTTTCAGTGACATTGTATTTCACTGGCAGAAAGGAAGAAAAAAAGTCTTTTTTCTGTTGGATTTATGTTGTAGTTTTACAGTTGGTGAAGCAAAGTGTAGCCCAGGGAGCTCTGTAATTTATCAAAAAAATGCAGTATATGGCCAAATTATCTCTGCAAAGCAACTAATTATTTCAAAAGTAGACTTTTCTCTCTCCATAAGAACGTGCTCAGCAGTCAAATAACTCCAAGACATTTCAGACAAAGTGGCTGATAACCAGGCACTCCCTTCTCCCATTTACTGGAACACCAACTCCCTCATGCTCCCTCTTGTTTACCATAAAAAGTCACGTCTTTGTCCAAAATTGCTTTTCCCTAAACTGTGTCTGTTTTCTTGTTGCTCTCCAAAAGTCTCCAGGTTCAGGTGCCTGAAGCAGGGTCTCCAAAGGAATCTGTTCTGGGAGGCTTTTTGGGTCCCTCTTTTTTGAGGTACTTTCCATGCTAAAGCTGTAATTAGTTACAGCACTGATTTTTGCTTTTATTCAGCATTAAAAAAAACCCTTTTAATAAAACCACAGTGCAAGTGAAGTTCATTCTAATCTGGCCATAAAATTTTATGAGGGGTGTAAATCAAAGGGAGGAGTGGCAGCTAATGCTCTGGAACAGTTGGGCCCTGTTCAAGCTCCCTCAGTAGAGTTAAATCCCTCCAGGAGCAATTAGCCTAACAAGCTGTTTGGTCCCCTTATAAATAACATCACTGATGGAGACATCTGGAGGTGTCTGCTCAGTGCACCAGAGACTTTCCAAATATGCTGAGTGGTGGATGATTTTTTTTTTCCCTTACTCCATAGGATGGGGGTGGAGATGCAGCTCTGACATGTCCCAGCAGCTTTGCTCGTGTATTTATCATGTTTTCCAGGAAGGATGGAGCAGGGAAAGTAGGAGTGCCATGATCAGCTGGAGTGTCCTCTTACATTTCTTGGTAGCTGTGCATGGGACAGAGTGTCTTATGTTCTGACCACAAATGTTGGTCAAAGTACTCTAGAAATGGCCCTGGGCACAATAAACCTTCATGGCTGAGATCCTTGTCACAACCCCTGGGACATCTGGTGAGGGACTTCTGGCTGCTAGAGGTGTTAGAAATGGGTTTGCAGCAGGAGATCCATCAGATGATGGATCCCAGTTTTTTCCTTCTGCAAAAAGGCCCGAATTGTGCACATTTGATACCTTTGGATTAACCTTTCAAATCTCCCTTTTGGATGAAGCATGGGAAATTCCACTGTTTGTTGGTTTTGCTGTCAGCCCTAAATGTCCTTTGAGAAGGGCTGGGTAACTGGTTGATAAAGAATGAAAAAAAAAAATCATTACAAAGTTGAAGAATATTTAATAGTGTTTTGCAGGGATGAGGAGTGGGAAAAGCTCTGAGGTTACACAATGTGCTGTGCTGCTGGTTGTCTTTACTAAAGCATCCAGATCTCAGTGTTTCCTTTCCCAGTCTTGTTTCTGCTGTTATTCTAAGGCATGTAGGCTTCTACCACATGTTTATAAGCTGATAAAACCATAATACCAGGAATGTTTTCCTTCCTCTATTAGATTAACAAAATAAGTGACTTTTCAGATATAACTTTGTTTACCATACTCTCCACACCAAAACAATAGTTGTGAATAAATGTCATCATTCATGGAGAGGTGAGAAAATAAGAGTCTTTTGGCCTGAATGCTGATGGAAGAGGTATCTGTGCATCCCTGTGTGGATGAGGAATGTTCTGCTCTCCTGACACCCTGTTCCTGTGGGAGCCCTGGTGTTACACCACGGCTTTGCTTGGCTGGAAAACGTCAGCAGTGAAAGGAGGGGTGACATCATGTTCAGCCCAAATCTCTAAGGATAAATCCCATCAGACACGACTGAGTCCTCTGTTGAGCAATTCATAATTGTATATGTCAGGCAGCTTTCTGATGACACGGGGTTTGACTCCTGGTAAGACAGAGCAGCCACACAAAATGCTTTTCATGATGAAGAGGGAGCATTTGAACTGATCTCTCAGGAGATTTTCCCAAAGCCATAAATATGCTCCTCTTAGAGGAACCATGTGAGGCTTTCAGAACAAACACTGACACAGGGAAGTTTTGGGGATGGGGAAGAGCCTTGAGCCATCAGAGCCAATTACACTAAACTCCCAAAATACATAAAGCATTTCATCAAGGGAGATCAAAGTGCTTTTCATGGGAAGGAAGAGCTATGGTCTGTCTTTTACCCACGGGAAAACTGTGGGGAAGGAATTGTCTGGCCAATTCTACAGCGGCATTCTTTGAACATTAACCCAAGATTTACTTCATGTTGTGAGCTCTGCCCAGACCTACAGCAGCCTTTATACTCCTTGGGGTGGGACACAGAGCAGGCAAGATTGGGTAAAGTCTGCAAAAGACACCCAAAATATGGTCAAACCTGTAAATGAAACTTAACACCCACTGGAGATACCTGGTGGGTGATGCATCGTGTAAATGCTGTGCAATTGTCTTCAGCAAAACAGTTAAAACTCTGACTGCAAAAAATGATGGAATATATTTGAGGAAAGTGTTTAAAATGTTGGTAATTGTGTTGGACCATGAAGAAACCTCAGTTTTAACACACATTATGAATATGCCATGCTGATAATACCAAGGTTTTTCTTTCAAATCACTGCTAGACTTTGGTTTTCATTCCAACCCCTGCCATTGGCAAGGACACCTTCCACTGGAAATCCAGCTCTTCACACAAGCAGGAGTGGAGCGATGCTGACAATAAGACTCAGGATCTGCAATCACAGATGATCTCCAAAACATGATGGTTTCCCAGGGACAATCCAGTCCTGATATAACCAGAATACTAAATGTTTCTGCTGTGGGAAGGCACTATGGAGTTTGGTTTTAGCTGGATCCTGACTTTGGCCTACAACAGTCCCTTCAAAGGCTTATGAAACATTTGGGACATGCCATGAAACGTTTGGGACATGCTGGAGACAGAGAAGCTCTGCTGGGGCTTGTGGCTCTTCTGTGTCTTGTATGAACTGGATACTGAAGACCCATTTCTAATCTCCTTCTCCCTCAGGCTTTCTCAGCTTCACTGATGAACTGTGGCCCTGCACCCTGTTTTATATGAACTTGACCTACTCTGTCTCAAGGAACAAATATCAAATAATTCCATGGAAACTCTTTGCTTCATCAATTTTATTTAAGTCCTTCCTCATTCATACCAGATATCTGATTTAAATGTTATCTTTTTAGCAATACTTTATAGAAAATATAAAATTGATGGCGCTTTCTCAGTTCACACTGGCTGAGGAATGAGGACCTGTGCAGGTGCCTGGACAAATGGGTCCCAGGAGCAGGAAAACACCTGGATGAGTTCTGTCCCTTCTGACACAGCACAGCCAGTCCTGCTGGAAAGCTCCTCTGCATAATGTGGTGATTCAATCCCAGAGGAAAGCATTGCCCTGTCCATCTCCTTGCTCCCTCCAGGATGCTGCTTTCTCCTTTCATGAGTTTGGGATGGTTTTGCAGTCTGTCCCCTTTCAGTCTGCTGGGACTTACACTTCCAATTTGTCTTCTCGAATGACTCTGGAGGGGGTTTCTGGGAGGACCTTGTCTCTTGAATTTGTTTCCCCTGTCTGATTCACAGACCCTGAGTTTGTTTGATCTCCCAGGGCCGGCATTTCCAGCAGCTCCCTGGGGCTCCATGAAAGGGGAGTAAGGAAGAAGAGTTCACATATGCTGCACAGAGATCTCCATATTTTAAAGGGTATCCTGTATCCCTGCTGGAACATTTTTAATGGTCCACAAATCAGAAGGAAAAAAAAAAAAAAAAAAAAAGGAGTTGAAAACCACACTTAAGGCATTCATTGTTCAAAGCCCAGCTCTCTGGGACTGCTGGACTCACAGAGGCTCCATAGGGCCATGATCCGAGGAAGTCTGGTCTGAGATCCCACTCTGGGAGCCCACTCACCCAGGGCTGGCTGGGGGTGCTGCTCTCAGGCACACACTGTTTGTCTTTCAGGGATATGTTTCCGTTTTTGGTCAGGGGAGCAAGCAGAAGGTTTTCCAAGGAAGAATATTCCAAGGTATTAGTTATGGAGATTTATGCCCTGCCAACAGGGATTGGTGAAATGTGTGTTAGAAGAGGTAAAGACTTATTTTATTCCTCTTCAAAACTCCTAGAGCAGAATTCTGCTCTCCTCGTGACATCCTTTGATGAGACTTATCAGCCACCAAGGCTGGCCGAGCCAAAAGTGATTGTTGGGATTTTCAGAAGTAGTAAAACCAGCATTAATCCATCCTATTCCAGCTTCTGCCTTCCCTTCAGGTTCTCCTTCTGTACCCTCTCTTATTCCCAGTCACTGTGACCATCACAGGAAAATGAAGAGCTCCAAAAATGAAGTCCAAAGTCTTTAAGTGAGGTATTTAATGTGTGCCTTCTGCTTTAGGCTTTAGTCACAGGGCAGTAAGTGGAATCACCAGGTGCTGAGAATGCTGCAGCTCTTCATCAAGGTGATATAATTTGTGGGAATCATACTTTGAGACTGGATTTAATCATACCTGGACTCAGCAGGGCAGTTACTGGGATTAAAGGAACAATATCCCAGAAAAAGTAAATGATGGGACTGGCCAACAATTTGCAACTTACTATTTAGACAAACAGAAGGAAACATAGTCCTGTGAAATTATGGGAAGAGATTCTCCAAATGTTTCTCCAAATGTGCCCATTATCAGCTATAAATACTTTCAGAGTATCCTTGTTTTACAAGACTTGGAATGGGATTTATGTATGAAAATGTTTGTGCTGTAAACGTTTGGCAATTCTGTTTCCTGGCCAGTAAGTGACTAAACCAGAAAGTTAGTTATACAACCAAAATGTCATTTTGTTTGATTCCTGAATCAAAGTAGATCTTCTCCAACTCCCTGCCAGGAGGTTGTATCAAGGTAGGAGTTGGTCTCTTCTCCCAAGAAATGGGACAAGATGAAAAGGCCTCAAGTTGCACCAGGACAGGTTTAGGTTGGATACTGGGAAAATTATTCACCTAAAGGATTTCCAAGCAGGGATTTAAAAGCCATGTAGATGTGGCACTTGGGGAATGGTGGCCTTGGGAATGGTTGGACTCAAAGGTCGTAGAGGGCCTCTGCAACATAACAAAAATTCTGTGATTTGTAAGAAGGCCAAAGTCAATATTAATATTTCAATAGTAAAGTTGTGCAAACCCTTAAAAATGTTAACAATCTAGAAAGGTGAACAGCTTGTAGGGAATTCACAGTGTTTCAGCAGAGAAATTCCTGAAGCAACCTGTCATTTCTGGGAGAGAAGCTTTTGCAAATATCTTCCAGATATTGGAGCTCTTCAGTTAAAACTGTGAAACAAAGACTTGACACTTCTCCCCTCCTCTCCCATCCTGCAGTGCCACCACTGACTGTTACTGCATAAGATGTTTTCTCAAGGAAGAATTCCTTTTCCCTATGGGATAAGCAAGCCGTGGGTCACAGAATCATGGAATCATTCAGGTTGTTCTTTGCCTCAGCTGCTCTCACAATCATGGGTTTATATATATTTATTTTGTGCCCTGGAGACATTTTCCACCAACCTGCAGGTTCTCCCTCCATCCTCCTCCTCTTCTTGGCTGGGGAAGACCAAAATCTGCTGGATCCAGATGGGACACGCATGGGGATATCCAAGAGCTGATGAAGGAACATGAACATCCAAACATCCCTTTCATTTCAAAGCAGGAGAACAAGAATACATGGAATTATCCTGTGATTATCAGGGCTCTAGAGACCTCTCGTGGACAAACACATTTGTTTCCTTCTTGTTACAAGTTTGTTTTAAAGACAGCCTGTATTTTTTACATTATTGTGATTATTCTAATTATTTTGATTATTGCTGTTATTATTATAATCAGTAGTAGTAATATTGTTGTAGATCAAAGGTAGATTCTGGTCCTATGATAATAGTAAAGCAAATAACATCTTGAATAATTTTCAGCCACTTCCTCACTTTGCTTTGTTCTTCCATTTATTTTTATATTGGGATCTTTGTTTTCTGAAGTGGTGAAAATCATTACAATCATCACTGTCAAATTGCTCTTTATTTTTTAAAAAAATTTTAACTTTCTGGACAATATAGATGCTACAGAAGGAAGAATTAAAACATCACACTAAATGTAATTCCTATGTATTTATTGCTGAACATAAATTATTTGGAATGTGGTATTTTACCCTCCTCTGAAATAACTATTGAGATTCATCAATTTTATTGACTCTTTTCTCTCTCTCATTTTTATTGACCATTTTTTCTCACAAACCAGAAAATTTTCATCAACCAGAGAGAAAATCTGGGCTTTCCTGAGGCAGGGGGTGTTCAGTGACTGAAAACCACCACTCTGAAATGCGAAATAAATCAGTGACTGAATTTTTATTTACTGATGAAAAAACTTCAATTTTTTTTTTTTTTTTCCCTGGGAAATGTGTTAACCTGGTTGGGCCCAGGCCCCAGGAGGTGACTGCTATGAATGTTGTACCAAAACCTGCCAGTGCAGGGATAAATTGCTTTTTCTACAGAGATTATTCGATTTTTTCCACGATTCGCCTCATTTTCCAATTCCATCCTTTCCTCACTTTGGTGAATTATTGGTGACCCCTGATGTTTTCACTTAACAAAAAGCATAAGGAGAAATGACTGTTTTCTTCACTGCCCTGGCCTTGCATGAAAGTGCCGTAAAATTAAAGGCAGACAAAGAGTTTTATATTAAGGAGATATAATTAAAGGGTGTGCTCAGCCCCCAGTGCTTATCTCCAGCCCCTACTGCGTGCAAGGTAATTTTTCTTTTTAATATTGCAATAACTCTGAGCTATTTTAAGAGAAACCCCCTGACAATTTTGGACAGAAAGCTACAATTCAAAAATGAATTAAAATCTTGGCAGGAAGCTCTTGATTTCACAGGAAAAATTTCAGTGCACTGGAGTGCTGAAAACCAAATGAGTTGAATATACTTTGATTTTTGCAGGGGAAAAAATTCCTTTTTAATTCTTTTCTGCAGAGGAAATAACCAGAAATTTTTTTTTTCAGGAATATTGTTCCTCATTCTTCATGACTTGGGTTGTAGGTGCAAAGAAGTAGTGGGAGAATTGGGGAGAGGTGGATAAAGCTGTTGAGGGTCAAAGTGAGATTTCCTTTTCCAAAACTATGCTAAGAATACTTTATATACATATTTTAAGCAGGATTTAAAGTGGATTTTAGAGGAAAGTTTTGTCTTCAATGGGTTGCTCTACTCAGCTCCGAGACTTGTCTAATTTTGACACCCCTTTTTAATGGATTCTTGTCCTTCTGGCCTCTGTAAACCACCATATTCTCACAACAAAGGTATTTTTCAGACATCAGGAGGAGCCTGGAGCAATGTGGTAGCAGTGGTTTTAATTCCTTTTTCTCCTGTTTCTTCTGCCTTTTATTACAATCCTGGAAATCAACTGTATCCAGGCCAAACATGGATCTGGAATCCCAAATCCTTGCCCCATTTTGCTCTCTCTCATTACCTAAAGCTTTCTCATTTCAATTCAACAAACCACCAAGAAGTTTGAGCCTGGCTATTATTTTTTGTGGTACATCTTATCAACCAATTACTGTTTTAATTTTAATGTACAAATGCCTATCTCTCCCTTCACAGTTATTCTGCCTGATATAAAACAATTGGTTGGTCACAGACTTCATGAATCAATGTTATCACGACTCGTGAAGTATCTTATTTGCTTTGTGATAGGAATGTTGAGCAGATTTTTAAATTCTATTTTCTTGGGTCTCACTTTCATGTGCCATGCAAAGCAGAGTGATCTCAGCAGGCTATTTTCCTGTTGTTAAGCCCTGAACCCTAATCTGAAGGAAACAAACCCAGCTCCTCTTATTTTCAAACAGATAAGATTTGGGAGGTTATTAATCACAGGTTCAAATGGCTGCTCTGGGGATTGGAAATGATCTCCAGTTTTATATAAAACTTGTCAACATTTATTACAGAGAAGGACCATCCGTCCAGTGGGAGCCTTACAAAGTCATTATGTGTCTGGTGGATGATAAAGGGCTATTTAAGTGCACAAACAGCCATGACATCATGCTGAACTTCCACGTTCTTTCATTTGCCCCTAAATGAGACCATTTCTTTCTGGTTGTTGCCCTGAGCTTTGATTTTGTATGGGGGAGCTCTTTCTCCTCCCATGTATCATTTAATCTTTTTTTCCTTCTTTTTCCCCTCTCTCTTTTCTTTTTTTTTTTTTTTTTAATAGAACAGATCACTATTGTTGGTTTTATTTTTCTATAAGAGTTTTGGAGGATTAGTTCCTGGGCAGGTGTAAATCAACAGCAAGTTGGCTCCCTCGGACAAGGGTTTAGCTCGTGGTCAATCTTGGTGAATTTGTACTCTGGAAAACATGAAATTGTGTCCTCCCCCATGTAGACAGACCCTGGTAGTGCTGAACATATTGAAAGAAGATAATTTTTAAATTTATTTGCTTTTCTCAACAATGCTCTTCTTTCATGGGTGACTGATACAACCCACTGACAATTAACGACACAGATAACTAAAAAAGGAGATTCATTTCTTTTTGCCAGGAGCACTCAACAGCCTTTAGCTGGAAGAGTGTGTGGTGTAACATCACCCTCTCTTTGACAAAACAGGTTAAACCCTCATAAATATCCTGTCAAAGTCTTCCAGTGACCATTTGGTGCTGAAATAAACTCCAACATTGACTGAAAAGGATAGGATATATGGTTCTATATAATAAATATATATAAAATAAATGCAAATATTCAGCTATTTATATATTTTATACACTATATCTTTTTAAATTAAATTTATATATCTATACATAAAATAAATATATATATATCTTTTCAGTGGTACTTTGCAGAAGCTCCTGGTGGGAAGGGACCCCTTGCATGGATGTCATGGTGCAATCCCAGCCACCATAGGACACCCCATTTATTCCCGAGGACTGTGCTGGAGTAGCTGGTGATAAGATCACAGTATGTAATAAACCTCTCAAATCCCTTCCAAGGATAAAAAATAGGAAAGAAAGTGTTTTAAGTGCAGCCAGATTGCTGTCCTGGGCTGGGGAGAAGAAAGCAAAAAGTAATGAAACTGGTCTTTGGTGAAGTGGTCTCTGAACTGTGCAGAATTGTGCCTGGCACTGAGAAATTAAGCTGTGTGGAGGTGAATAAATGCAGATTTTTGTAACTGTGGGCTGCAGCCTTCGACTGGCCCCTCTGGGGCTGTGGGTACCCAAGGGCAAAGATGTGTCAGAACTGAAGTGCAGAAACTGAGAGAAGAGTCCTGCAGAATGACAAAGAATTCTCTTGTTCCTTCCTGTGATTTCTGATCCCAAGAGGAGAAAGTGCAGGAAGAGTGCTGGAGGACTGATGGATTTTCCCTTGTGTGCACAAAGAGGTTGTTGTTAGAGCTGGGGGTCTTACAGCAAAGGTGTCAGTGTGGGTTTTTTGCAAATCACAAAGCCATTCTTCCTTTATGTGGATATTTATTGAAGATTGTTTAAATTGCTATCTGGAGCTCCTGTTCTCCATTACCACCCCTTACAGGGTTTGTGTCACTTCTAAATAGAAGCTTCTTCAAAAATCATCCCATGGAGTCCTTCAGAGCAAAGGATAGTCTCCATTCCCCATTTTTCTGTGGAGAAAAAGTGTGTTTCATTGCTGCCTGAATTTATTCCCTCTTCTCTGCACACCTCTGCAATGGCAGGATGCTCTTCGAATGTTGACTATAATCTGGCAGAAAGTGTCCCCAGTCTCTAAAAATCTTAAATATCAGTAAAACCAACAAAAGGAGAAGGAAAAAGGTCACATGGAAAATGGGATTTCCCCAGAGCATTCTTCTGTTTTCCAAGAGATGGATGCTCAAGTCCTCCAAGATCACAGTCACAGAAGTCCTTGGGATGTGACCATGGTGTAACTGTGTCAGCTTTGAGGGCTAATTACCTAAACTCCAAAATACCCTCCCCACACCTCCCACGAGAATTAAAGCCTGGTCTGGGCTTTGCATTGTGATGGGGAAGTGTGGGATGATCTCCAGGTGTAAAACCCTGAGAACAGTGTGGATATCCCTCCCTGCAGCCATCAGCTGAATTTTGGCTCAATTATTTTCAATTTATTTTATTTAATTTATCTTAATTTATTTTATTGGTTCAGTTATTTTCCTTGCTGTTACTTGGATTTTTTCATGGGCTGGCTGCTCATGAAGTCCCTGGTGGTCACGAGTAGCTGAAATGACTGTACATGTGGATAACATTTCTTGGGAATAGGAGTGATTTACAGGAGTAAAGCAGCTACAAATGGGTTTTATCAAAATCCACACACTATTTCAGGGGAAAAGCATCTGTGTGGGAAGAGACATTTTGTTGAGGCTTTCTCCTTTAGTAGTTTAACCTTACAGTAGGTATTTTTCCATGAAATGTGCATATAGTTCTGAATTTCATGAATATTTATCACCAAAGGTGATCTGATTACTGGCTAAAGCTGATGCTGGAAAACTCTCCACTCTTTGTGAGGAAAAAGTTTGCTGTTTATGAAATTCTAAATTCTTCCTTTTAAAATAAAATTTACAGCCTCCTGAAATGGCCCATGCAGACCTCCCAGGCTTGGGTTTCTCACGGAGTTTTTGAAATGTGTATCGACCCCAGCACTGGAAACAGACTGAAATAATTACACCTGATGGAAGGTGTTAATGCCTGTGACAGTGGCTGCCAGTTGCCTTCATGCCTGGGAGAAATTTATGTTTTCTGCCCAGCTTTATTGCCAAGCTGTATCCTTCCCACTCCTCTTGGGGATTACCCTCCATGCCATTAATCTACTTCTTCCTTTTTCACAGGGATTCTTCCAGTCAGGTTGATTTCAAAGAAAGAAAACAAGGTGTGGGCTACAAATTATTCAGGTTGTGATGAGAATTTCAGAGGTTAATGCACAGCACCAGGCGTTTGTTGGGCACGGATTGAAGGATTGAGGAAAAGCTGGAGTTGCTGTAAGTTCAGTTAATGTGCAGAAAAACAGCCTCCAGATCTGCTGACACATGGATTTGGGAGGACATCTAGCAACAGCTTGGTAAAGCTCCACCTCTCAGTCTCTGCCTTGGTAGGGAAGATGGCATTGCTGGTTTTCCAACCCACTGTTGTTCCATTGCTAAACCAGAATGGAGACTCGAAAATTCAGTGTTTCTGAGGAGTAAACTTGGCTGTGGTGGAAACTGGTCCATCTCCCAGATGGAGCTCACAGCCAGCACAGCTGGAGCCTCATCTCTCCTCTCTTGGTTTTATGGAATCCATTTCTCCTCCCCACAAACCCTATTCCTTTCTCCACCTCCCTTTCAGACAAGGGGAGGCTGAAGCCCCTGTGCCAACAGAGATATGTCTCTTCCTTGTGAGATCCTCTGCCAGACCCTCAGGGTAAGAACTGGGGAAAGTGCTGCTGAAGTCAAGTCAGAAAATGGCCTTTGACAACTTTTCCCAGAATCACAGAAGATGCTGAGTTTGAAGGGACCCACGAGAATCATCAAATCCAACTCCTGGCCCTGCACAGGATACCCCAAGAATCCCACCATGTGTCTGAGAACATGGTCCAAACAGTGTGTACAAGTGCAATGAAATAATTTCCAGTCTGATCATCTAAACAGAGGCAGAGAAGTGACGTGTTCACTTCCAGTGAATGACTTGGAATGACATCACTTCCAAAATATGACATTGGAGGGAGGGCTGTTCAGGCAGGTAAATGTTCTTCAGCATGGACAAGTCACTTCACTCAGATGTCAGAGCTTGACAAGGTTCTCAATCACATCTTGATTCCAGAAGAGTAGAAAAAAGCTGCTTTTTAGTCCATAACAACCAGCACTGAGGTGTGGAAGCATCTGCCATCCCCTGTGCCAGAGGTGCAGAGTCAGGACAAAGCTGATATCTCTGCAGAAGACACTCATTTGTGTTGGGTGGATTGGATCTCAGCATTATTATTCCAGGAAAAGCCTGGTTTTGTGTGTTATGATGGATGCAGCAATTTTCCCATCAGGTTCTGACAGGTTAAACTCCTCTGAGTGATGCTGAGGAGACTGTGAGAGGATTTAAACACCCAAACACTTAAAATTATCTGCAGCCAACATAGTGATCTGTCAATGCTGATGCTCAAAGTGAAGGTGTTGAGTGAAAACTGAGTGACAAACAGCTAAAAATGAGGCATGGAATAGGAGAAGCAAGACTCCACACCTTCTGTGCTCATCACTGTTGGGCATGTGTCCCAAAAAGCAGCATCTGCAGCCCATGTTTAGTGCTCTGCTGTGTTTGAGAATGTGCTCTCCAGGCCTCAGGACAGCTGTGGGTGGCACACCCAAATAAATAAATATACAGGAAAATAAATATAAAACACAAAATGCAAAAAAAATTAGAAAAAGAAATAATAATGATAAAAAAAATATAAATACATACAGCACGATGGAGCATTTGTCACCTTCCACCAACTGCATTAATCCTTGGTGACATCCTGTTTTGACCATTGGCTTAAAGAAACCTGATGTCTCATCAACATTCAAAGGGCATGTTCTGCTCTCCAGGAGTACACTGGTTCTTTTTTCCTTTTTTTCCTGTAGAGGGAATTGTTCAGTCTCCCTGGGATTTAATTATTTCAGTGTCTACTGCTCATGTATTGTAGGTAACCCAAACAATATTTGTCTGGTGTGTTTCCAGAACTTCAGACTAATTTTGAAGTCCAAAAAAATTTATAACCAGCATTTCATCGCTGTTGCTTTTAAATTGATCAGAAGTGAGGAAAGGGAAGATCAGTGGAAAGCTATTTTCCTCTTGATTTAGGGAATGTTGAAGAGTTCTACTAAAAGTTGAGTTTTTTAATGTTTTCAGCTCCACTCCATCAAATATTGTGGCTAAACAGGGAAATGGCCAGACCTTTGAACTATTTTTGTGGCTCCTCATCACTCACTTTTGCACAGGGCTCTCTCATAACAATGATCCCAAACAGAAAGGCAGGAGACTTTACACATGAGTAGTGCTTCCTGCCAGACCTCAGCTGATCCCAAAAAACCTGAAAATGATCCTACATCCAGGCAGAACCATGGGTTTTATTTTCATTAATACCTTAGTTGGGTGCAAACCCTGAGAAAGTCCTTTGGCTTCGACCTCTGTGGAGGATGTGATACAGATGAAACCTCCCTATGTGTTGAAAGAGACTCTGTGAACCAAAAACTGTGGGGTTTATATGAAAAAATGAGTAATTCAGGGTAATTTATCTCCCCCTGCAGTGAAAGTGCTGCTGGGATTTGGTTACTTTGAAGTTTTGAATCAAGAGAGGAGCAGGAGGTTGATATCTGAGGGAGACCCTGATCCAAAGAGTGGTCTCTCCTGGTTAAGGACAAAAAAAGCAATGGCTCAGCTGGTAAGAAGCAGCTTTTTTTGGCCACAGGACTCTTAGGGTGGACACCACACCTCCCATCTTACTGTGCAGGAAGGTTGGGCAGAAACCCACAGCATCCCAGTGTCCACCCTCTACCTCCTGTGCCAACTTGGCATCGCACCACCTTTGAGTTCCTGCATGGAGGAAACCCCAAATATTCCAAAATTAGTGAGCCTTTAGTGGAGTTTACAATCCTCATGCTGAGGTTGGGAGATGTGAGGTCCCTTTGGAGCTGGAGGGTGAGAAAAGCCACGCTGAGGGAAGAGCAGCTGATGGCTGAGTGTCTCAGGTCTGGCTGTTGGCTGAGGGTGGGAGACTGAATCTGTTTAAAACCAGATAATCATCTCTTGTGGGACACAGGCTGGGAGGGCTGAGCTGAGAGCAGCAGTCAGCACTGCTCTGACATATTTCCTCTTGCAGATTAAAAGCCCTTTCTGTAACCTCAGAATGCCAGAAGCATTGTTTTACTGAGTGCTGTAGATGCTGCCCATTAAAGAGCAATTAGTCCTTGTTGGATGCAGAGCCCGCCCTCTCTCCCAGATGGCTTGTTATTAAGATATTTACAGTTAATATGAATTTCCCTTGCCATAAATCACCAGCCTTTATACCTGCAGGGAAGTCGTGGCAATCAGTGACCCCACTCAGCCAGCCCAGGCAACTAGTGCTGTCTTGTAAAATAAAGATTGTAACAACTTCTCGTCACCATAAAAACAACAGGAGAGGGGAAAATCCCAGTGCTGGTATCTGATAACGGGCTGTAATCAAGCACTTGCATATCCTCCTCGAGGAGGCTGGAAAATGGAAAGTTACACAGATTCATTTGTCACTCTGGGACTTCTGGACAAAGAGCCAAAGCTTGTTGCAATTAGGTGGGGGGGAGATGGAGGAGCAGTGATGTGGAGCCTTGATGGGGCACTGTGCTGGCAGGAATGGGGTGACCCTCTCCCAGCATGTAAGATATGGGAGATGTTGAGTTTTAAGTAACTTGGGACAGTTAAGTAATGTGGGAAGTAGGACATCACCCTCTGGGACATGTTTCCTTGAGTGCTGCAGCCTGAAGCTATTCCCAAATCAAGGTTGTCCTGAGATGTGTGGAATCATAGAATCATGAAATAGTCTGGATTGGAAGGGACCTTAAAGTTCATCCAGTCCCACCTCTTGACCATGGGCAAGGACACTTTCCGCACTCCCATGTTTCTCCAACCTGGCCTTGGACACTCCCAGGGATGGGGCAGCCACAGCTTCTCTGGGCACCCTGTGCCAGGGCCTCCCCACCCTCACAGCCAACAATTTCTTCCTAATATCCCGTCTAACCCTGCCCTCTATCAATGTGAAGCCATTCCCTGTGTCCTGTCTCTCCATTCGTTGTCCCAAGCCCCTCTCCAGCTCTCCTGGAGCCCCTTTAGGCTCTGCAAGGGGCTCTCAGGTCTCTCTGGATCCTTCCATTCTCCAGGTGAATACCCCCAGGTCTCCCAGCCTGACTCCAGAGCTGAGGAGCCTCAGCCCTTGGAGCATCCTTGTGACCCTCATCGGGGCTTGTTCAAACACATCCATGTCTTTGTTGGGGGCCAGTTTTCCATACTGTCTATGTGCTCTCAACACCTGAGTTAAGGTATAGCTCAAAATACACCACCAGCAGCACTAGAAATGCACAGGGCAGATTGTTTTGCTCATATGTTTGGTGTTTAGGAGCAGAGTGGTTGGGAGCAACCTGAAACTATGCCAAGTATTTCTACCTTTGGGGCCAATCTCATTTTTACCCTGTGATTTTGGTGTTGTCAGAAAATAACACTCATGTCAACACTGTCCAATTCCAGCCACAGATCTCCAAACCAGGGAAATCATGCTCCCTTTCTCCCATGTTTTTAACCTCTCTGACTTTTTCTAAAGCACCTTTAGTGACAGGAGATGTCACACCATCCCCTCTGCAGGTGTGCAGCTCCCAGGAAGACTTTTTTCCCCCCTGTATAAGGTGGTCCCATTCATGTTACTGCCTCAAGCTCCACCTTTGTCGCTGGTCCTTCCTTTCAGGTGTTTCCTCTTGTCTTAAATACATTAACAAGGGAATTTCACCTGCACCTCACACAACAACAGGACTTTGAGCATTGCTGAAAACAACTCACCCTCTCTGCGTTCCCCAGGAAAATCACACAGAGGAAAATCCAGACCTGCACAGTATCTTTGCCTTTTCACTGGGCATTTTGCATTGACACCAGTGAGTTTAATCCCATGCAACAGCCCTGATAGCACTGAGCTAATTTCTTTCAGGATGAGTTTACGCTGCTTCAGTGCCATTGGAGTAGAGTCTCCTGGTCAGAGAGTTAATACAATGATGAGAGGATAAAAAAATCGGCTTTCAAGGTAAAATCAGTATATATTCAACAGTAAACCCAGCTTTCTGAGTACACAGGAGCTGCTTAATACGATGTCAGTAGATGGCACTATTTTATACTGTATGAGGACATAGGACAGGTAGGGAGAGAGCAGTAAAGCTCAGGAGGTGTAAACACAAGTTTTCTTTGTCCATGTAAAAATGCTTCACCAAGACCAGTG
Source organism: Serilophus lunatus (assembly GCA_013399895.1). Taxonomy (NCBI): domain Eukaryota; kingdom Metazoa; phylum Chordata; class Aves; order Passeriformes; family Eurylaimidae; genus Serilophus; species Serilophus lunatus. The sequence goes on from VXBA01002171.1 coordinate 2,555,403, forward strand.
AAGAAGAGGTGAGAGGTTTGCTCTGTGTGATTTTTCCTTTTCCCTTTCCTTGTACTGAGCCTTTGGTAGAGGTTAAGGTTTAAGGATGATCTCTGTTACTTATGATTTTTGGGATACTAAGGCAGATATGCCTCCTTGTGCTTTTCAGACATCCCAAGCTAACCCTGCTTGGAAAATATTCTTATCACTTCAAACCACTGAGGATGGTCTCATCTGCTCCCAGAAACTTGCTAAAAGGGGTGACAGTTTTATTCCTCTGAGGCTCAGAGTTGCTTGTGGAGTGACTGAGAGCAGCTTTATTTTTGGCTGAGCAGGATTTAAAGGTTTCTGTAATGAGAAATGGCTCTGGGTGTTTTACACCTTGGCATAGGTTATTCTGTGGTTGATGCAGTGTTGTAACCTCACTCGGGCTAACTAGAGGAGGGAAGAAAGTTGCAAATTGGGGAAAAATGTGATTTTCTTTGTATCTGTTAGCAATAATCCTCTGCTCCCCATCTTAATTCTCTCACCTGCTGCCATAACGCTGGGAGAATCCAGGAAAAATGCACCAGTTGACTCCAGTTGGAGGCTGGGAGCAGGGTTTGGTCACTGTCTGTCTGTGTGTCCACATGAGCTGCCTGCACCACGGTGGCCATGGGTGTGTGACCACAGGCACCCAAGGGACCAACTCTGCTGTTGCTGTTTCTTCAGAGTTGGCCTGGATTTATTTTGGAGGCTTTAAAGGTCAGAGAGTTCGAAGTTCAAAAATGCTCGTCAGAGTTAACTTAAATTTTTCCTTTAAATAACAAAAAGGGAGAAGGAATCTGTCCTTCACTGCTAAATCCCTTCTATTAGGAATTCCTGTCATCCTCTGACAGTGACCTTTTTATTCCCTTTAGTAACTGATTTTTTTTCCTCTCCCCAGAACCTCCCTTGTTTTGATTCTTGTCATTTATTACTTTTCTTTTTACTTGGCATCTCGGAGAACTGTCACTGTTCCACCAGTGTGCTGCTCTATCCCTTCATACAAATACTGTCTGTTTTTCTGTACTCAACCCAAATAAAAACGTGCCTGAGGAGCAGTAAAACCTCCTGGTCTTTGCTAACCCTGAGCAGCAAAAAGACCAAACTGTGCCCGTTTCCACCCAAGCCATTTCTCCCTCTCTGCCCTCCCTCCTGCTCCCTTTCGATCACTGATTCAATACTAGATTTGTAAAAAAGCCTGACTACTATACTGTTTTTATCTTGAAGAACATCTAAATCACTTAGAAGTCTGTTGGCTGAACTCAATAAATAAATAGCAGAAGGCTCACTGGTAGCAGTGAGTTATGGCTTTGCTGTGGGGTTGTGTCCTGCACCAACAGCCACCCCTCCAGCAGCAGAATGTTCCCTTTAATCCATTTCACAAGAATTAAAGCTCTGTTCCCCACATGGGGAGTTGTGGGGGTTTATAAACTCTCCAGATTAAGGTCTGCCCAGTCAGAGTTTTGCTGCTGGTATCGACAAGGGTTTGACAGGGGTTCCTCGTGCTGCAGGTGGAGGAGATGCTCAGACCTTCCTCCAGAGAATCCCAGCATCACTGAGGCTGGCAAAGACCTCCAGGACCATCAAGGGCAACCTGTGACCCATCACCACATTGTCACGCAGCCCAGAGCACTGAGTGCCATGTCCAGTCATTCCTTGGACATCTCCAGGGATGGGGATTCCATCACTTTCCTGGGCAGCCCCTTCCAGTGCAGCCCCGCTTTCATGTGATGCAGAAAATCATCCCCTGTTGTGAAAATCTACAAGGTGATGGCAAATCCTAAAATGAACCAGAAATTAAGCCATGAATCTTCACAAGAGGAGGAGAGTAGAGTTATGCCTAATGTTCCAAATTTCTTTCCATGCCTCTGTATGTTTCAGTAGACAAATACAGGCTGGAGGACTCGGACAAGAGCATGGACTGATACAACAAGGGGGAATGGCTTCAGACTGCCAGAGGGCAGGGATGGATAGGATATTAGGAAGAAATACTCCCCTGGGAGGGTGGGCAGGCCCTGGCACAGGGTGCCCAGAGAAGCTGTGGCTGCCCCACCCCTGGAAGTGTCCAAGGCCAGGTTGGAGCAACCTGGAATAGAGAGGCGTTCCTGCCCATGGCAGGGGGTGGGATGAGATGAACTTTAAGGTCCTTTCCAACCCAAAATATTCCATGATTCTGCAATTCTATCAATGCAAATGTCACTTTGGATGTCATTCATTCTGTAAAAGAAACTGAACACAACACATATTTATTTCCACTACATCCATACACACAATTAAATAGGGATGTTCTCTATCCTGGCATGTCCACGACGTTATAAGTCATTCTGTACATGTCTATATATGATAAAGGCCCAGTGTATCCCGTGTTTTTGTTATAGATTGTGTCAAAGTACTAATGACATCTGTGATTTAAGGAAATTGCTCATTAGTCACTTCTCCATACTGGGAACAAAGCTTTATTTTTTAGTTCTCTACATTCTAAATGTGTTCCTTGTGCCATGGAACACTAATGGCTTATTATATTTTTAAATATTCTGAATGCAAAATCATCCTAAGATAGAAAATATTCCTTTCTTTTTAAATCCAGGGTAGCAGCAGGACTTGGTCCTGCCCCCAGCTTTTGACAGCTTTAAGTTCATTTACAGGGGTTTTCATTGCACTTTCACAAAAGTATTTACAATATTTCATTATATTTTAAACCAAAAGCACTAAGACAAAATGTTTGAAATAAAAATGCCTATAATTTTCCAGTTCCCTTGTCACTGCCTGAAAACCTTATCAGAGTTCCTCATTACTTTAATGGTATAGGATTAAGAGTAATGAAGAAACATTTAGGGCTCTGCAAATCACTTTGATTTCATTGTATAATGTACCAGCACTTCTCTTTGATTTACTACTCAGTTGTTTGAAACAGCCTGTGGTATTTATCAGTCTTGGAGGAAACTCTGTTTCCTTGAGTAATTAACTGCTCAGACTAAAGTTGCATAATTTTTTTTTCTTCTTCTTTTTTTTTTTTTTTTCCCAGAGCATTTGTGGATGGGAAATAACAAACCCTCCACTGAGACCTACCTCGACTCTTTAGTGGGGTAGAGATGGGTGTTTGTACTGCAAGTTTTCTTGCAAACATTTTAATTTTCTAGCTATTTCCCCCCTTTCTGAATATTAAAAGTCATTGCTCATTGTTAAATTGGTCTTATATCTAAATTTTGGTAGTTTTCATTTTGTCATTTCTATTCTCATTTTTCCTTTGGTTTTCAGTTCAGATCCATTTTCCTCATTGCTTACATGGATTTCTCTGTTTCCTCACTCAGAGAGGTGTAAAATTAAACCACAACATTGCCAGAGCTGGAGATGACCAGATGGAGAAAGAGTATCAAGAATCCTAAAATTGCAGAATCTTTAAGGTTGGGAAAGACCTCCAGGGTCATCAAGTCCAACCTTCTAATGGATACCACCATTCCCACGAAACTGTGTTGCCAAGTGCCACATGTACTCATTTTTTGAGCACTTCCAGGGATATTGACTCCAACACTTCTCTGATGAGACTGTTCCAATGCTGAATCACTCTTTCAGTGATGAATTTTTTCCTAATTTTCAACCTGAACCTCCCTTGGAACAACTTGAGGCCATTCCCCTCATCCTGAGAGATCCAGGCTTGGAAAGCCTGGAAAGTGCTGGATATTGTTAATAAGATAAATATGAACATTGTTAAAAGGCAGGTATGTCCTGAGAGGTACAAGAAATTTGATATGGAGCAGAGAAGACTCTATGTGACTCTCTTCCCAGTCCATTTTTAGAGCACAGCTCATGTTGCAATTCCTCCTCTTCCAAGTTGTGTGGGGAAGGCATCCATCACCCAGCCATGCTTTTAGTCCTATGAATTCCCTACATTCCAGTGGGATTGAAACACAAGTGGTAACTCTGATTGGATGGTCTGTCACTGTAAGCAGCAGCCATCCCAAGCTTTCAGTCTCTATCCACAAAAGGCATTACAGGCATCTCATGGAAAATTTTCCTCTTGAAAAGTAAGGAATATAGAACATAATCTTCTAGCCAGCAAGACCATTGTCAAAAGCACATAAACCATATAAGAGACTACAACCTACACCAAACTGAGTTTTGTAGGACTTGGAGAGGTTTAATCCCATGTTTGTTGTTTGGAAGTCTCTTCCCTGAATTCCCTAAATTTGGATTAGTGTCTGTTAGTCTCTAGTGAATTGCTTTATGGAATTTTCATGGCTTCTTTTCACTATCCCTTGCCTTATAAGCAGAGAAATAATATAGGAACCATAACGTCTCATGTCCTGTATTCCACCAGCAATATAATCCTATATTTCTATTGGGAGGTTGCAACATCCTCAGGAACTTAAGGAATTACTGAACAATTTTGCAGCATGATTGATGCTACCAAAACCCCTCTCCCAACATTTTTTTGGGAGGGGTGGGCAGGAGGAGGGAGAGATTTCAAGCTAATTCTTTCCATCTGGGTTTCATTTACAGATTATGTGGGAAAAAGGGAGATTAATGCATGAGAGGAATGAGCCTGCATTGATTTGCCATCTGTGGGTGTAAACAGGAAGCCCAAGCATTGTGCTTATTGCTTTAGTGAGGAAAGATGAGTTGACGCCATGGGTCTTATGCTGAAAATATTTTAGTAAATTCTAGTAAGATTTTATAAACAAATGTCAGTCCAAAGCTTTTCTGAAAAGGGGAACAGAACGTTGTCCTTGGATACAAGAGCAGCTGATAGGGAAAAAAATATCCTTTGAATGAGTTTGGCAAGAAAATCTCACTTGTTTGAGATTATTTTTCTTGAAGTTTAATTTTTTTTTTGTTAGATTTTCTTTGATTTGAGCATGTAAATGTTCCCCTGTTCAACTTTGAAGCATCTGCTGCTGCTCCTTTTAAAATTTAATAGCTGACCTCAAGGACTGACAATGCTTTTAAAGCATAAGTTTAAGAATAATCCTTTTATGCTGTGATGGTTGAGTGAAAGAGGGATGATTTTTCTTCCCTGGACTTCCCTTTTTCTTTCCCATGCCTTCCTTAAGCCCAGCCTAGACCACCTATGTGTGCTGTAACCCAGAGGTCTCCCTTGTTCCCAGGTGACAGGATCCCACCTCTTTCCACAGTTTACTCCTTGAAATATATATCCCTATCTTTCCTGAGCGTGTTTCTCTGGAGAGGTGGAGGCTGAGTGTTTAAACAGAGATGACACTGATTCCTCTTTCCCAGGATTTGTAGTTTAATTCCCACTTTCCTCTCCCTGCTCCAGCCCCACTGCCCTGTAACTGAAGCCCCACGCTGGGGTTTTCCATCACCTGCACGTGCAGGATTCCAGTAACAGCTCTGGATAGGGCAGGGATGGAGGCTTGCTAAGATGTTGCTACACAAAACTGTGGTCGATGGTGCTTCACTTCCCTCAAGCTAAAAATCCTGGATTGGGCTGTGTTTGCTCCTGGATTCTCCAAAGGATGACTTTTGCCTGTCTGGGCAGCAGCTGTCACACTGGGGCTCAGAAATACTTCCACTGAGGTCTCTGCAGACAACTGATTCTCTCAAGCCAGGAGTGTTTATTTGCTGTCCCTGACTGGAGACAGTGATTGGGATTGTGGACAAGGAAGGTCAAGCCCTGGCATTCAGCACTTGATCCAAAGTTCATGTGAGAAATTAGGGCAGGTTGCTTCAATGTCTGGCTGCAGAAATGGCACAGCCCCTCCTCATTTTGATCCCTCTATCCAACTTTTAGGACCCACTGTGGATGTGGGTGTTCCCATCCAGCAAGCTTTGCAGACTAGGATGCTCCTCTTCCACCCCTGGGCACCCCACATTATTCCTCGCCCAGGAATCTGCTGCAGCGATGTGCTTGGTGGTGGTACATGAATTTCATTTTTAAGGAATGTTTTAAGACTGTTAGAACCAACAAACCTAGAGGATAACTCATTTAAACCTCAGACCAGTCTCCTTCCCCGCCCATATTATTCCATCTCTATACTGTTTTTTCAAGCACATCCATGTGTGTGTGTGTGTGTGTGTGTGTGTGTGTGTGTGTGTGTGTGTGTGTGGACACATCTACCAATAATTGTGAGATTTTATATATTTCCATTCATGTCTAATGACTTTTTACAGGCAGTGTAATTACCAGTACTTTTTATTGCTAAACTAATGATTCAAACATGCACATAAGAAAAGTGTAGTCCAGATAAAGAAATGGCTCCTGTAAAATTCTATATATATTTTCTCCACATACTTTATATGAATCCATTTTTATTAGGGTGCTTGGCAAAAAAATTAATCGGAAGTTGAGCCCAAACAGATTAGGATTTATTGCAGCCCCATAACTCAGAAGAGTGACTTGATTGATTTAAACCATTTTTGCAATAAAATAAAGTAAAAATAAAGCTAGCAAATTATCCTGGCTTAAAAGCTGGAAAACAATTCTCCTTTCTTGTGCTTTGCAATTTGAACCAGCTGAGACAATGAACTCCAATTTGGCTTTAGGCTGAAAGAGGATAGAGTTGGGAAGAAATCCTTCCCTGTGAGGGTGGGGAGGCCCTGGCACAGGGTGCCCACAGAAGCTGTGGCTGCCCCATCCCTGGGAGTGTCCAAGGGCAGGTTGGAGCCACCTGTGATAGTGGAAGTGTCTGTGCCTGTGGCAGAGGGTATTTAAGGTCTATTCCAACCCAAACTATTCTAGGATTCCATGATTCTATAACTTTGAGTCTTCCAGTAAGGAAGACAGAGGAACTTGGTGCAAATGGAGTTTGGGAACTTGACTCTCACCAGCCATGAGGATGCCTGACCTCCCCACGGGTCAGTGTGGCTCCCTCTGGCTCTGTGGTGGAAAACTGGGGGATAGAGCTGCATGCTCTGTGCAGGAGCAGATTCCTTGATTTCAGATTTGAAGGTGTTTTTTTAATCAAATATACAGCAGAGATCGAAGTTTAGCCATAAGCACTCTAAGCCTCAAGAATGTTGAACTATTCCTTCCTCATCTCTTTAAATGTGCCATAATTTTATTCCCCTTTATTTTCTTTTGAGTTCTTTGTGCACAAAAGCAAACCCAGTGAAAGGAAGGAGCTGCCATTGTATCTGTGATGCTGTGTGAGATCCAGGGCCTGTCTGCACCCTGTCTTGATGAAAACTAATCCTGGGGGAAGTCAGTGGATGCTGAGGGGTCCCAGCACCACCTTGGTCGCAATGGGCCGAGTGAGTGTTAATTAATCCTCAGCTCCTTTGGAGGAATGTTTTCCAAGACTCATTTTACATGTTTTAAATCAAAGCACAGAGAGTTTCCTTTGTAAGTTTTGATAAATGCTTTCATACTATTTATATTCCTGTGGTGTTCAGAGGCATGAGAAGAGATCGGGGTCCTGTTGCAAGAGGTGCTGGACAAAACCCTCTGAAGAGCTGACAATGTAAACAGCCAAGGCAAAAATTGGAGGTATGGAAATACAGGGAGGGGATTTGCCAAAAATCTAGGGAGGCTGGAAGCAGCTCTCCTTCCCCATTGCTTTGGTCATCCAACGGCCCAACTAAAGACAAGACCCAGCTGCCACAGGTGTAGTCGTGGCCAAAATCATTCCTCTTTCTTAAGGAATAATTTCCTTTTTTTAGATATTGACTTTAATGCTGCCTTTGGAGAAAATGAGGTCCTGCAATGCTGTCCAGTGTGAGCCAAAATTCAGGAGCCACAGGGACAAAGCACATGGAACAGGCTCCCCTGGGAAGTCTGGAGTCTCCACCCCTGAGAGTGTTCAAAAGAGGAGTAGACACAGCACTTAGTGCTATGGTCTATTTGGCAAGGTGGTGAATGGTCTAAGGTTGGACTTGATGATCTTGGAGGTCTTTTCCAACCTTAATGATTCTGTGATTCTATATTAGCCCACAGCAGAAGGAGAAATGATTTACAGCATGCTGGGAGCCACCCTGCTCATCACATCCCCCTGAATATCTCATTTGAGAAAATGAACTTCAAGATTACGACATTTTTCATCCATTTGGTGGGGTTTTCAACCTTTTGAGAACTAGGAAATATTTTCTATTGACCCTGAGCAGCCTTTCCTCCAGTCAAGAGTCACTAAACCTTTTCCTGCCCAAAGGTAGTTGCCTGTCCCTTGTCTGGATCAGTGTGCCTTCGACTGTCACATGCTGTCATTGCTTTCTCTCACACAAACATGCAAGTTCTGTTCCTCATCCCTCACTGGGGACTTGGTCTTCATTCAGGAACAAGGTCAATGAGAATAACTAGCAGGGGCTGACCTGCAATATGTGAGATCCCAGTGCAAATATACATCTGGCCGTCCTGGTTTATAAATGATGGATTTTCTTCCTTCCTCCACAATGTTGTGTGTTATCCTGACCAGTGTGGACAAGACAAATAGCACCACACCAGTGTGTCTCTGTCAGAGGACAGGAGCTGTAACTAAGTCTGCAAATGCCTTCTCAGAAGTCACAGTTGACCTCACTACTCACACAGACGGTTCTGATTCAAGAGGCGGCTCCCCCTGGGCTCCTATGCATTCCCAATTCCTGTATTTATTCCTTGGTTATTTTTCTTTATCTCCCCACTTTTCTCTGTTAACTTCTTCCACTGGCAATGGCCATCACTCACTGGGTCACCCCAAGTCATCCTGAATCGGAGCATTGGCAGCACTTCACTTATTAGTCAGCCAACTCATGGGATCCTGGCAACCTTTTTCTCTCTATAAGGATAAAGTCCAAGCTGTTCTTTGATGTTGTCAAACCATGACTTCCACTGGTCTCCCTGCTGATTCCTTTGCTCTTTCTCCCTGGGAGTAGAAAGCCACAGGGAAGCATGGAGTGTTGTATCAGGCACCAGGCCAATATGGTTTCAGTCTTTGTTACTGTGTGGAGCAGACAGCCTGTCCAGGCCTGGATCTATATGAGGGGTGCTTTCATCTTGCAAGAATGCTGTGCATTCCTGTAGTTCAGGTTGTTCCACCTATAGAGCCCATCCAGGCCACCTCTGTAAGAGTCAGCCCTCCTGAAAGCCGGAGGAATAACAAAAATCCGAGATCAAAGTTCGCCCAGAATTTATGTTTTATGGATTCAGAAATGCAGAGGACAAGGTGAAATCCACATTTCTGGTGGGATATTGATTTATTTCTGTTCCATTTGCCTCCTAAGGCTTGAAATATGTGGACAAAAAGGAGTCATTCACCACGTCTGAGGCGATGAGGGTGAAATTCTGGCCACCGTTAAAGTCAATGGCAAGACTCCCATTGACTATGGTGGGGCCACAATTTCACCCCATGATTTCTCATCTTGCTTTATTTTATTGACCTTTCTCTTGAATATGAGCGAAATGCAAATATTTTTTTCCAGCACAAGTCTTTGTACTCTATGAACTCTGCTGGATCCAAAGCACTTCATATGTATATAAGAAAAACAGTTAAAGTCGAAAGGCAGAGCAGTGAACTGTACAAATAATGATCTCCACAACCTATAAAAAATGGCCATGTTCAAAAAGAGATAGTGGTTTAAATGGTCAGGATAAATAAAATAGGCTCAAGGCTAACTTTTGGACCACAAAGAGCATTCTTAAGCCTGTGTGGTACAGACCACATATTTTGGGAATGCAGATCATCTCTGAGGACCCCTCAACATGGCTCCGTGGTGGCCATGGAATCACAGACACTTTAATATCATTTTAACATCATGGTGATTTACAGAGACTAAGGAATCCTACATCTGATGAGAGACAAAGGGCATTGCTCCCACTCTTCTGGCATTATTCTGGAAAAAAGGGATTTTTCTTTCTGTGTAGGTTCAGTCTCCACACGGAATGAATAAAAGTAGCTGATTTCAGAGGCAAAGAATTACCCTCTTTGCTTTCTCCCAAAGCCTTCTCTCATCCTTAAAATTCTTCAGGATAATCCTCTCTGTGATGAATTATGAATCTAGAGAATGTCACAATTGATGAAATTATTATTTTGTCTTTTAGTAGGAAAATATAAATTGTCGAAGCTGTTTTTCACAATAATCCCACCTTTCATGGTGCCCATCCCTTGTCCATCAAATCCAGAATTTCACCACAAACCTTTCACCAGCATTGCTCATTATATTAAAGGGCTGTGATGGGTGGGAGACTAAGGCAGCAGGATTGGAAGAGACCTTCCAGCAGCATCTCAGGAATGTGCAGATGGTTTGCACAGTTTAGTCAGTCCTCAATACAGTAGAAGGATGAGACCCTCAATAAAACAATTCTGATATTCCTACAAGGAAATAGAGACAAAAAAAGTCACATAGAGGGGCAAGTAACAGCAGATGTGGTGGGAAACAGAGCTTTTGACTCCCAAAGTGGACATAGGATTACAATGAACACCTTGATATGACACAGAAATGAGAAATTATATGACCCATTCATTTGGAAGACTTGCTGTCACTTCCAGAAGGAGAAGCTTCTCTCATTCCAGTCTTTATCTGCTGCCTTTGTGCTTTTCAGGAACCTGGTCTAGTGGAAGAGTATTGGAAAGAGATAATCTTTAATGTCCTTTCCAATCCAAACCATCCTATATTTCTATTATCCTTAAACCCACAGGCAACCTCACTTTTTCAGGACATAAAATCCAAGGTCCCTCTTGTGTGGTGCTGCTGTGAGGGCTTTCCTTTATAACTAAACAAAGATGAAGGTAAGTTTTAAGTGCTCCAAGCTTACATTTTCTCCCCTTTCAATTATTTTTGTTTCAGAATGTGCCTTTTTATTAAAAAGAAAAACACAACAAAGACATTTCTATCATCTCTTGGGCCATGTTCTGATGCCTCATGGACCACCAGTGGTTTGGAGACCACAGGGTGAGTAATGATGCACGAGAACACATTGCACGTTCAGTCCTCTGCTCTGACTCTCTCTGCCAAAGTAACTCTGTTCACACCAACGTGTTCTCCTGTGCTTTGTCAGACCCAATTCTGTGTGATTTGACTTATGAGGCTTCCATCACATCTTTGGGGAAAAGTATTTCACTGTCTACCAGGACTCGTGGGCCAGAATGTGGATTCATGGAGCCCTCTGTGTGTATTTAGTAGAAGAGCTTTTTGAAATTAATAAAGTTGAGGAAACAGGGCCAAAATTCTGTCCTCAGCCTCACCAGAGTGGTGCTTGTTAGAGAACAGAGGAGTCAGTTGAATGGCAAGGGGTGGAGGATGAGGGGCTTCTACAGGGGCTGGTGCATCACCAGATTTTGTGATCTTTGGGAAATTCTTTGACTCTAATCACCCCAGCTGGGAAACTGAATAAACTATCAAACCCTTTCTAAAAAGCCAGTTCTGCACTGAAATCTGTGTTATCTTACATAAATAACAAAGAAATCATCTGGTTTGGGCTCTGATTCTTGGCTGGGAGGAATGTGAAGACTGAGCACTCACATTTTATACCATTTTTGCTTTGTAGCAAGTGCTGTATTGGACTTGTGAACACGGATTGACAATATTGTTCTTTCTGAAAACGCTCACTGAAATGTTTCAGACAAACATCCCACGAAGACTTAGTGGCCTCAGCTTGTTTGAGTTGGAATTAGACTTGATTCCTAATTAGCCAATCTTCAGCAGTTTGTCAGAAAATGCAATGAGCTGCCAATTTTCACACCTTAGTCCTAAAAAAGATCCCAATAAAAGTCTTAAGAAAAATGACCCATCACTTCTGCTGCAAGAAAATTCCCAGTATGTCCAAAGTTCTTCTCCATTCACACACACACAAGAATCCATCCATACACATGTATGTATTTACCTACACACTTATACATGACCACCACTCAAATCTGAATATATTTAAGTTTAGAGGGTCCAAAGTAAGAACATTTTATTAATTTCCTACTATTTTCCATAGAAATGGAAAGTTCCATATAGTTAAACAAGCCCCAACCATTTAAAATAACCAGTGTTAACCAGCATTTTGGCTGTTTAAATCAAAACACATGCACTGATGTTTTTATAACAAAAAACTATAGGGAAGTGAGAAAAACAGGGAGTGGATAAAAGATTCGGAAGGATGAACTATCAAACAGCTGCTTAGGTCAAGGATAAAAGTGGTATCAGTAGAGCAGCTCAATGGAACTGAAACTGCACCCATCATTATTCCGAAGATCTTAAATCAATTGCAATTCCCAGTTTTATCCCAGTTTAATCCCAGTTTTACCATTTTCTTTCCAAATTTCTTTCCTTTGGATTCATTACTGATCATTTTCCGCAGCTCCCAAATCAAGATATGAGTGTCTTCCAGGGGAACATCAAACTACAGCTGTTTCCAGTGAAGAAAGAATAAAATCTTGATAATTTTCAATCTTTTCTCTGGGTTTTGCCAAGATTTCTTCTTAGTAGACATTTCTTGATGAATTTTCTTCACTTTTAAATTGCTGTTTATCTCCGTGCTTTGATTTTAGAGCCTTCATTTACAAATATAGAATAGTCTTCACTTCAGCATCTTGCTTCAAGAAGAGACTGAGAGTTTGGATCCATCATAAATGGATTTAATCTTGACTCAGACTCAGCTCAGAGGGAAGGGAGTGAACTTATCATGGACCTCTTCTAGAAATATGCCTAAAAATCCCTCTGTGCTCCAGAGAAGCAACCTTTGGTATCCAAAAGATCATGGGAAAACTTAGTTTCCCTATAATCTCTGACTCTTCTTGTTGAAGACATTGTTTGGAGAAGTAACTAAAAGTTGGAAAGCCCATTAAAAAAAAATCAAAGAAAGAATTACTGTCCTTGCTCCTCAAGTGTTTCATTTTCATGGAGGTTATTTCTCCAGAATAGCTTAAAATATTGTTTCGTGGAAAACCAGGAAAAAATTCTTCCCTGGGAGGGAGGTGAGGCCCTGGCACAGGGTGCCCAGAGAAGCTGTGGCTGCCCCATCCCTGGAAGTGTCCAAGGGCAGGTTGGAGCCACCTGGGATAGTGGGAGGTGTCCCTGCCCATGGCAGGGAGGCTGGAACAAATGGATCTTTGAGGTCCCTTCTAGCCCAAACCATTTCCTGATACTATAAAATGGTAGAAATGGAGATGAAACAGCAAAATACGTGTTCTTAATGTTGTTGGCAGACCCAGGGATGTCTCCATTTAAATTTTTGCTTGTGCTTCACATTTTTAAGTGTGGTTCTGTCTTCTTTTCTCTCTAATAGTGTTCAGATGAGAGGGAAAATATTGTTCACTGTCAACCACAATGGTTGGACAGCTTTGAGCCCATGTATTTGGCCTATAAACTGCCTTGGGGGGACTTCTCGACACTTAATCAGAGCGTCTGGTACAAGAAAGGGCAGTGGGTTTAGTCCTGAAGACCTTTTTGGGCTGCTACAGAGCCCCTAACCCAGGCAAATTCTTGCTGACTTCAAGAGACATTTTGGCCAATTAAAGTCTAGGTGAGAACTCCCAGATTTGGCCAATACTAATAAAATTAGAGAAACTCTCTTCCTCAGCTAATAGTTTTCTTAAAGGCACTACCAGATGCTGCCACATTTCTCTCATCTCTCTCCACCCAAAGCCAGGTCCCATCACGCAGTGCCTGCTCCCATGGATGCCAACAACATCCATGGCTGTTGGGGATTATTTGCATTCCTTAAGCAAGCATTCAGCCCATAAATTACAACAAGAAAGGCTCTTCTTTGAGCCTTCATCTTTAAATTCCTCTTTAGGAAGGTTTTCACTCATACCACGACCCATTAACTAAGCCATATGTAGGATCCTCCATCCAGAACCATTCCACTCCCAAAAACACAACTGCTAAGGAGAAATGACTCTTTGGAGCCATTCTTGTTTTCCTTTCTGGCTGTTTGTTTAACAGTGGAAAGATTATTGAAGATGTTATCTCAGAGAGAGTTCACTAGGGCATGTTTCTGTGACAGAAACTGCAAGAGCAGTCCTGGCTCTTCTCTTCAGCTAATAAAGGTGTGTTAAAAAGGAAAAAATGATTAAATGTGGAGTGACTGTCATTTCATTTGGGGCTTTTTTCTGAGTAAATATTATATTTCTTACATGTTTTATTCATTTTAAATGGTTCTGTGTTACTTTCCCTACCTAAAAGCTGGAGAGGCTTTAAATGGGAAAGGAATATTTGGGTGTCTGTCTCAGCTCTTCACATCCACAAGCACCTGTGGAATAGTATATAACCCAAAAGAGTCCATATGTTCACTGTGAAAAAGCTCTTCAGCACCCTCAACAAGCATGAAATCATTGCTAGGGGAAGAGAAAATTATTTAGAAATTGAGGGAAATGCCCAAATGGGATTAACCCACGATTTATGGTCCAAGCTCCTGCAGAAAAAATTGTCTTTCTGCACCTCCAATCTCCCTGGAGACTCCTGCCTGTTTGAAGAGAAGGAAAATATATTTTCAGTTGCAGATCTGGCCATTTGTAGTCACTCCAACCTGCCCTGGATTTTTAGGCAATTTTGGTGCCTCACAGAGCTCTGCCACATCCTGGTCCAACCATTCTGATGCTTCAAGAGGGGATTAACCCATGCAGTAAGGAAATGTGGGATCATTCTGATCAGTGTCATACAAATAACATGCAACGAGTACCATACAGACTTTAAGAAAGTCCTCAACATCCCCTTTGCTGCAGATGAGGATTAAATGCCCTTTTTTCCCCCCACATTTGCAGTGTTTTAACAGACTGAAGCTGAATTTCACGATCTGTTGGTAATTTGTGTGCATTGTTACCACTCAACAGTCGTATTCTCTCTGCTGACCCCACTTGAACTTGCCTCCCTCGAGTCCATGGCAAGTCCAGGAGGCCAGGGCTTGGTTTGCTGCAACAAGCCCTTGGTGGGGCTACACCTTTGGACCACCCAGAAATGTAGCATGGCTCGGATCTGGAGCCCACCTGTGCTCCTTGACCTTCCCCTTCCTTTCTGGTCTCCTTCAGACCCAAATGCTTCAGCAAAGGCACCTCAGAGGCCTCATCTCTCTCTCCCTCCTTCTCTCTCCCCCCCAAAATCCATGGCAGTGGTGGAGTTGACTTTATTTGACTTCACTGGGAGCAACTGACTCTGAATGCATCCAGCTTTGCTGGAAGCCATGGGAACTCCCAAGCCAGTTTGCATCCTCTAAGAGGCTGGCCCAGGATGTTTTCTATTTCAATTTTTATGTCTGCACCTACCAGTTCCAGTTGGATGTGTTTTAAAATAAACAGAGTTGATAAATAAAAAGTTGTGCATTTCCCAGTCATCTCAGAATATTTCTGTTCCTCCCTGCTTGCCTGCCCCCTCCTAGTCTTTCCCTGCTTGCACAGATACAATTAAATATTCAGCTGGCAGGCCAGTTTCCTCTTGCTCAGTTGATTCATCCTGAATCCTGGTTTTTGAGCGGATTTCTTCTAAAAGAAGTGATGCCAGAGTGGAGAATTTAGGTTCTTGGGTGGAAAACTCCTTATTCAGGAGTTTTCACCTCAAATTACTCATCAATCACCAGCAACCGAGATGTTTTACTCTGACCTTGGGCTTTGCCAGAGCCAAAATGCAGAGGATTAAGGAGGAGGATGGGAACAGTAACATCCAGCCCACAGCAGCTGGCAAAGAGCCCTGTCATTCCTTCTGGATCTGGATGGTGGAAACCAGAGGGGAGAATGCCCACATTCCAGGGGAAGGGTTATGGAGGTGGGTTTGTCTCCCCCATCAGCTCTCATGCTGCTCACCTTCCCTGGCCTTCTCCACCACCAGCTCTGCACTGTGAGTTTAGGAGCTTTTCCAAATCTGGAACTTCAAGGGAACTTGCCTTAGTTTGAAGCCCCAGCCTTTGATCCTTGAAACCATGGTCTTTATTAGTTTAAGATGGTAATTAGCTGAAATTAGTAATGGAAAAGGGTTTTAGCTTAATGAGCTTGTAAGAATTTGAACAGTACAGTTGGATATATTTTAAAAAATAAAATTTCTCCCCTTTCCTACTTTGTGAAACCACTTTCTGTTCACCCTTTTCATTAAAGACCTCAAGGCTAAATGCCAGGGCTTGTGAGTTGGGGAGCACATGGGTTTTAGAGTCCCTGTGAACCAAAAGACAAGGACTCATCTGCACAGACCATTCCTGTTTGTTTATTGTCCCAGCAATGGGACTTCTTGGCTCGGTAGCCATCGGAGCACAGGTTCCAGACTCTTGGCTTTCCAGGCTCTTGCTGTGTGTCCCAGCTGTGTTCAGATCCTGGCAGGTCTAATTCTTCTCCAACAGCCACCTTCCTTCACTTAAAACAAGCCTGGGGATCGTCAGGCCTTGGTTCCTTTCCAAAGTCTATTAATTGAACCTGCAGGGCTTAGTTCTGCTGACACAGAAGGAGCCCAACTCCTCAAGCTCCGTGCAGCTGCTCTGCCTATTGCAAATGCAGAGCACATGCCAGCCTTACATCCCTGCGTGGGAAATCAGGGACTATTCCCAGCCCAGAGGAACTAACAAGAAAAAAAATATTATTTTTTTAAAAAGAAGGTCTCATTCAGAGTCTGTTTCCTGGCTAAGAAGAAATTGTTCCTACACAAAAATTGTGTTTGTGTCCAAACAGAGCTGTGGAAAGGGTGGGATGAGAAAGAAGCTTCCTCAAAGGCTGACTGAATAAAGAGAGACTTTCTCAGAGCTTGACATCTGCTGCCAGGGTCCGTCCATCCATCCCTGCCCGTGGTCAGGGAGTGCTTGGAGACAGGAGCAACTGGGGGAGGGACAGGAACTCATTGCTTAAAGTGACCCTTTTGATGCAACATGTCACAGCTCAGACACAAGACATCTCAAAGCCGGCAGAGGCTCTTGAGCTGCTTTGCCCACTTCTCCAGAGTTTTTTGGAGCTGTGCTTCTTTTTTTTTTTTTGATGGAAGTGAAAATAGAAGAAGGAATTCAGGCTTTGTGTTGTATCTACTCTAAAGCAAAGGGCATATTCTAAGATAGTGCAGAAGAGCTGCAGGTTTCTGCTGAATGATGACTGAACAAAGCAGTCTCTGAGCAGGGTTTTCACCCCTCTGAGGAGCCTTCATCTCTGCTGGTGAAAGCAAACACCTCCTGCCTCTGTGTCTCCTTTGCATATTCCTCTTTTGAGCATTGGATACATCTTTTTTTCTACTTGCTTTCTTCAACTAAGGGTTTCAGAGTCTCCACGCTTCCAGTCACTCTTCAGACACTCAGTCACTCTTAAAGGGCTCGAGTTATCAACCCATATGTGGCTGTTTAATGTTTTTTGGTGTGTCCTCAGGAGTCTCTCTGGCTCCAACAGTTATTCCCAAGGATATAGGTCTCCCACAGGTCCTATATCAAATCTATCAGGCGCCCCAGATGTTTCAGGATGTCTCAAGGCAATATATACAATATATTCAAGCCCCAGAAGCCTGTGACTAAATCCAAACCTCCACTGCCCTAACTGGATGTAACAACCCAATTTCCATGACCCCTTGAAAGTCTGGTTTCACTTTCCAGCCAAAAAGCTGGAGATTCCCATCACAGCAGCTCCCTGAACACAAAAGGGATGAGAGGCAGGCACAGCCTTATCCCAGTGCTGCTGAAGGCAGGTGAGCCCTGTCCATCAGCCTGTGGCCAGGTACAACCAGATCCCACGAACAACTGAGGAAGGCAGAGAGCAGAAGGGAGCAAATACACAGAAAGTCATTTGTTTGAAAACTGGGACACGCACTGATTGAAAATATTTTGCAGCGTTCACTGGGCCCTAATAGGAACTCACACGTTCCTGAAACGGGCTATTCATTATACGGCAGCTTGTAAAAAAGAAGGTGGGTTTTTTTTTTCTTCTTCCCCCCACTCCCAACCTTTAAACACGTGATTTTTAGCTCCAACGAGGACTTTACGAAGTTCACATGGAGAAACCTCACCAAGGGCAGCGTGTCCTGTGTGCAGGGCTGGGGCACTTGCTCGGGGCTCCGCAGTCCTGGTGTTCACGGGCCCCCTGTGCCTGGGAGGCCAAGCCGAAGCCAGGAGCTTTTATTAGCACTGACTTTCCATTTAGTCGGGAGGGACCTTTCCATTTGCTTCCCCGGCAGCGCAGCACTGGCTCCACCTCAACATTTGCACCTTATAAAGTGTTGTCATGACCCGACTGGAGCAGTTTATACAAGGCCCTTCAAGATCCCCGGTAATGAAGAGTAAATAACCGAGGAAAGCTTTCTCTCACTTTGCAGCTTTCTTTCAGTCTCAAAAGAAATAAAACAACTTACTTAACAGCATTCTTTAATCTTTTGCACCAGTGGCCTCCTTTATAGGGTGTTATACAGAGCCAGTGTAAATCCAACCTCTGTAATGGGGTCAGTGTTTCTCAACAGGTGTTGGGTGGATACAGTGTAAGATCTATTTTTTCAATAAATGTCAGGCCAGAAAGCTTGCTGTTCATACACAGGCACCCTGAACATGTGGTTCTCTCACATGCTCACCCTCCCCTCCCCAGGACCCCTTTCTTAATCTTTTTTTTTATTTTTTCCAGCAGCCCACCGAGCTCTCCAGTTAAATGAAGGAAAGCAGTGAATGCCCATTGCCCGGTTGTAGGAGTAAGAGCCACTGACCTGCTGTGCTTTGGCCATGACAGACCCTCAAAAAGATTAGAGAAATCCTTAATTTCCTGAAAGAAATCCTCCCTTCTGCTTTCTTTCCATAGAGGGGCTGCAAATCACTGGTGGTGCTGAGAAAGTACAGCAGGCACTGATCCGGAAAGACTGGATGTGTTGTTTGGGATCAATCCTAGGCCTGATCCTGAAGTTCTTAATTATTCTTTTCCTAAGGCAAAAGGCACTCTGGAGTCAGCAGAAAGCTCACCTGAGTCAGGATGACGTTAGTGAGCCCATGGCCATCAAGTTTGGTGACCAGGAGGGCTTTTTTTCTACAAGAGCTCAGTTTAATGTCCCGTGTGCAATACTCCAGGAAACTATATCATAACTGCATTAAAAAATACCCCAATCAGCTTTAAATCAGCACCAAGAGAAGCAAGTTGTATAAATAATGTAAATTTTTGCTATTGCACTATTATTTTAAATGGATTTCTTAAATATTTTTGTTTGAATACAGACAGAAATCTCTGTATGTATCTTAAATCAAGTTGGTTTTCCTCATCTGGTCACTGCCAGGTAATTAGTAATTAGGCAGCTCCCAGAGGACTGCTGCTCCTTCCTGATGCCAAAACTTGTTGGAGACCCCGTTCCCCGAATGTTTTGCCCCTGTAAAGGTTGGATCCAGAGCATGAAACAGTTGTGGCTACAGCAGGTTGTGCTACCTCCTTTTGTTTGCCCAAACACCATATGGAAAATTAATACAAAATATTTCTGTGAGTATTCATTTGATTTGAAATCATACTTTGCAATCATTTGGGCTTATTCAGCCAAATATTTATTTATGTACTTGACTTCGAACATGCTTTTAAGTCCATCCCCTGTTCATCAACACATTTCAGCATCTAAATAAACTTTTAAACACTTTGCTTTATGAGGGACTATAAGAATTGAAGCACAATGGAAAAACATTGGTGGAAAGTGATTTGCAAGGTATTACAGAAACCAGACCTTAAGTTTGCAGGTTCAAACATCCTTCCTCTGCTCTTTCAGTGGAAAACGCTACGTGATCTGTCAAAATTGAGCAACGAATTTCTAATTCCAACATTTCTGAACAAATTTAAGGTCTGATGAAAGAAAATCTCCTTAGAGATTGTCATCAAACAAAGCAGGAGAATAAATACATCCAAGGATATTGCAAAACGCCCACAGAGAGTCTGTGAACCAGTACAGAAACACAGTTCAAAATATATTAGATATTTGTTGTTAATTTTTATCTGCTGGTGGGTATAAAATTACCAGTGGTACTTTGCAAATAAAAATTCTTTGTTTATATCAAATGTGATTCTAATGGTTTTTTGTGGCCACCAACCCAGTTTTGTCTGGCTGGATGTCAGTCAGTTAAAAGAGAAGAGGTTTCTCTCTGCTCTGTTTTTGTCTGGTAAACCAGAAACCAACTTACTCATTATCCAACAGTTTAATAATCGGAGTAAAATGCTGCAAATATTTATATATTTGGTGAGGAAGAGTGAAACTGGTGCAATACAGAATCATGTGGGCTGGCTGAAAATGGCATTTTCTTCTTTATTTTCTTTTCTAATCCAGTTTGAACAGTCAAAATACCAAGTGAGTTGGTATCTACCATTGTTTTTATATTTATGGTGCTCAGTTCCATCGGGTTTGGATCATGACTCTACTTTTAGTTGACAGAGCTACAACACAGGAGAATATAAGTTATTACACTTTCTAACTAGTTAAGAAGCGAAAAAATCATATGGACAGAAGTAGTTTTAAGGCCAACCCCCCCCC
>VXBA01002171.1:2575745-2640572 GCA_013399895.1 Serilophus lunatus
AAAAAAAAAAAAAGACATTTAGTTGAGCCTTGGTGAACTTCATTCTTGCTAAATACTCACTTCTGGTTTACAAAAAGAGCAAGACACTAATGCTGTGTGTGCCACCAACTTTAAGTCAAAGCCAACTCAAGGAGAACTTTTTAAAAACGGAAAGATTTTTTACAATCACAACAAATTCCACCAGATACCAATGTTTAGCTCAACCCAATTAAGGTTGAACATCAAGTGTGATGGGAACATGACTGTCCCAGTTGGACAATGAGAAAATCACTCCAGAGCACCTTTTAGTGGAAGTTAAAATTAATGAAGGAGTCGTGAGAGAGAAGGAATAAGGTAATTAACAGCTGTGGGATAAAATCCTTTACCGCAACTTCCAAGGATGATTAGATGACATCAAAATCAGGAAGGGTCTCCATCATATGCTTCCATGGTTGACTAATGATCAAAGTGAGTTATTTCTCATGGATACACAGTCCCAGATATTTTGAAGCCAGATGGCTTCAAAGGTAATGGAAATAATTTATATCTCCTGATGAAATTCTGTTTGATTGGAGAACCTCGTTTGGAGTGAAAGACTTCAGAGTTTCAAGAGACATGAGATTTCTGATTTTAAGTCCAACATGGATCATTTGCAATAATAAATATCAACCATCATCATCATCATGCTCTATTAATAGTTGGTTAAGGAAAAGAGGTTAAAAACAAGGACAAGAACAGAATGATCCTTCCCCTGGTTTATCCTTCCACCTCCCACCATCCCAGGAATGAAGAAAACCAGATATTGCATCCAGACTCCCATGTTTGGTAGCCACCAGTGAATTTATCCACTATTAATTGGTCTAATCTCTTCCTGAACACATTCTTTTGGCCCCAGTGTGTTCTGTGGCAAAGATGCTGAATAAATATGATATCTGGATATTTGCTCAGATTTTGCAAGCAAATAATAAAGAGAATCAGAGGATTAAATCCTGATTGTGCAACCTCAGCCCTCGTGTATCTCAGTGGAGTTTCAGCTGTTCCATTCCATTTGCAGTTTGGTATTTGTGGGACAGGAGTTGTTCCCCTAAGTTTTGTTCCACACTGTGTGAGCTGGGAAAGAAAAACTGAGCTTGTTTGAGCACAGAATTTGGACAAGGACACATTATCATCCCAGGGACATGTTTGTTATAAAAAAAATAAATAAAAAAAGGTTGTTTTTCCTAAAAATTACTCATGCATTTACAAACTTCTGCCACCAAAGCAAAATTATGCAAAAAAATTGCAAAGTGACTAAGACAGCCCACAGCTCTCAGTTTTCCTTGGAAATGTTGCAGAAACCTAATCAAAAATGAAGGCAATCAAAGCAGACCCCTTTGGAAAAACTCACTGATTTAAAGCCGTTAATTTTTGGTTAAATAATGGTTTGGAAAAATAATTTCAGGCAACCCAAGAAATGAGTAACTATTAATTCTTTACCTCCTTGCAGGGTTTAAACTCTCAGACAATATTGTAGAAGTTTCTTTCAAGGAAGGAAGTTATTCCAGCTTTCAAGCAGTGGGACAACCTTTCATTTGAATGTGAGAACAGCTCTGAAGTCACTAGTTATGTGTATTACCATATATATATATATATATATTTATAAGATATATATAATTATATGTCTTGGCCTCGTTATATACACATGACTGAGAAATTTAGAGAGTAATTTTCATTATTCCCTAAAAAAAGGGTATTCAATTTACTGTGGGTGTGAACAGCCATTACATATGAAGGATCTTCAGTGCTGGTGTTTTTACCACTTGTTGGTGAGATCCAGAAGCAGAGAGAGATTTAATTTATTCATTTTATAACACCTCAGTTCATGTACATAAGTATTATATATTTATTCATTTTATAACACCCAGTTTGGCTCTTGGTCTGTTGTTTAAGGGGTATCATGTTATCTGTTGTCATCACAGATGCCAAGCTCAAACTGGTGTTATATTTTTAATTCTTGAAGAATTGTTCAGGTTTCAGGGTTTGAATAAAGATCTGAGAAGTTTTCAGACAATGTAATATCACAAGGAATTGTTTCTCTACATGGCAGGAGAAACACTACTGGTAAGAGCAGTACCTGTTTACCCAGAGATGGGGTCACCAGAAAATATCTTGACCATAAAATCACAAAAAGTAAGTATTTTATTTTTTTTTTGGCACTTGGAGATGATCTTCTGAAAAAAAAAAAAAAAAGAGAATCAGAATAAAGCTTCAGCCACTGCGAGCTGACCCAGAGTAGGAGAGGAAATAAAAATCCCAAATTTTGTGGCTATGAGGGCTGCTTGCTTGATTAATTTTATTTCAAAGAGTGTTCTCTGATTAGGGCAGGCAGCTTCAGCTAAGCTTCTGCTGACCTGTACTTGCAGGATATTGGAAATTCTTTGCACCACAAGTGGAAAACTGATGTGGGACTCACATTGCAAATCAGAGAAGAAAATCCTGAAGGGTTTGGAGCTCACTGGCTCACTTTGTAGGGTCTGTTAGGGATAAGGGTGGAAAAAGAGAAGAATCTGCAGAGGAAGCTGCATTTTGGAGGTCAGCAAACACAGGGGTAAAGTGAGAATTGCCAAAAGTCAAGCTGAGTTAGACCTTGCAAAGGATATTAAAATAAACAGCCGAAGTTCCTTACCCAGAAGAAAAAGAACCAGAAAAGAAGATGTGGGATTGCTGTGCAGGGAGGATGGTGTTGAGGTTGATAGAAATTATAATTTCCCAAATTAAATAAATCCTTTGAATGTGTTTTCAGCAAGGAAGAGTGAATAGAACATGGGATAAAGGGTAATGAGTGAAAGGGAATGGAAGTTGCCACATGTGAGGGGGGAAGAAAACTCCGAGGACTTTCTGGACTGAAATCAGTGCACAGAGGGGAAAAATCACCCAGAAGAGTGGGGAAAAGTGGCACATTTCATTAGCCAGGACAGAAATACATGTATCCATCTGGGAGGAGCTGAGCAACTACAGATGCCTGCAGCTGTTCCTGGTCATCTGAAATTTTAAGAGAAAATGAACAGAATAAGGGTCACTACAGACATCAAGGTAAAGAAAGAAACAGAATGAGTTTACCTGTGGTAATTTTAACATTTCCCATTCTTTAAGCAGGACTTTAAAAACATGTGGCTTTTCAGAGCAAGACTTGATAAGTGAAGAAGATGGGAGCATGCACCAAATTGGGACTCAGTGAGAAATCCAGTAGGAAACATGTAAAGTGGATCTGATCCCATTATCTAGAATGATTGGATATGGGGGGCTATAGGCAATTCCCTAAAATCCATCTTGAGACCAATTTTAAGTGGTGTTCTCCAGAGCCATAATTCCAAAGTTCACACAAGATTAGGCAACAGAATAAAACTAATCCCGGAGACCTAATCCTACAAAAGAGGCTCAATGTAGCACTGGGAAGAATGAGAGGACCCTGAAGGCTGAAGAAACATAAAAGACATTATATATTATATCTGAGACTGCAAGGTATCAAGTTTAGGGGATGAGATTGAGGATTTCTGCAAGTCAGAGTCCTGTTTTATTCCATTCCATTCCATTCCATTCCATTCCATTCCATTCCATTCCATTCCATTCCATTCTTATTGGTGGAGAAGAGAGGAAAAAACAGACCTGATGTCTATATGGGAAGGTAAGAGGATGTTTGATGGAACAAGGACCTTGCTGTCTTTAGCTCAGCAAAGCACAGATGGAGCAGGGACACAAATGTCCCTTGGAACTGCATCCAGGGAAAAAACACTGGATAAAGAACAATATTGACACACACAGCACATGCTGGCCAGAAAGGCATTTATGGATTTAGAGGGAAAAGAAATGATCTGAAAATGTCTAGTTTGCTGAATTTGGTGGTCTCTTTAGACCAAGTCATTTCCATTGGCAGGAAAGGGCTCTTGGAACAAACTTCCTGCAGAAGTAGCAGAGCAAGGAGCAAAGTGATTAAAAAGAGGAAACAGACCCCAGAAGTTCTTTGCAGTTCCTTATTTCTGGACCAGTAATTTGAGGCTTTGTCCAGAGCTTATTAAACTGTGCAGAATTCTCCATCAAGGCCAGCATTTAATCCCTGTCCATGGAAGAGCCCTCAGGGATCAGAAGGTGCTAAATATAGATATTAAATAGGCCAGGGCTCTGTTACTGGATTTCCATTCCACTTCAAACTTCCCAAGTCCTCTCCTTCCCTCCCAACACTAGTTTTCAAACAGATGCTTTTACCAGAGAACCAAGACTGAGCCATAAACTAATTTTCACAGTTTCTAGGCCAGTTGGCACAAATCTTGGCCACCAAGGTGCTGACCAAAAGAAGCTTGTATTTAACAGATAATTTCTGTGTAGCCCAGTGATAGTTACAGTTTTACAGAGCCACATAATTTTAGCCTCTAACAAATACTACAAGGAAGGCTTTATGCTGTTAAACCCTGAGTCACTATCAAGAGCTAATTTTTCATGTGTTTTCCTGTTTACTTCCCTTCCTAATGTCATCACTGACATTCAAAGAAGTTTGTAGAGCACTGACAAATGGAATAATAAAGAGAAGATCAATTTATAAACACAGGAAAAAAATCTCTTTCCATTCATTTGAAATATTTTCAAATTAAATAGACCAGTTTACTCTTACCATGTTTGGCTTTGGTTTTTTTCCCAGTTTACATTTTATGGGCAGCCCCTTTCAATGTTCTAAAGCTCGTCCTCTGAGTAGTTTTTAATTGAGAGAAAATGTTATCAAATCAAGAGAACCATGAATAAAATCTGAAGTTTAAATTACCTTTTTTTTGCAAGTCAGGATATAGGATATCATTTTCTGACCTGAAAAAGCAATGAAACACTGTCCCAACATATATAGACTTAAATGGTCGAATATAATGAATTGCAGTCCAATATTAAGTCTCTGCAATTTCCCTACTCCAGTCACATTATCAATAAATAAAAAGTTAAAAACACAATGAGGATTTCTCAAGAGAAGGCATCTCAGTCCAGTTTTCACTGCAGACAGGGTACAAGGTGCCTCTTCATGATTAAAAGCTGTGATTCATCCTCAGGCCAAACTCTGACTGACCAGATTCCACCCAGAGCTTAAATTCATAAAATTTATGACCAAGAGGGACCATTAGATCATCCACCAAATAACCCAAATTCTTGCATTTCACCCCGTTACTCCAAAATTGAGCTCTAAAACTGGAGCTTAATTAGATCTTATCTGTGCTCAAATTATCCTGACCCTGGTATGAGACCATGGAGCTCATCAATTCAGGAGATAAAATGGCCCTTTGGACTTGAACTCTTGGGCTTTCTGGTTTATGGGATGACAGACTTTACAAGCCAAACCCACCATCAGCTCCCAGGTAACTGATGGGAATGGTGGTGGACCCGAATTCCAACCCCTGAGCCAAGGATTTCTTTAGATGGCCAGTGTTGCTATAAAGATCTACAGGTCCCATAGCTTTGGGACTCCAAGATTGTCCTGATCTTTATCTCTGCTGGGAATTAAAAATGCTCAATGCAGGGTATGGAAGCAAGATCTCCACACAAGAGGATGAAGGAAAGTTCCGTGGTGGCAATTTGGGGAACATGCCTTGCATTCTGCAAGGACAAAGGACATCATTAACCTTTTCTCTTTTTTTAAAAAATCTGTAATTAGGAATATCACTCAACTTTCTGTTGTAAAACAGTGTGTTCTCATGAGAGCTCCACAGGTTGTTTGAAATCTGGGCCTTTTCCCAGTATTTTTCAGCCAGTTTCCTGAGCTTGCTGACAGAGCTGTCTGGACGGCCACTGGCTCACATTCCTCGCAGTCTCTGCTCCAAGCCAGCTTCTTTGGGCCCAATTTCAACAAATACAGACAGACCACCACAATCCAGAGCTCAACGTGGGACTGGCACCACATGCCTTTGAGATATTAACCATAAATCAGCTGTGGCCAGCTCAGACAGATGTGGGCGTTAAGAGAACTGCCAGCTCCATAGGCTAAATATGGAGCTGGACAGGGAATGCCAAAGATCCCAGGTCTTTCTTTAATGCAAATTCAGCTGGAGGAGCAGGAACAGCAGCCAGTGGAGCAGCTTTCAATAGAAAACAGGTATTTTCTATTGAATTTGCAGCTGGGAGGCCTGAGTTCAAGTCAAGGCAGGGGACAATGTCACAAGGTTGGGTTGCTTTGCTTGAGAGGCAGGAGAAAGAAGTCAAATTTGTGTTACAACAGCTGGGAAAGCATCACTGCTAGGGACCCTGGTGGCCCTCCAAGGGTTGCCATTGTCCTCTGTACTGGGAGAGCAGTTGCTCCTCTGAGAATCTGGAGGAGACACAAACACAGACTTGTTTCCAGAAACCTGCCTGAAAGGACGTGACTCTGCCAAGTATGATATGAAACTGAGGTGGAGCATAACATCAACCTGATCATTTCTAAAGGTTTCTCTAGCACAGGGAGCAATCCTGATTCCCATGGGAAGCCTGCAAGAGTCTAATGCAAGCACAAACTTGTGGTTTGGGACAACCTGGTACTCCTGACATTCTGCTGATTTTCTTTCTGAATCTCTGCTGGATTTGTGACCTTTATTTTCAGGGATGTGTTGCTCACATCTCACCGCTGTGAGCACCATGAGGGTGGGCTGGGCTATGACATTAAACACCCCATTCCGTCAAACAGCTTATGTGTCTCCCAATAAAGTGACTGAATACATTGTGCCTAAATACAGTGCAGAACAAATATCTATTTTTAATTACTATATAATTAATATATAATATTTTTAACGCTGCTTAATTATCAGTCCATTTATTGACAATGACAACAAGACTAAAGAACATCATCTGTGAACACACTGAGGGGCTCAATTTGAAGTATTTCTGCTTGGGAATAGTGTTTCTCCTGTGCCTCTGAGTCCTGCTGAGGCTGACAGCTTTCTGGCACTGGAATATCCTAATCCAAAGCCATGGATATGTGTCAATGGTCTGAGACTCTGCCGGTGGCGATAAGGCTGTGAGATGCATTTTGATTCCAAGATATTCCAGCTGTGCTGGCTGATCTCTCTTTGATATCTCACCTGCCAGCTCTGTCCTGTTTCAAGAAATGTTAGATGACCAAAAAAGATTAGAAACTGCTTTTCATTTCCAGGGCTGTAGCTAAAGCAGGGAACGTTATGCTTCGAAAGAAAATGAAACACTTGGTGTTTTATTCAGGAATCAGAACATTCCACCAGATTTTGTATGGGAAGTTTATGCTGATTACAGACCAGAAACATCTTGTTGAAACTCCTGAACCAGAAAGGGGTAGAGCAGCCAGCAGCTGGCACATTCCAGAGGTGGACTCTCATGTCAGAATCCTATTCCCATTCCATCAGCTGGGTTATAGACACAGAAATGCTGAGACTTTCCTGAGTGCCACTGCAGGCTGACAGTGCTCCGTGGATCCAGTCAGATCCCCCTGACTGCATTTCCCCTCGCAGGAAAGGGTTGCAGTGGGTTAAGTTGACACAGTTTTAGGAGAGATGTGCATTTGTAGGATGGAGAGCGCTTGGAGAACAGTTTCTCCTCATGGCAAACGTTTCTGGTGTCTGGTGTCAAATTTATTGAAAAAGTATCGCTGCCAGTGTCAGCTCCAATCTGTGTCACTGCAAAAGTTGGCATTGGGACCAATTCCTGCCAGAGGTGGAAAACTGAGACCCGAAGGAATCCACAGGGGGCTGAGCACAGATCCCCCTTTTAATAAGACAACAAGGTCAAGGGAAGGTGACCCTGCCCTTGGTGCTTCTGAAACCTCACTCAGCCCTGCGGGTGCCTTGGCTGGAAGCAAACGAGTTCCCTTCAGCTTCCAGCATCAAAACTCATCTGTGGAAACTGCCTCTATTACAGAATTCCCAAATTTTCCATCATATCTTTGCATTATGGCATAGAATTCAATAAGGAAGGAGAACTCATGTGAAATGTGCTTCCCCCCACATGTAGAAGCATTAAAGTGTTTTGGGCATTAAGGTGCTGCCTTAATTTTTAAAGTAAATCTACAACTTCCTCAGCCTATTTTTCCTCAACTCCAGAGTAATTTATCTGAAATATTCAATTTTTGATAGAAAACAATCTACAGAGAACTAAAAAGGAGGTGAATTTGGAACCCATTCTCTATAATTACTTACACAGCTCTGCAGTTTAAATCTGCAACTCTCCCTTCAGCACTAATAAGGTTTCTTGAATTCTCAGCAAGTGAGCAAAAAAACATGGGAGGCTTGAGTTTAATATCTCTTAGCAAAATATTTTTGTCTTTTCAGAGGACAGCAACAAAGATATGTGTCCTTAGGAGAACAAACTCGGTGTATGGGACACCCTGTGCAGGGTGGGAGGGTATTGCTATAGATTAAAGATGTTTCTGACAGGAAGAATAAATCCATAAGCTTCGTGCCTGAGAATATTTTCAATATTGGGCTTTTTTTAGTTATCCAGGTGTGCAGGGTTTTTATGGTGTGGAATTACAGCAGTGGACAAAACTTGTTTTCCAGCATTACTGCAACCTTCACACACATCCATTTAATAGAAACCAAATTTTGTAGCTGTGGACTAAAAAATAAGGGAACAGGATGTTGCAATCGCAGGGTTCATGACAAAAGGTGAGCCTTGCAGCAGAATTTCTGAGACAGGAAATGTTTTCACTACTTTTATTTGTCGAGAGGCATCACTTTGCACTCTTGGTAAGTTAGGAAGAAAGAAAGCAAGTTTCCTTCTGCCTGGAAAAGGTGAAGGAATGGAAGTGCAGCTCCTTCTTGTCTTTTCACACAGGCAGAGCAGTAATTTGGCATTATCCTGCTACAGCCTTGGGCTGGAACCTCTCTGCAGCCTCCCCTGCAGAGACTCCACCTCATCTCCATCCCCTGAGCACCCTTATCCTCCTTTAACTTTTAGCATGTTCCCTGAACTGAAACTTCCCTCCCAAAACTTATGTGTGAGACACAGGGAACAAGATAAGAGCTGTAATATATTTGTCTAATTTCTTTCCTTCCAGTGAAGATAAAGAGATACAGCTGAATTATTTCCTCATTCCCCCAGCAGCAAATATGAAAATCTTGGAGAAAAGAATCCCTTTGGAAGGGGTTTTTGGTTCTGAGAGGGTCTTTGAAGCTGGAAAGACAGAGAAAATACCTCCAAAAAACCAAAATCCGAAAAAGAAAGTTCTGAAGTTTCAGTTTTCCTCATTAGGATTATAAAAATTAAGGTATTTCCACCTAATTAATTTCCAGGTGTGAGTCTGACACAGGGAGTGGGGAGCTTTCCACAAAGAGAAGGATTTGCTCCCAGCTCTGGTTAAAAATTAAGTTGTTGTGCTGGAGAATGAGTGTTTCACCATAGCAGAAATAAAAAGAGAAAGGGAGGGGGGAATATGGACTTATAAAGTTAAGCTAATTAGTTAAATAAAGATCCCTGATGAGCACATCCACTGCCTCACCTCCTTGGTGTTTGGGTTAGGTTGTAAGTGAGTGTTACAATTAGGGTGGTGTTAGCAATAGGTTTTGTTAAATTGGTCATTTTTCCTTGCTGGATTTCTGCTGATAACAGACAAATCTCAAAGATTATGAGTATTTGTAGAGCTGCTCAGGAATCAAGTGCAGGGGCTTGGAATTGTCATGGATCTTCCCATGTAACTTAGGAAAGGTTTTCCCAAACTGTGGCTACAACAGAACCCCCTACAGTCTCAGAAATCCCATTTTTACTGACCAGTAAAAGCTATGCTTATGTCTTATCTTGCTCTCTGCTATGATTCAATTCTGGTTTTAAATGTATTTCCTCCTTCCCATTGCTGAATTCATATTTATTACCAGAAAAGTTACAGAAAAAAAAAGGTGAACGCTGTCCCCTCCTCACATTTTGGATTTGTTTCTCTTCTTTGTATATTCAGCACCACTGAGTACTTTGAGCAACTGCATTATTTCAGTTCAAATCACAAAGTATTTTGGACTATGAAGGCCAAGAGCTGATTTATTTTAGCACCGTTTAGGAGCATTAGGGAGTGCCAAGAGATTATGATATGCCAAAAAGTTGCAAACATTCGGTACAAAAACAAAATCTATGGTGCTGCTGCTGGAAGTCAGGTTAAATATAGAAAACAGGTTTGCTGGGAAAAAAAACATTCAGCCAGAAAAATGAGTGTAATTTTTGACTGGTTCATATAGAGACACAGGTGCTACGAGGAGGATTTTTACACCAGATCAAAATAAAAGCCAGGTCTTGGAGCTTAATGAGGTCTCATAGATTGAAACACTCATCAAGGATTTAAAAATTGCATTTTGGTTCAATAATGCGTCAGCGTCACTGAATTACTACCAACAACTGCTAATGAAAAACTTACTGAACCTCATGGATAATTTGTAAGGTCTGAATCTTGGATCAGGATTAACTCCCAGCCACTTTGTTCTCACCAGCTCTGGAGGCCAAACTTCTCATCTTTTTTCTTATGGTTGAAGTTTTAGAAAATTAATTATCTCCCTTAATCCTGGAAAAATCAACAACACAAAAAGGCTTTTCCTTCACCAGTGCTCGATGAGTCTCTCAGCTTGTAAATCAACACTCTGTGAGATCTCAGCTTTATTCTTTCCAGGTTTTTGCATTTATAAAGGACACTCTTCAATAAGACTCCTTGATTTCTAGAGTCTAAGTTTCCTTCTCCAGTGTTTTCAGCTGCTGGTGGTTTTACTCTGGGTATGATGGGTGCTAAATTTACCATGAGCATGATGTTTCTAGTTGGACCTGCCTTTGATTAACTGGCACTCCAGCTTTTCAAAGTGCTCACAGCTCCTGCACCTACCAGACCTCTGGCAGCTTGTGCTGGCTGCCCATTTTTCTTGGGAGCATTCATGGGGAAAGGAATTTTATGTTCACTAAAGACCCTGATGGTGAAAAATAAAACACAACCCCCCTGAGAGGTCAAGAGGGCAAGGAAAAAAGTCCTGACATTCCCACCCTTTGGGAAGATCCCTGTGTGAGCTGTAAAGATGGGTCCTGTTTCTCTGCATCTCTGAAGCTCACGATTCACAGACTGCTTGGAAATTGGGGAATTGTATTTTATTTTATTTTTTAATTTTTTTTTTTTTTTTTTACCCAAACTTGAGTAACCTCTTTTAAATGTATGGTTGGAAAATCTGGCTTGCACAGCAGACCTCACAGTCGTTCTCCCAGTGAAATTCAATCTTCTTGGTTTATTTCATTTTACCTAAGACACCACTGAAGGAAAAAATGGGTTTGGAGTAGATAAATCTCTTTCCATCCATGTCTATGATTTTTTTTACAGAAAATCTTGGGGATTTAGTTTCTTCTTTTTCTTTCTTTCAGCTGTAATTCAGAGTTTGTTTTCTACTCTGTTTGCCACTGAATGCAAGAAAAAAGCTCCTTGTGAGGAGCAGTGGATGTGTGATTTTCTAGGGCTGTGACTGGGCGTCTTTGCTGGTTGTATTTGATAAGTGCTCCAGGCAGCCAGGAATGATTTACTGCAAGTCTCCATTTGCCCTGGTGCTGGGATTACAATCTGGGAGGTTTTTCAACAAGCATTCTCAGCCCCCATTTTTAATCAGTCTTTCACCCAGATAGGCCAAGAAAAAGTTGTAAAGTCAGAAGAAACGCTGGCATCAGTTCTGTGCCTCACAGCAGAGCAGAGGTTGTCTCCCTTCCATTTTCTGTAAAATCCTTTTTTTTTTTTTGTTGACCACACACGAACGGTTCTAATCAGCTTCCAAAAGACTCTCATTGGCATTTTAAGATGTTTGCTCTTTGCATTATTCTCTACATCCCCCTCTCCTCTCTCATCTGAAAGCAAAAAGGATGCCGAAAAACGGACAATTTTTTTCCCCCCCCCTCTTCTTTTTATTTTCTTTTCCCTGAGCAATTTCGGTTTTCCATTAGCTGAACACTTCTATTGAAGGGTGTTGTGCAATGAAAGTGCAACGGATATGGAAACCTCTTTATTATGCTTGGAATGTCAGCCTGGACATTTGTTTTAGTTGGACCATGTGAAACACGGTCATGGCAAGAACGAGAAATTTGCTTCTTTAATGACCCTTCCTCTGCTAATGGGGCTCAGGCTGTCAAGTTGTGCCCGTTCCTCGATCACAGGTGAATTCAGGTGCTTGTGCATCCAGCTGGGACATGACAATGCCCCCATCAATCAGCTCTCCAAGAGGGATAATTGGTCATGCCTCTTCCAATGGAGCAACCTTCAATCACATCACAGAGGAAGCAGTTAAAGGCCTTTTTCTCCTCTGAGCTGCTGAGAAATGCTGAAAGCTCTTCAGGAAGGAGAAAAAGGAAGATGGTTATTGGCTTGAGAGCTGTTCTGACTTCCCAGAGTGAGAGCACAGAGCTGGCTGACAAATAGAAAGCAAGAAAAGGCAGAGGATACAATGCCCAGTGACTGAGCACATATGTCTCCTCCAAAGGATTTTCTCCTCTGCTATAATATTGACAGTGAAATATATTCCTTTATATAAACAAAAATAACCACCAAAAAAACGAGCCCTTGGCATAGGCCAGTAAAATCACACATTCTGAACAGGGCCAGGCAAAGATGGAAAAATACTCTGTCCATTTTTCCTAAAATGTACCATATTTCTCTGCTTTTTTTAATTTTCTTTTTTCCTCTTTTCCCCCTCTGGCATGAATGTGTCAGCAAAATGCTCAGATTTTGCAGGAGTGTTCCAGCCTCATGTGTCAGCGTTCCTCAGTGGACTGACTTTCATGAAGTCCAATGGATCTTGTGTTGGCTTGAGAAGCATCAGCTATTCAAGGACAAACACCTGCAGAGAAAGGATCCTCTCACAAGCCTGGGAAGGATTTCCACAGATGACCCCCTTGGATATCACTGTCCCTGGTTTTCTGGAATAATTTTTTATCTGAAAAATCCTTGGTTCCAGCAGGGTTTGGATTAGTCCTTCTACTCAAGCAGATAAAGTTCAGTCATTAATTTACAGAATTGATCAAAACTCAGAGAACTCGAAAATATTTAGATTTTGGTCCATGACAAGATGCCACAGGTTGAAGTGACAAACACGTAGAGAAGCTGGAGAAGATATGGCTCAGATCAGTGTAATTCACAGCCTTGAACAGGGAATTTAAAAGGAAAACATTTGTTTTCTAAAATTTCAAAGGATTATTTGCACATTTGCAATTCAATAAGAAACTCAAACCACAATGTCCTCTGGAAGACTAATGGGCTGAACACACAGTGTGTGTCATACCTGAAGGGGAAAAATGCTGGAGAAAATCCAGCAGCAGTTCTGGTTTTGGCAATTTCCTCCTCTCTCCATTTCCCAACTCCAGCTTTCATCCATGTCTGCTGAGCTGCAAACCTTTCAGGAAATATTTGTGTAGGGTAACCAGCGTCCAGGTGCCCCAGTCTCACCTGCAAAGTTTGAATGTGTTACTAAAATTCACAGGAAAAGATTGAATTCTTGCATAAACTAGTTTTTAAAAACAGTACAAAGGTGAGATTTTATTTTTTGTTTCCCAAAGGAGAAAGAGCAGGGAGAAATTCTCCTTGCTGCTCGGAGAGTTGGCTTTTTGATGGAGAGAATAAAATATAACTGCAGATATTATTTATACACAAACAGATAAACATTTGGGTTCTTCAGGTTCTCCAAACTGGATAATGTTAAATAACACCTTCACAACCAGGAAAAACACAGGAAGAAGAAATTTTATTGACTAATATCCCCAAAAAATCTGTTGATTCAACATCCAACAATGGTAGTTAACGATCAGAGCCAACAGTTTGAAGGAAAGAAGTTGTTAAAGTGATCAGGAATTATTCTCGTACCATAAAGAGCATCTGCTCTTGTGTCTTCCTGTGAGTGGAGACATCCAGGTAATTTTAACTTGGGGGGACTCAGTAAGGCAAAGGCCAAGTGACAAATGGAAATGGGAATATCATAAAATTGTCATTTTCTCTGAGCAGATGAGCTGAAGTGTCTGAAACAACTGCTGTGCACATAATAATGGAAAACTGAAACTTTGTCCCAAAAGGTCTTTAATATCAACATTCTATTGCCAGTGTAAAACAATTTATATTTTGAGGTTTTTCTTTTCCTTCTTCCTCAACAGCGGTGGAGGGAGCATGACAATATAATGCTCTGTTTTCATTATTTTGAGCTAATTTTGCTTTGCTATTTTTAACTACTGTAAATGCTGCTGCCACAGGGAATAGGTAGAATTATTTTACTGTTTTAGAAGTCTGGAAAGAAATGGAATGAACTTTTGCATACAGTGGGATGTTACCCCTGCCAACACTTCAGTGAAATGGGTTTGCCTGTGTTATTACAGGGCCATAATAATGTAATTACGTAGTACTAGCAGAGTGTTTCACTTCTCTGCAGAAACCTGACATTAATCTGTGCAGTAGCTAAATATTAAATCCTTTTCACAGGCTAGGAAAGTAAGGAGAGGAGTAAACCTCTGGGATAATAACGAATATGAGTGTTGCAGTGCAGCTGGGAGGAGGCAAAGGACTCCCTGTAGGACTAAAATAGGATTCTCTCCTGCCTTATGCAATTTTGTAGTTAAAATACCTTCTTGGCTTTTCTTTTTATCAATCCACTTCAGGATCTTTCCAGGTGCTCATCATGGTGAGTCCTTTACACTCTGTAAAACTGGATAATTAATAACCTACCTGTGTTTAATGCATTTATTCTATGTTAATGTATTTATTCTTGCACCTCTGGATGAAGGGACACCTGGGCAATGAGAGACTGTGTGGGTTCCACAAGTCTCAGATAATTGATTATAAGGACTACTCAACTGCAGCCACTCTGCTTGTGTCCCTCCTCTCCCACAGGCCCAGCAACTATAAGGTTGTTCATGACAAAGCAGAGGGGTTAATTCACTTTTCAAGGACCTGTTTTACATTCCTTTCATGGTCAGCACCTCTTCATCCAGAACTACAGAAAGCACATGGGTCAGCAGGACCTTGGCATCCATGGGGAGGCTCCTGAAAAATCTTCCTTTATTTCCTCCAGATCCACATCCCATCTTCAGGAACACTCTCTTCTCTTCCCAAACACAGCCACCATCCTTGAAAAGTCAGTCTGAGTTAACCCTAAGCTGCCCCAGAGGCTCTGGATATATTCCCTCAGCAGCATTTCCACAGTCAAATGGTATGTGCTTTACTGGACACCAATCAGCGGGAGGGTTTGCAGAATTGGGTGCCAGTATCCTGGTCTGTCACTCCTGGTGGAAGGCCATGGGCAGGAATATCTTCTGGCTTCACCCATGGGTGAAACAGCCCCGTGGATCTGTAATGCTTTGTCTTTTCCTCAGTCCTGGCATCCTGCTCTTCCCCACGTCCATGTGAGAGGCCATTTCTATTAATAGCCCCCAGGCTTTGCATTTCCTGCATCCAAAGTGCTAATGAAAACTCCTTCCTGCTAAGCCTCCAGGGGAAAGGCAATTTCCTCTGTCTCCCTATCCCTATCTGTACATCTGGTCATCCGACCTTCTGGATGTTTCTGTCCTATGGCAGATTTACATGAAACATCTGCTGCTGCTTGTTGGGGTGGGTATTTCACAGGGAAAAACTGCTGCCTGACTCAGGACAATAAGTGCTTCTCCCTGCCCAGATGACTATTCCCATTCTCTGGAAGGGAAATAGCAATCAGACCTTTTGCCCTGCTTGACTTCTCATCCTGCTGCTTCTGCCCGAGTCAGGTTTCCTCCAGGTCTGCTCCATGAAATCCTTCATCCTACACAATTAGAAGTTCATCCTGGTGCTGAGGGCAGCTCTGACAGCTCAAAGAGGATGAGCTGGGAATTTTGGTCCCTGCAGATGTTGATATGGTTTCAACAGGGGAAAAGTTTGAGGCTGTCTGACCTGCGTAGGGCTCTTCCCCCAGCAGAGCTGTTTTCTGTGAGGGCTTTACTCTATTCCTTTGGCATGGGAATTCTCTTGGGTGGAAAGGCAGGCATTGATGCATCCCCTTCTCCATGCAGTGCACACTGAAGCTACAGATGCCTTGGAGGTGCAGATTCCAGCATTTTCTCGGGAGTGACACATGTCCCATTGCCACCCAAGGGCTGTGCCCCCAGCGCTGCTCAGGTCAAACACCAATACTCCGAGCTCAAATGGGCTTTCATCTTATTTTGACCCCAAAAGAGGTTCCTAGAGCTGGTTCAGGTGATGCAGGAGCCAACCTTCCCTCTGCTCTGCATCCCTGCCCTCCCCAGCCTCTCAGGAGTGTTTTCCCTGTCTCTGTGAACCCCTCAGTGGGAATCACAAAACTCAGGATAAATCCTCACAATGTCTCAGCCCTGAGGCCTCTCCATGACTCTGCACCATCCTGTTCCTGTCCTTGGCAAGCAAAGGAAGCCTGGGACCAAGCTGCCTGCTGAGCCAGAACAGTGACTCTTCCATAAAATCACGGAGAAGGGGCAATTTGCAAGTAACTTTTGGTTTCCACCCATTTAGGATGCAGAGGGGAAGGTGGGGGATGTGTGTTGGGAGTCTGATGAAGTCTAGCACTTTGGAGGCAAATGGAATAGCAAATTTCTTGGGGGTACATTTCCCATATTTTGCAAAGTTTGTATTTTCTGCAGTGAATAGGATACATGAGATGCCAGCAACATTTGGTTTCCATTCCCCCAAAGAGACATTTGTCTCCAGACTAATAAATCTGAATCTGAATGTGCAGCCTACTGAAAAAACTGGTGCCAGCATGACCTGTTTATGTCTCCTGTGTCTCAGTTTTCCTGTTTGAGGAACAAATTTTCTGCTATAAGGCTTTGTAGGATTTAAAAAATGACAAGCTTTGGATCAGTTAGAGGTTCCAAATCAATGCATCCACTGAACTAGATAAAAAAGGACATGCAAGGAATGATTTCTTGTATAAATGAAAGTATTTTTCTGAAGGATCTGTCACCAAGATGGTTTGGATGGTTTTGCCTCAGCAAAGTGTTGGCTGTTGAACTCTTTTCTCTTGACAAGAAATACCTCGACAGCAGCTGCTTAAATATTGGGATTTTATGTGGAGCTTTTATTTAAATATGGCCTTATCTTCAACAGCATCTAATTATAATGATCTCAGTGAGATAATAAACAGAGAGATCCCATTAGCTGGGACCTCAGGGTTCAGCCAACAGCAAGAGGAACCTGCCAGAAGAGCTGTGTGTTCTGGGTGTGCTCCAGGTACATTTGAGATGTGCTGTACTTGTGTTCTAGGTACATTCCAGGTGTGTTTGAACACTCCTACAAACATGCTCCAGGTGTGTTCCAGGTCCAGGTGTGTCTGAACACAGCTGGAAACATATTCCAGGCAAGTTCCGAGTGTGTTCCACGTGTGTTATGGGCATGGTCTGGGTCCAGATGTCTTTGAATTCACCTGGAAACATGTTCCAGGCATGTTCCAGGCATGTTCTGGGTCCAAGTGTGTTTGAATACACCCAAAAAGATGTTCTGGATGTGTTCAGGTGTGTTCCAGGTGTGTTCCAATCATGTTCCAGGCAGTTCCAGGTCTAGATGTGTTTGAATATACCTGGAAACATGTTCCAGGTGTGTTCCAGGTGTGTTCCAATCATGTTCCAGGCAGTTCCAGGTCTAGATGTGTTTGAATATACCTGGAAACATGTTCCAGGTGTGTTCCAGGTGTGNGGTGTGTTCCAGGTGTGTTCCAATCATGTTCCAGGCAGTTCCAGGTCTAGATGTGTTTGAATATACCTGGAAACATGTTCCAGGTGTGTTCCAGGTGTGTTCCAGGTGTGTTCCAGCACATTCAAGGCATTTTCTGGCCATGTTCCTGGGTATATTCTGGGTCCAAGTGTGTTTGAATGCACCTGGAAACATGTTCTGGGTGTGTTTTCCTGGTGCAGGTGTGTTTGAATGTGCCATTTTCCAAACTTCTTTCCAAGGTTATTTCAACCCTCTACAGCACCATAGTGGAAATACATGGGGATAAAAGTAAATTCTCATTTCTGAGTGTCAAAACATCAATGAAATGAAGTGAGGAAGGGTGGGCAGCTCAAACACATCATCTCAGAGGGAGCTGAGTGGATGTGTGGAAACCTGCTGCACTTCCAGGGGCTTCAGACTATGCTTGGGAACCCAGGGAGCAGGAGATGAGATAAGGACTCTTGAAGATGGGCTTGAGGGGGGGATTTATGGCCCCGGGGACTTTACTAAACCTTTCCATAGATTTCCCTGCAGTTCACATAACAACAGAGTCCTAATTCACAGCCCAGCACTAAAAACTTGGACTTCCCTCAAAGAAAATGGAGGGGAGAAAAAAGATATCAAAGAGCTCCAAACTGTGTTTGCATTAACATCAGAAATCAGATGGTGGCAAGGGCCTCCCAAGACAAAAGGCTTCAATTCTTCCTCTTGCCAGGGTCCAACCTGTAGAAATTAATGTGTCAACATCTCCAAGAAAATATTGTCTCCATGACCTTCCTATTCCCCCTCAATTGGAAGCTGCAGCTCATCATAAAAATATTGTCTCTTGGCATTTTACATGACAGATTTGTAGGAGAAGCTATTACATTAATACAGTGTTCATTGCTTTGCTGCATTGAATTACCTCTAAGAGAGATTCTTACTCAGGGGTTAAAAAGATCTCAACCCCCCCCTACAAACCCTCTCTGCAGCCCTGAAATCCTTTTGCTCCATGGCTTGAAATATTAATTCTTTTTAGGGTGGGAGGTAAGTTTATAAAGTGGCTGAAAGGATACTTTTCATGTCCTGGCCAGTGGTATCTATTTATTTATTTTATTTTTTTTTAATGAGCCTGCAGCTGAAGACCAACACTTGACTTTAGCAACTGCTGAGGAAAACTTATTAGCAGGGTGATATATAGGATCTTTTTACCTCGCAGATGGGCTCGCCCTAGTTCAAAAGAAAACGAGGTCTCAAGTAGCCTGTTCTTTAAAAAAATAACAAAACTTGACTTCAGAACAATGGTATGTGCCCTCGGGGCAGCTCTCCAGATCACGAGGGGGTGAGGGAGAGGCAAAAGATGTGCCCTGAAATACAGGAGTGAGCTCTGACCCACAGCCCTTCCTCTGCAAGCACCACCAGGCATCTTTGGCAAAAACACTGAAGTTCTGCACGAAAACATTGAAGTTCTGCTCAAAAACACAGCAGCTGATGGTATTTGGCCATTTTTCCCAAGGGAATAAATCCTTACCAGCAGGAATTAGCTTTGTTCTGAGCTGACACAGACACCCTACATCTATATTCCCCCACATTGCAAATTTTGGAGCTTGAAAACTTGATGCAAAAATTTCCAGATTACTCAGCAGATCACTGTGGGCCGAGGATTGGATATCAGGGAACATTTCTTCATGGAAAGGGTTATCAAGCACTGGCACAGGCAGAGTTGGAGTCACCATTCCTGGAGGGATTTAATGACACCTATGGAATGGACATGGTTGGCCTTGGCACTGCTGGGGGAATGGTTGAACTCCAGAATCTTAGAGGGCTTTTCCAACTTAAATGATCCTATGATTATAATTTTTTATTCCTTTTCTATTCATTTATTTTTTTATTTTGTTCAGGCCAAAGATGTTTATCCCTCAATTTCCAGCCTGAAGCCTCTGGGGCTGGACAATTTGGATGCTGGAAAGCTGTCAGACTCTTCTCAGGAAAGGGGAAATTCTGCATTTTTCCCTGGTTATGAGTGTTGGCAGCAAACAAGTCAGAAATCCTACATTCCTGCTATGGTATAATAGCAATGTCCATTAATGATGCACTTATAAACAGTTAATAAAGGGTAAGTTTATTTATCTGTATGAAACAGCCATTTTAATAAATGGCAGATCTTTTTTATGGAGACCAGAAGTTTGCTTATAACCCAGGTT
This sequence comes from Serilophus lunatus, assembly GCA_013399895.1. NCBI lineage: Eukaryota > Metazoa > Chordata > Aves > Passeriformes > Eurylaimidae > Serilophus > Serilophus lunatus. The sequence continues at coordinate 2,595,552 of VXBA01002171.1, forward strand.
TATAACTAGCCATAAAACCTTAGATTGATGTATTTTCACTGGTGTTTGACACATCCTAGTCATGTTTGCAATTTTCTTATAAAAATCTCTTAAATATTTATTTGCCATTTATTAGTCATTGAGTAAGGGAAGCACTGCTATAAAATATGATTGCTACATACAGATTTAGGATTCCTGAATTATTGGTTTATTTAGTCACAGTTCTCATCTCTGAATCAACTGGCATAATTATTTTCTTTTCTATATTAATTTTTTCTTTATTATATTTTTTTTTCTTTTGAGGACAGAATTTCCAATGCAACATTTAAGTCTGGACTATCTGTGGTTTTGCAGCAATACTGTGGGTTATAGATGTGCAGATTTTTACAATACTGTTATAAAAGTAGCCCTTAATGTGCTGTGACCAGTTTATAGGGAAAAAGGAATTACTTTAATCCTCCTGATTAGCCCCAGTTCAAGCTCCAGTTCACACCATTGCAGCATCTCCTCTTTCCCTGCCCAACTTCTGCAACTCAGACCTGCCTTTGCAAGCTCACCCTGTTTTACACAGAAGCAGATTATTCCTCTCCTTTTTCATGGCTAATTTCTGCAGGTACAACTGTTCACATGGAATTCTTATTCCATTTTAGCTGCACTGGTGTTTTGCAGCAGCCTTTTGCATCTGGCAGCTCGTGCTTTGAATGCAGCCAGTGGGATGCTCCCAAGCAATTTTCCACCATCTTGCAGCATTTTAAGATATTTACCACCCTCTCCCAGAGAAATCTGTTGTAACAGACTCTCCAAGGGTTGCTCTTTCACTTCTCTCCTCTTTCCCTGAATGCTGAGATGGGTCTTACAGGGAACATCCCCCCAAAAGTCCTCCAGAGCTGGAGGGAGATGGTGGGATGGACCTGGAAGGTCGACTCTGCCTCTTGGAAGCAGCTCTAGAAAAGTATTGGCTCAGTATTTCTGCCTGTAAATAAAGTAAAATGACTTACTTTGATGGCTACAAAAGCCTTTTCTTCCCTTCTATCCCCCCACTATGGAAAAGGGGGCAAAACTAGGCAGGAGAATAAAAATAAAATAAGAAAAGAAAAAGGGAGAGGAGTGTGTCTGAGAATGCAAATCCAAGAGAAAGTTCCTCTTCAGATCTGGGAATGACACAGAGAAGGGGAATTTCCACTAACTACATCCCTCCTTTGCAACAATCCCAACATTTCCAGTGCATTTCTCAAACACTTCCACTTCTGAAGGGGTTTAAGAAATGTCAGGGACACAAACAAGCAATTGGTAATGATTTTCTTGTGCTGTGCATCTCCCGTGGGTAACACTGCAAATCCTCCTGCTCTCATCTCGTTGCAGGGAATTTATTCTGTTGCAGAGAATTTAATCTGTCTCTCTCTAAGTAGACACATTCCACACTTCAATTCTTCAAAGAAGCTTGAAGAGCTCAGGCTGCCTGGTGGACTCCTCTGTCTGCAATGTCTCAAAGATAAGAGGGGGAGAGATAATTATTTTCAGGAAAACAGTTTATAATACAATAATTTTTTAAAATTTTTATTTTTTAATCTCACATTCTGACAAGAGCAGAAATTATTTTTTCCCCAGAATTTAGATCTCAAATCTATCCATAGAGGCACAGCTTGTGATGTTGCAGGTGAGAATGGATATGAGACATTTGGAAGGACACAGGGTGCTGGGATGGGATAGAAATGTATGTTAAGGTGCTGGAAACATTCTGGGAGCGTGGAGGGATGTGGAAAACACAGAGCTCCCCCACAGCACCATAAACCAACACGTGTGATTGTGTGTGATTTTTTTTTTTGTGTCCTCAGTGAGCACAGCAGGACATTTTTAGGGAGGTTTTTAAGGTTTGATGCAGAGCTCTTGAAACTACTTCTCATTTAATGCTGCCAATAGAGCCAACACCCCCAAGACCCTTTGATTTAACTCTGCCCTTGTTGAAGTCAGTGGTAATTTTTTTCTTGCTTGCAGTGGAGTTCATGACTCCACAAGGATGCAGGGCTCAGAATTACAGAAGGAGCAATTTCAATAAAATGTCTAAAATATATTTTCTAGGCTTGTCAAGGCTATAATCTTGGTGTCCTCCAGAGCTCTGAGTGGTTGCAAAATTTAAGGAATTTCCCCAACCAAATCTGACCTCTTGTAAGTCTCCAGTGGGCACAGGGTAGGGTGCAAACACCACATGTGAAAGAAATGTAGGTATTTAACTGTGTGCAGCTTGTTCTTAAACTTCTGCAAATTATCAGTGCTATGAAAAGCTCTTTGTGAGCCAGAAAGTCCAAGTGAGAAGGACACTCCTCCTGAATTATTTAGCGTAGAACTAATAATAACAATAACAATAAAAATAAACCTAAAAATGAAAATGGCTGCTAAGCTCTGTAATCAATTCTTCCCTCATTGTAAATCTTGTGTGGTCTCATTTCTGTTCAGCCTAGAAACAGGAAATGTTGTTTTCAAAGGGATCCTTACAAGGGAACTCTTTGTTATTTGTCCATGAAACGCTTCACACAACGTGGCCTTAATCCTGGATTAAGTAGGTGCTGCTGTAGCACAGGAATTAATTGCATCACAGGGGGGAGAGCATTATTATTGATGAGCATAATGACAGTAAAAATAACAGTATTAGTTATGGATTATTAAGGAGGACAGCTTCACCTTGGAAGGAGTTTTTCAGGAAATCAGGCCAAGGAGTTTCTGAGCAGTCACAGGCTCCAAAAAAGAATAAATGTCCAGAGATGTTTCATGGCAGCTGCCATTTCTGCTTCTCTTGGAATTATGGAATCATGGAATGGTTTGGGTTGGAAGGCGCTTTAAAGATCATCTGTTACCACTCCCTGCCATGGGCAGGGACACCTTCCACTATCCCAGGTTGCTTCAAGTCCCATCCAACCTAGCCTTGAACACTTCCAAGGATGGGGCAGCCACAGCTTCTCTGGGCAAAAATCACAGAATCAAGTAGGTTGGAAAAGACCTCTGAGATCATCAAGTCCAACCTTTGACCCAACATCCTCTTGCCAACCAGCCCATGGCACCCAGTGCCACCTTCAGTCTCTTCTTAAACACCTCAAAGGATGGTGACTCCACCAGCTCCCTGGGCAGCCCACTCCAAACTCCAGTCACTCTTTCTGTAAAGAACTTCTTTCTAGGTGTCCAACTTCTTTCTAAATGTCTCCTGGTGTTTTACTTACAGGTTTTCATTGATCACATCATGCTCTGGAGAAAACAAATCTGCAGGGGCTGCTTGTTGGAAGGACAAAATTGCATAGAAAGTGCCTGGCCCAGACAGGATGGGAGAGCTCAGGAACTGAGCTCGCCTCCACAATTCCCTTCTAAATGTGGGAAAGAGGTGTTCAAGGCTTCCCCCAGTGGAACTTTAAATATTTGAATCTCTTTCCCTAATAAACTGCTTTCCTAATAAACTGCTACCACATGTAAATGCTGATGGTTCCCTGTCTCAAATCCCACCTGGAGCTGCTCACTGGGGTGCTTGCTACCCTTGTCCATGGCACATACATGGCTATAAAAAGTAGCAGACTGTGTCCCTTTAATAAATTACACCATAAATTTTACAGACTTTACCCCAGTGGCTTTTTAAATCTTGCTTTGGTTATGCAACATCATCTTGCAATAGGAAGCATCCTTCAAATGCTTAGGTTAGAGGAGCAGAATCTAATCCACTCAAGTTGTTTTAGAGTGTAATAAATAAATAAAATGTACCCTCTCTTCAGGATGAAATATGACACACACAGAAGGGAGACAAGCAGCTTTGATAGCTGATAATAAGGGTCAGTATTTCATTTTCATTTTTGTTCAGCATCTGGTTTTTGTCCTTAAAATCCAGTATCTATGACACTGACAAATTAACTTAAAAAAAGTGAAATGCTGGAAAAGCTGTTTTGCCCTGAAATCTTCTAGTCCAAGAATTAAGGAGAAGAAAGGATCAGGTTATTTCAACAGTGAGACAAGACTCCCACCCAGAAACTTCCAGTAACGTCAGTGCCCAGGACCTGAAAGTGAGGTGAAATAAAAACCTTCAGACCCAAATGGCCACTCTTTTGAGGTCCTTTTTGGCCCTTCTGTTGATTCTGTAGTTGGTGACTATTGACCACAAATTGAATAGCTGATTCTGCCAATATAGTGATGAATGTGGGAGCTTTGGGTAAGACCATTCTGCCTCGTGTGACTATTACAAGTGTTCACTGTGGTGGCTCTGGTACTGGAAAGCCTTGGTCTCCAACAGGGAGAAAGAGGCATTTGTGCTGATTCCAGAGGCAGCTGGAAAACTAATCAACCTATGGAAGCCTGTGGAAACGAAGGCACTGCTCTGAAAAGAATAATTGTGGCAATAAAAAGGATTGGCAGATCCAAAGCAGTGTTAACACCAAGGTTTATAAACAGTGGAGGTCAAATTTGAACCTGAGGAGAGCAGGAGGTGCCCCATTAAGACCAAGCTTGAATTTGGCCACGATTCTTGAGTTCTTCAGAAATGAGCACAAGCTCTTCAGCCATCCAGGAGTGAACACCACTGGTTTTGTGACTTTCAACACAATCCTGTTTTCCATTCTGCTGCTGTTTCACAGGCCAGGTTTCTGGGCACGGGGCCCAAGACAAGGGGATGTTAATTACTATTTAGGATTGGAAGGAGGGAGGAAAAGCCGCTTGTTAAACACCACTGCCCACAGAAATCCATGTGTGTGAGTTCCTCCCCACTGTGAGCATGGCACCACCACAGCCTTCCAGGGTTTTTCCATGTTTTTTCATAGGTTTTGACCATTATCAACAATATTATTTATGAAATGAGGTCATTGGCAATGGGTTTTCCTGTAATTTCATAAGTACAGTTAAGCAATTTTTTTCTGCCAAGAAGAAATGAAAAGCGAAAGGTTTCCTTTAGGAAGATGCAACACCTGAATGGAAGCAGAAGACATGTCTAAGTTTCTCAAGGTTGTTTCCATAATAAAATGTAAGAACCACAAACAAATCAAGACTCTTTGAAAAGACAAGAAAACTGGAAAAACTGGAATTATTGAGGAATTTAGGGCATGTGGGAGACTACAGCAACATAATTCCATAACAGATAAAATGACCTATGGATCACATGTGGGTGCAGCTTGGCTTGGCCTTGCCTGCTTCCAGCCAGTACTCAAATGGACTGTCAAAAAATGGCTCTGGAGACCATCCAAAGAGCTGTAGAAGACTTGGGATGGGAAAGTGATCCAAAGAGCCTCCATGGATGACACAGTGCCACCAAGTCGTGAGAAGGAATTAACTTCGACCCGCCTTAAACCATCTCCATTTCTGAAGAGCTCACAGGCTTTTAGCAGCAAACCTGGTGGACTTTCTGCTTTCCTTTAAAGGGGCTTCACCTGAGACTCCAAATGTTGTTGCCACATCAGAGTTAATCCTGATTTGGGAGGATTCATTAATTTAATGCCTCTTTGTTTGTCTTAAGAGTGATCTCAGGGCTCCCTTTGAGTCCCGCCCTGTGCTTTTGACTGTCCTTTCTGTGTGCTGTACACAGTAGTTGGACATGGTCTGGAGACCTCTGGAGTTGTTATTTTTCATCAGGAAGATGGGTTTTAGCTGCAGGGGTAAACCTCACTCCATGCTGGGCAAATGTTGGGTGGAAAAATATTTCACAATAGGAAACAAGTTGGAATAAGTCAGAAAAGAGGAAGTCAACCAATCCACGGTGCTGTTTGGGCTGGGTGTAATATTTCAAAGTTCCCTGTTTTGAAATTATTAGACCACCAAAAAAGTGAAAGGCTGCCAAAAATTACTGTAAAAGGTAATAATTGTTAATAACTTGGCATCTGCTTGCTCATTTGAGCTGCATGGTTTTGGCATTCATTAAAGACAACATTGTAAGCAAATAAAAGAGCAACTGCCTGGCACAGAACATTTTTAACCACATCATAACTAAATATTAAATGTGAGGGTTTAATTCGATTTATGGTTTAAATAAAGATCTTCGCAGTAACTTTAAAAAAAGGGAGAAAAATAAGAGTCAACCCCATAAGCAGTGACTCATAAGAAGATTTTAAAGAAATAATTGCAGTGTCCTTGACCTTGAGATGATCCTTTTTCTGAATTAGCACAGGAATTTAATTAAAGCTTCAAAAAAAAGCTTTCATTTTAGATTTGAGTTACCAAATATTTAGAGATCCAGTGCCCAGGCAAGCCAATGGAAACATTCCTGTTCACTTCAGTGAGCTTTGGAGCAGGCCCCGCACAGCTTTGGGTGTCTCATTTCACAGGATGGACCCGAGGTCACTGCAGGAGAAACGTTCTCCCTTAACCCAACGGTGTCCGAGTCGCACATCCCGCCACCACGGAGGCAGTTCCTCAGCACGGACAAGTCAGGGAGGAGCAAGAGCCAAACCATCCCTGTGCCTTGCCATCCCCTGCCATGCTTTCAGGTGGTTCCACAAGGCTCTGAGGTCTCTTTTTCTGTCTTTTCCAGCAGCTGAGGCCATTTTTGACCCATTAACAAGGTCATGAAATCGTTGCACGTGCCCTGCAGCTCGTTCCTGCCAGGGAGCCTCTGTCTCCCTTCTCTTTCCAACAGAGTTGTTGGAATTACAGCTCCAGCGTGGCAGAGACTCATCCAAAGGTCACTGAAGTCAGGGGACACCTTTTCTATTGACTTCAGTGGGCTTTGGACCAGGTTCTTACTCACCACTAAAAAGTCAGTGTTTCCCAGAAGTGACATCCGAAGCTTCCAGCTCTTTCCTGTTCCCAGTATAGGGTAAGTGGTGATAGCTGGGGTGTCATCCAGTGCTTACATTTGGTATTTCTGACCTCAGGATGAGCTCCTCTATCCCATTCCTGCATATCCAGGGCTCTGTGCTTCACAGTGCAGGAGGGAGGACAGCAGGCTGCAAGAAGTGCAGCTTTCTTTGCTCATCTCTGTCTTGTCATGATCCCAAGCAAAAGATAATTTTTATGGGGCTAAAAAAAGAAAAAAAAAAATAAAAATACTGTCTCTCAAGGTGCTGGTGAAATTCCTGCCCACGTTCTCCAGTCAGGTTCACAGTCATCCCTAAGGATGGCAATTTTGCAAGAGTCAGGAGAAAACAAGGACAAACTGAGAAAGAATATCCAGTCCCGGCACACAGTCAACAGTGTCATCTTTCAAAAGAACTTTCTGCACACTCAGAAGGATCGATGTCTTCTTATTTTGCTTCAGCAGAGGCTTGGTTTATTACACAGCTTTTGTTTTTATTAGTGAAATACACTAAACTGTTTTCTCAAGACTTGCCAAACAGTTTAAAACGTAATACTATTAAATTTGAGGTCCTACTGGGAAAAGTAATGCAAACTTAATTAAAGTTAACCAGAGTTTTCTCTTTGTGCAGCCCATGTTTTGCTGGGTTGGAGTTTGCTCATAAAGCACTTGCCTGCTCAGAGCAGCAGCAGTGCTGAGGTTGGAAAGGGGGATGGAACTGCCAGGGTGGGAGCTGGCAAGGAGAGAAGGGGGGAATGAGCAGCAAGAATGGCTGAGGAAATAAAACAAATAAAATAAAATAAAATAAAAAAATTAAAAAGACTTTTTCTTCCTCTTCTGCAAAATATTTCAATTTTCATCTCGTATTCAGTTTGCATTCCCAGGGATGGGTCTGGAAGACACTGTGGTGTCTCCAAAGGAGGTGGAAATTCCAAATCCAGCAAACAGCTACACAGATTGAATATTAATCTTTGCAGTGTAATCTTGGCAATATTAATCTTTGTAATATTTCTGTTGTAGCTTCTTATTCTTTCTACTTCTTTATCCCCAAGAGATCCACTTATCTCAATGGAAAGTTTAGTCCATGAGTTGTTGAATTTCTATTTGTCCAGTGAAAACTTGATGAATTTTGAATATTTTTTTAACTTAGTAGGAATAATTGATTTCTTAGCTTAAGCAAGAATAATGCAGAAAATAATAATAAAAAAGTGACATTCAGTGGAATGATTAATTATGGGTCATACAACATTTTTTAAATTTTTATAGATAAGATTTTTTATCATTACTCATTTGTAGAAGATTATCTGTAATAGCTCTGATCAGTAATTTCATAGTCATCATCACTTCTCAGCTGAAATTCTACGCTCTAAAAATATTCAGAGTATCTTTGCATTTACAGGGTCTGGAATATTACAGTGCAGAAAACCACTGCTGCCGAGATGGTTTTTTTATTGACAGGATGAAAAACAAAATAATGTGGCCTCAGACAATTGGTTTAGTCTATTCTTTCTCTCAAAAATTAGAAATTATCTCTGCTCTGTTCCCTGAAAATGGGGAACGTGGATTCAGTTCTGCTTGTGAAGCACCTGGATGTTGTTGAAACGAGGGTACAAATAAGAGCGAAATATTTATAAGGGCAGAAAATACTCTGGAATTAAATTCGCATGAAGAAGGGGGGTAGTTCATGGGATCTTTTTTTTTCTTGCTGCCACCTCATGGAAACCTGGAGCATCAGCAGTGGTGACTTGTTTTTGTTTTCCCCTCCCACAGCACTTAGACACGAGAGCCCCGTGGAGATCACCACGTGCTATCCCCGTGTTGATAAGAGGGATAAGAATAGCATTTTGGTCCTTGGAGAATTGATTTATTTCCTAAAAGTTGCCTTTTGTCCCATCATGGCAACACCAGACATGTCCAGGATTGGAAAGCCACACGTCCCTGTCTGCAGGGGCACTTCCCGACCAGAAACGAGCCATGGCCCATCTCTTTCTTTCCACTACCCCCAGAGAACAACAGGGGTTTTTTGGGAGCAAACTACGCCTACATGGAAAGTTCCCATTTCCTCCTCAAAATAACAAAAAAATTTAAAAAAAAAATCAAAAAATAAGGCTCTTGTCTCCTGTGCTCCACGGCCGGGGCAGGTTCCCTCGCCTTGGCCGCCTGCCCAAAACTCCCGTCTGTTTTCCAGACAGGAAATATGAATCAAAATAACATGACATAAAAACAGTAATTAGCTTTTGTGTGTGAGGCTGCTAAGGCCTTAATGAGGAACAGGCTTGTAATAAAACTCTTGGCTACTCTCTCCAAAACTTTCTCTCGCTCGCTCCCCTTTTCGGTTTGTCATTTATTTTCTTGTGGGGAGAAGTGAGGAGAGAAAGAGACACTATCTGTAAATGGATCCTCTCCACCCTGGTTAAATTATCAGGGAGTCTATAAATGTTTTGACAGTTTTTTCCATTTGTTTTGGGCTATTTCTCTGCCACCCACAATGCTCATCTTTCCCTGTGACCCTTTGCTGCCTTTCATGGCATCTTAAGAACTCTGGCTTGTGCAATAGCTGAGACTTCAATGGAAGTGTGGGATCCTACAGGTCACCTGGGCTGCCACACTCTTCCAAGAGTATTTTCTGGATAGTTGCTCCATCAAGCAACTATCCAGGGCAGTTATGATCTCTCTGAGCGTCCTTGTTGTGCCTTTGAACAGAGTGAAGGGTACTGTGGAGCAGCAGGTTCACCAGAAGGCCAAGGGAGATGTGCCAGCGCCAAAGGTCTCCTCCTCCAGCAACATTTGTGCAGAAAACTGTGATCTCACAAGGCAAATATTTCATTTCTGCAGGAAGAAGCTTCAAGTTGTAGTAAACTCTTCTCAACGTGTGATGATTGTGTGAAATGAGATCTTCCTCAGAAGCAAAGGGGCCAAGACCACTTGCTGTGAGTACTCAAAGGTGGGCATAAGTTTGTAAAATCCCGGAATTTTCTGCATTAGTACAAGTTTGCTCATGCAAACAGCCGTGTCTCCTTCTCACATTTAGTGACAAGTGACAGGATGTTATAATTCTATAGTAGCCCATACTTTACTGATCTTTGATGCCTTCTTTGACACCCTCCTTTGATACCACTTTTCCTGGTATAACCATAACAAAATAGCTTTGCACAGACCCCAATAATATTCCTGTACATGTCTCTGCACATCTGTAGTCTCCAAACCAATTTTAATGAGTTGTAATTTAAAGTCCCTTTCTGGTCAGTGTATTGGTAGCAGATCTAATGGGTTTCATCAAGTGGGAGGAAAGAGAGAAGCTGTGGCCCTGCTTCTAGAAGCTCTGTTCTCATTTCCCACTTTTTATGTGGATTTTGCCAGGGCAAGGGAACAGACACAGTAGGAATGTTTGGGGAGAGTATCCACAGATTGTCTCCTATGGAAGTAACTCTGGACCCTCCTAGAAAGCTTCCTGGTGAGACTAACCTGATGGCAGTGACCTATAAGTGATGTGTACCCATTAATTAACCATCTGGAGGAACACCTTGGCTGCTGCTGGTCTTTTCCATTGCTCGGTTCTCTAACTCACAGCTGGCAAAACCCAGAAGTGGTGCTGGAGACAGAGAAAATAAGTTCTGAGAGACCTCAAAATGTGCTGTAATTTTTAACTCCAAGCACTGCTGTACACGATAACATCAGATCAGAGCTGGCAGGGAAAAAAACCCCTTTCCCTGGCAATTTTTCCATGGAAAATGCCATCCAGTTGAAATCAAGACTTCCGATCAGAATCTGTTGTTGTCAATGAAGTTTTGCTTCAGTTTTTTGAAAAGATTTGTTTTGACTAGCTTGAAATATTGTGTTTGGCCCTTGTTGGAGTGAAATGACTTGATTTTTTGTCCTAAGTGTCTTTTCATAACAAAAGTGATTTAATTTTATGCTTTGAATAATGTATGTTAAAAAGGAAGGTATTTTGTTCTGATTTAGTTTTATCAGAACAGGCTATTTTATTACATTCCAAATAATTTAATCTTTTTTTTTAATGTGGTTGAAGAGAAAATGTGGCTTTCAAAAGTTTTTTTTTCTGATTTGGCATGAAACCAAATTTTGAGATGTCAGAATTCAAATGGACTTCGAGTGAAGTGCAACCCATTCCATGGCATAAAGCAAGAAGAAAACCCACATAAAACAATCAAATTGATGTAGACATTTATTACTTGTGAGAGTTGTAAAAGCATCACATGGCTTTCTCATAAAAAGTCATAAACCCTATTTACAGTCCCTGCATTATTATTCTAGTAACTAAAACCAGTGACTCTATGAAGTGCAGGAGTGTTCAACTCACTCTCCTATAACTACTTTGGAAATGCAGCAAATACTGTTTTCAGAGCAGGGGGATCGTATTTTACATGTATTTATTTATTGTGTTTACCTCTTACACTTATAGCTTGGCCCCTACCCAAAAGGTCAAAGCCATAATTACTTGCATTTCATGACAAAAAAATGCAGAAATTAAATCAGTGGAGTACACTCGTGTTTTTGGGAAAACCAGTGGTGTTTGGGTTACGTTTCAGCATTAAAGAGGTTTAAATGTTTTAGTAGAAAAAGCTCAATCCTGTCTACAATGGAGCATCCAACATTTAGAGCCTCAGGCAGTGCGTGGTTACAGGTGAAATCTATTTAAAATAATCATAAAGACCATAAGGCACATGAAAAAAGAATATTCTATGAGGTTTTGGATCAAGTGCAGGTTTTTCCTACTATGAAATCTATAGGAAAAAAATGATATTCAGAAAGATTTGTTTGTTCTTCCACGTTCTGAGCTCAGTGAAATCGATGAAAAAAGGCCACATTCCGAGAGAGAGTTTGGTTGTCCTGTTAACCAGCAGTGTTGCTGTTGCAAACACATTGTATTTGGGTGTTGTCATCTCTGGAATGAAGCACCAAAGGTCTTAGATCGAAGCCAAAGTTTCCCTCAGACTTTCTAATGTGAAGAACCTTTATATTGCCTGTAAAAATGACACCCCCGCTTTTTCAGGGAAAGTCCAAAGTCACTGCAAAGCAGGATCAGCTGCAGATGTTTGTGGAGTTTTGCTTTATTAGGGATCTAAGGGAAGGGAAGCTCCTTGCTCTGGCTTTGAACCTGTAAAACTTGGATTATGGAGCACGATTCTCTTGACTGTAACGTAACTGCTGACGTTTTCTTACTGTTATTTTCTCTCATTTATCATCCTGTACAGATCCAACAAGCTCATCTAAGAGTGCAAGTGAACTTTGCTGGTATCAGTGGAGGATCTCTGTGGAAATCTATTTCTTATGGGTTTCCCACTGGTGTCACTGCCTGGCTCTAGCCAGCTACAGCAGCTTTTTATAATCTTGTAATCTTATATTCTACTTTTTGCTTCTATACGGGACCTATACATAAACCTAAAAGTACTTGTATCCAGCCAATTTTTCCCTAACAGATTTGGGAACTTGCATCTGTCGATTGAGCTCAGCCAGAGACTGATTTCCAGAGTTCTGAAACAGCTCAGCTCAGTGTTTCAAACAAAGGAAATATTGGAGGATGGCCTTGGGAAGTTTCTCCATGACCACTCTCCATGGATGTAGTGCAGCTGCCCATTCTGGCTCACTTCACCTGAGAACACTCCCAAATATAGCCTGGAAAGAGCTGATAATACAGTTTCCCTGGCTGTTGGAAAGGGTTAAAATATCCGAGCCTTGCAAAGATAAAAGTTATTTAAAAAAAAAATACTGAGCCCATACCAGAACTCCCTTCTTGGAGAGGAGATGCCCCTCGAGCTGCAGCGGGACGTGTGCTGCTTTCTCATCCACTTGGGGAAATTCCAAGATAACTGTGCCATGAGGATCTGGACTCTCAGCATTCCCTGACTCACGTACAGGCTCAGAAGACACATGGAATTAGTCTTTATGATTCAATTATTCTGCGGTAGAGCTTGGACATGTGCAATATATTGAAAGCCTTTGGGAGACTATCAAAATTTAATAGGGAAAGCATGGCATTTTTTAATTTTTACTTCCAACCCTTGCTGTCAAATGATTTGTTTGCTATTTTTATAAACACACTGCAGTGCCACTGAGGAGGTGCAGGGACAGGAATGAATGGAGCTGGCTAATCCAGTTGCAAAACAGAAGGATGGATTAACCCCTTAAGTACCATTCACTGGGAATTCCAGATGTCCAAGTAAAACAACCAGGTCTGACTGGCAGTGGAAAACATGCCTTTCCCTGGGCAGCAGGGCATGGGGAGGTAGACACCCTGGTTTCTATGTTTGTGGTTAATTGTTCATATAGATAATTTGGAGGCAATTATTCTGCAGGTTTGGCTCTGCTCTTGTTTTGGGTTTCTTGGAAGTAACATTGGACATGGAGATGTTTCTTTGTTGTGCCCTTTCTACCTCAGGCACTTCCTTTCCTCCATACCCTTGACCTTCTCTTTGGCTTGTTTCTCTTAGAGTTGCTCATCCAAGTCTTCAATTTCTTCTGATTCTCCCAGGATTTTTAAGATAATATATTTAACATCTTTCATCACCATGTTTGTTAAAGAGCCTGGACCTTGTGTCTTGCTCTTTCTCCATATGCTTCATATCTGGTCACACACTCTCCTCTTGTTCTGGACAAATATCCCAGCGTGCTTTTGTCCTCCTTCTTTATTTGTTCCTCCCATTTAACAGTTGCTCATCAAGTCTAATTGTTCTTTTCCAACCAGGCATTTTGAGGTCTTGATCACCTGCCACACAAACAAACTCACCTCCTTCTACCTCCTCTTCCTCAGGGCCTCATTTCTACCTCTGTCTTTGCAGCCCTTCTGTCAGCACCTGCAAACTTGAAGTTGTTTTTCAAGCAGCTCTTTGATTTCACAGTTCTGGCTCTATATACTGAGACCCTCTGCACTAAACATCTGGCAGGGACAATGTGCAAGCCAAAACTGTGTTTTATCCTGAGATATCCAGAAGTCCACCCCCTCAATGCCTTATGATTTTTTCCTTTGAAAAAGCACAAATCTGCTTTTCCTTTCCCTTGATGACTCTCTTTTATGCTCAGGGCGAGTGGTATTCCTCCACCAAACACTCAGCACTTCCTTCTTTTCCCTCTTATACCATTCAACTCCTAAGGAATTTGCTGCACACTTCCTTTTGGAGATCCAAAAGCTACACAACACTAATGTAGCATTGAACTCATCATGGGTTGGCAGCAATGAAATGCCTCTCAGTATTCCGTAGGTTCCACTGGCTGCTTTAGCACCACCTGTTCTCCAACCCTCTCTACTTACACACCACGATTTATTTTTGTACTGATGGCAAAATACACTGAAAAATAAATTGTGTGCTTTTCATCTACAGTTATTTCCTTGAAAAGATGGCCTTGGAAGAGAACACTGAGTGGATCTTTACCTATGAATCAGTGTCTGCAAAGAGTCTGTAGCTCCAGCTGCTAATCCCAGTGTGGATGGAGGAGGATATTCTTGCATATGTGCATTGTAGAGGCAGAGAAACAATGTTTGCATCTGCCTTTGATTCAAGAAAAGGGCAAAAAGAAGCCATATCACTTTACACAGGCGGGAGACGGCTCCAAACCATGTTACATTTTGTACAATAAGGGGTTTGAAAGATGACTCATTCAAGCTTGTCAAATTAGCCATTACATTTGCATGGCTCTTTTGGGAGCTGTTTAATCTAGCACAGAAAGTTAAAAACAACTCACACACACTGAAAGAAATTTAAATGGGATTGCTCTCTGCCTTTTATCTTTAGTGCTTCAACTGCCTTTGTCTCTCATCAGACAGGTAGTAAAACAAGTCTCCCAAACATCTCCTTCCTTGGACCACATTGGAGATGGGAAAACATTTCAGCAAACTTCTTTTTGTGCCACATGTGTGTCATTAAATAGCAGCTTTCTGACAAAGAAGAAGTTTGTTCAGGGCCTTGATCACTCAAACACTTGTACAATATTCCTTGTGCATCCAAACCGTAGCATCGGGTCTTGGCGCCGTGACTCCGGGATCTGCAATCAATCTCTAAACTGTCCTCCCCAGTGAACCTCAGCTTTCTGCCAAGGCTGAACCTGAAGTGTTTGGGGCTTTCTAAAGCCATATGTCTCTGTAATCCTTGACTCCTGTTAACCTCTTCACTCGAGTGTCCTTGGAATGATGGGAAAGGTTTTCCTACGAAAGATGACAAACTGACGGGAATTGGACCACATGAAAAGCAGAGCTGGAGCGGGAGAGACGTCTTGCTGAGTTCTTTCATTCAATTTTGAGCATTAACACATATATTCCAATCAATCAGCCCTGAGTTTCTCAGAAAGATCCTTTTTGACATCACTCCTGCACCCTCTGTGGTGCAAGAGATCCCAAGGAAAACTCACTCACTCACTCACTCACTCACTCACTCACTCACTCACTCACTCACTCACTCACTCACCCATGTGCATTGAGTTTCCTGGGATGGATCTAACGCTCTCAGCCAC
The DNA here is from genome assembly GCA_013399895.1 of Serilophus lunatus. Taxonomy (NCBI): domain Eukaryota; kingdom Metazoa; phylum Chordata; class Aves; order Passeriformes; family Eurylaimidae; genus Serilophus; species Serilophus lunatus. Next base: position 2,610,748 of record VXBA01002171.1, read on the forward strand.
CAGTGCAGACTCTCAGTGACTTTGGTGGAAATCAGCTCCAAGGTGGAGTGTGATGCTCAGCAAGGAGGTTCTGCCTCACGTTGCCTGCGTGTCTTGTCGTGCAAGACTTGGATACCAAACCTGTTATAATTAGTTTCAGTTCCACTCTCCCAGAAATGTGAGTCTCAGTACAAGCAGTGGGCAGAAGAACCAGAATTTTTTCATCATGTCTTGGCATCTGCCTCTCTTTTTCTCTTGTTCCCAATCTCAAGTCTTGTAACTGTGTTGGGTTTTTTTCATGTTCTTTTTTTTTTTTCATTTTAACCATGACTTGAAAAGATTAAAGGCTGACGTTACTGCTTAGGAAAAGGGACCTCTGCCAACAGGGTATCCTGCAGAATGCAAATGGGAAGGAGCAATGTGTGACTGAAGCTTTTGGAAACAACAGCACTAATATGTGGTGATTCCATTACACACAGTGTTTGCCTGAGGATACCAGGGACTGGATTCTCTCTCCTATTTGGTAAGACTTTTGTTCATGACTAAACCTCAGAAGGACAACTGGCAGAGTAAAGCAGCAGGTGGAGGATGCAAGACTGTTAAATTTTTCAACCTTTTTTTTTTTTTTAAATTAAAATCTTGATCTACTTCAGTCCTTTTATAGCATGCACTCATAGTTATGCAATATGTCACTCACTTTTATGTCTTCTTAGTGCAGCTGCTTTGCTTAACCTAACACAGAACAAGCTTTGACTGGTTTATGGTAGGAAATCACAAGAAAAAAAGAGTCTGGAAGGGAGAAATCTGTTCTGGAGGAGCACAGAGATGGCCAAGGGCTGAGGGAGACTGAGCTGCCCCATCCAGCCATTCAAGGAGGGCAGTGATCACTCCATGTCACAGCCTTCAAAGACTTCTTGTGTGACCAGCACTTGAAAAACCTTTATGGAGGAACTCTGGCAAGTTCAGTCCTTGCTGTCTGAGGTCTCACTGACCCTTCCATCACCCCTTGTCTTTCTGCCAAGGACTGCTCTCCAAGCAGCAAGTGCAGCTGCCACATTCAGATTGGAAGCAGTTGAATCCATGGCAAAGCTTCTGGGTCAGCCCTCGGTGCAGAGTGGTGGTGATGAACACTCCTCCAGCTCTATCAATGAGGGTTAAGTGTGAGCTGTCAAGCAGCCTCAGGGCTGGGGAATGAAATCTCAGCTCCCTTTCTGTCATTCCCTGGCTTGTAGGGCCAGTGTTTAGGGGCTTTCTGGCTCCCTGAACATTCCCAGTTCTACAGAGTTGTCAGCACTGTGATCCCTGCTCAGGCCATTCGCTTCAGAGTTGGACTTGATGATCCTTGTGGAGCCCTTCCAACTCAGAATATTCAGTGAAATGAGAAGCAAATGGGAGGAATAGAAACTTTGAATCTGAATACAGGTATTTAGTCACTCTTCTGACCTCTCATGATGGGCTACACAACTGAACAGTCCCCTCTGCATGAACAGTTCACTACTGATAAAATTTGCACAAAACTTCTCTTGCTCATATCCACCTTTCTCCTGCTTTAAAAAAAAAGGGGTCTTTGTGCTTCAGATTTCCTTCTGACACTCTCAGATTTTGCCTTAAAAGTGGAGAGGCTCTTGTCTGCCCCAGGAAAAAGTGGGAGCAGCACAAAAGATTTTAGATTTAAAGAATCACAGGATCATTTAGGTTGGAAAATACCACTGAGATCATCGAGTCCAGCCTGTGCCCCATCCCCATCTTGTTACCCAGCCCAGAGCACTTAGTGCCATATCCAGAGTTTCCTTAAATACCTCCAGGGAATGTGATTCCACCACCTCCCTGGGCAGCATCTTCCAATATCTAATCACCCTTTCTGTGAAGAAATTCTTCCCAAATTCCTAATTCTTCCTTTACATCTCTCCCTCTGCCACAGATCTTCTATTCAGATACAGAGCTTTGATGAAATTGCTCTTCTAGAAGGAAAAAAAAAATATGAACATATTCTACCTTCCTATGAGAGGAGGAAGACTCTTCAGCAGAAGAAGAACCTTTTTTTTTATAATTTGCTTCAAAATTAGGCAAAACCACTGATGACTCCCAGTGGCACATGGCTTTACTGCAAAGGCAGATTTTTATATTCCCCTTGCCCTGGTGCAAGTCTGGTTTAAAAGTGAGTGCAGTCCTCAGATGTCACCAAACATCCCCTTTGCCCACCAGAACAGCCATCAGCCTAATTCATGTAGTCACACTATTTAGACCTTGAACAATTTTTCTCAGCTCTGGTTATGTACAAGGTCTAAATATTTTCCTTGTGAAGCACAAACACCCTTTATCCTTCTGCTTATGCACCCTCTCAAGGAGCTCACAGGAGAACAGTTAATCAGCACCATATTTTGAAGACAGTCTCTTTTCTATTTGTTTTTCTTCTTTTTTTTGTTTCCCCCTTTTTTTCTTTTCTTTTTTCTTTTTTTTTTTTTTTCCCCCAGGTTAACAAGAGACCTCAGCCCCATGCTCACATTTTTATTTTCTTGTTAGTGTTGACAAGTCAAGTTGTATGAATTTTCCTGATTGGCTCCAAAAGTAAAGTTACAACTCATGTTTTATTTCCAGTCTGCTGTACTGAGTTTCAGCCCCTTCACGGGGTAGATACAACCAGAAGGACTTGGTGGCCTGTATTTGCTTAATGAAGACCAGGCTGCCTGACTTGTCTGATAATTATTCTTTTGAGTTTATTTTCTTTCCTGCAAAAATCTGGGATTACAGGTCGCCTGGGATAAGGGGGGAAACCAAATAATATTAAAAAAAATTCACTTGTTTTTCAGGAAAAGAGGCTTTTTTTTCTGTATCTCAAAGAAAATAGACATTGCAACAACTGTTGGTTTCTTCAGACCCTGGAGATTGCAGTGACCTTTGAGATGGATTGTGGGCCATCAGAAGCTAAATATGCTCACTTTGGCTTGCCTGACATGAGTTATGACTCTGGAATGCTGAGGTCCAAGTCCTTGATATATTTAGGTATAACGAATGGTTGTAACATAGAATTAAATCAACCAATGGCTCTCTGGCAAAGGGAAGGCTCAGAAGTGCTCCATGCCACAATGGAATGGATTTACAGTCAGAACCTGAGAGCTCACTTGCCCACAACTACAGAATCTGCAATTTTTTAAACCATTTTTTCCAAACCCTTCCTCACTTCCCAGTAGATCCACACAGATCTGGAAAAGCACAGCCCGAAGCATCCATGGAGGGGACACGGTGCTGAGCCTGCTCTTCTGTTTTCCTGCCATGGTGGCCTTGAGCTGCTTCCACTTGTCATGGCTCCATCCAGCTCACCATGCTGGCAGGAAGAAGGAAAAAGAAGAAAAGTCCTCCCTAATCACCTGGAATATAAACCAGGACTCTGCCAGCCAGGTGTCCTAAGGTTTAGACTATAAATAAATTGGGGGATTACTCCACAGAAACCTTGTGAATATAAAAAACATTAATCATGGAGTCACAGAATGGTTTGGGTTGGAAAGGACCTTAAAGCTCATCTAGTTCTACCCCTGCCATGGGCAGGGACACCTCCCACTATCCCAGGTGGCTCCAAGCTGCCCTTGGACAATTCTAAGGATGGGGCAGCCACAGCTTCTCTGGGCACCCTGTGCCAGGGCCTCACAGGGAAGAATTTCTCCCTGATATCCATTTTAAACCCGTTTCCCCTTATCCTATCACTACATGGCCTCGCACAAAGTCTCTCCCCATTTTTTGGTAGGCTCACTGAATTTGGGGTTGATTATTATCCCAAAAACCTGTTTCTCGCTCATGCCCAACATCTACTTGGACTGAGCTCAAGTAGGAATACATTATTTTCCTTGGATTTAGGAAGGTGTTAAAGTTTTCCTGAGTGGTTGTGCCTGCAATGCCTTTCCAAGAAGCACCAATTCTGCTCTTTAATCTTGGAAATGAATATTCTTCCACCCACTCCTGTTCAAAAGTGTGTATGTGAGTGATTTAGTGCTTCATGTCAGCAAATCAGGATGTTGATCTTAATTATGTTTTCATTGTCCCAACTCATGGTAGGAGCCTCAGACACGATTACAGACATCATGCTGACAGGTAGTCCAAGAATAAAGGCTCAAAAAATTGCTCTTTGCCTTCCTGTTTTGTAATTCAGATGCATTTTTTGTTGTGTCACCTCCAACATCTTCAGATGTCATCAAAAATCCCCAAGAACAAAGCACAGAGCAGTGTTACAGCTGGGAATCTTTGTCCTCCTTAGCCAGAAATTTTCATAGTGAAACAAATAAGGAAAATATCCCACGTGACACACAGAAACATCCTCCTTGAGCCATTCCCTTTTCAGAAGGAAGAAAGGAACAAAAGGCATCCAAGCTGAGCTCACCTTTGTTTCTTCAGTGCACAGACGAGTCTTTGAATGTGGCAAAACGTGTTCACCGTGCTCAGTTCTGGTGTTTGCCACAAAAACACACAGATTTTGGTGTCTGGGTGGGAGAACCTCAGGAGTTGGGGCAGAATTTGTGTCCCAGGCAGAGCTGTGTGACTCTGTTTGCTCTGGCATGTTGCCCTTTGATTTATATGAACTTGCAGCCGTTTTTCACTGCACGGGGCCATCCCCTGGAGAGCCTCTTTTAGAGGAAATCTGTCTAAACTTTGATAAAAACTGTCATGTTCCCTCCCTCTCCTAATTCCCCACGGGTATATGGGCCATAAGAAAAATGCAGCCACCCACAAAACGGGGAGAAGAAATTCACCCACATCTAATAAAACTATTCAGCGATTTATTTTTTCACACTTCACATCTCTTTGGTTTGCCACACAAGCCAGGCAGAAGTAAAGCCATTTGCCAGCAAGCAAGGCTGAGACCACCTAATCAACCATTCTTAGAGCCATGTGGGCTCCCAGTTTGGCTGGAAAATAAGTTTTCAACAAATTAATTAAGTATTGCTACCATACAGCAGCCCTAAATAAGGGCTTGCTGCCATGGCCATCTGCTGCTGAAGGTCACTGAACAATAACTATTTCAGGAAAATGTTTAAATTCTTGTTGGTAATACCTCTAACCAAAGCCAAGCCAGTAGGGAGATCATATGTTGGTTAGTGGGTGGCCTTAATGATTTTACCATAAAAGTAATTCCAAAAATACACGTATCAGGCTCTCCAGCTAATTCCGTAGCTTGATTTGACAGTATGAACCCAAATAAATACAGTAACCAGGCAGTTATTAGTGGGAGAGCAGAAGCATTGAAGCCACTAAAGCTGTCTTGGCGCAAGGGCCAACGTTGTGCCTTTGTTTAAAATCACAGGGAAGCTCCATTTTTGTGCCATTCCCAACATTACCTCCTCTCAGGGGGAAAGCCAAGGAGGCAGAATTGGCTACAGGTCCATAGGATATTACCTGGAGTCCTTTTTTCCACGGTAAATGGTCACCCTCCTCATTGCAGGGATGATATTGTGATGTAGAGGTTGGAGTTTCATGGAAAGTTTTGAGATTCCCAGACTTTAAGGACAGAAAGAACCATGAAAATCCATCTTGTTAATAACAGCTGTGGGGAGACCCTCTGGGGACCCAAACACAGTGGGAGCATAGCTTGCAGGACATCTTCTAATCCTGTTTCCAAAGGGCTCTCCCATGCCTGCTTTCCCTTATTTCATAGAATCACAGGATTCTTTGGGTTGGAAGGACTCTAAATCTCATCCAGTTCCAATCCCTCCAGACCACACCTCCCACTAGATCACATTGCTCAGGGTCTCATCCAACCTAGCCTTGATCTTTTAGCATTCCAAGATTTATCTTTCTCTTACCATGTTGTGTTCTCAGCTGCCACTGGTCTGATCTCCCAGGTATTAGGGAAAATTAGGAAACCTACTTATTAAAGTCATTCATACGAACCCCACAAACACAATAATCGAGAAAAGAGCAAGAACACCATGAAATCTGAAAGGTTTCTCTCCATTACTCAGGCACCTTCTGAACTGAGGCTGCAAGGGCTGAACAGAGGTACAAAATCACTGTCTGCAAAGCTCATCCCAAACTGACCCATGAGATGGACTTGAAATCACAGAATCACTGAATATTCGGAGTTGCAAGGGACCCACACGGACCATCAAAGTCCAACTCCTGGCCCTGCACAGGACACCCTGAGAATCAAACCATATGCCTGAGAAATGTAAAGTTAATCTTAAAATACATTTAATTTTCACTATTAGTAGGCAAGGTGCCCAATGTTCATGATTCACAGGGTGACAAAGTGCTGCAACAAACCAGAAACAATAATATGGGGTTAAAAAGTAGCCAATCCCCTCCCTGGACTTTCATTGCAGAGAGGTTTCTGAGATGGAGCAGCCCTTCAAAAGCTGTCTCTACCTTCCTGTCCCTATATTTCAAAGTTACAGCTCTCTGTCACACACTTTTATGGGCAGTCCAAAGGATGTCCCAGAGCTCTGTGCATCCCTGGGACAAGGAGCTACCCCAGGCTCTGTCACCAGAGGAGCAGGATGGGAATCCCATGTTGCTGAGCTGGGAGCATCAGCAGAAAGCAGGGGTTAAGCACAAATCCAGAAAGCCTTGTTTTCTTCAACCCCCGTGCTCCTCATTGCCACAGGATACTGGGGAGTAGACATGGCTTGAAAAAGAGTTTAGAGAGATCCCCGTGGGATGTATCCATCAGTGACCATGAATAGCAAGGACACACATGCAGCTTCCAGACAAGGAAATCCCTTTGCTGGAATCAGCCAGAAACTGGGAGAATATTCAAGACATTGCTCTTAGTTTTTCTTTTTTTTGTTGGTATTCCCTTAGTGCCTGTTGTGGCTCTGTCACAGGAAGAAAACATGATCCTGTGTGGCCATCCTACCTTTTTGCACATGGCTAAAAGCTTTGAGCCCTAAATTTGCTGTGGTGGTTAGTGGGAAGAAGATTTAGGGCTAAAGGCATCCAGGAATTAATCCTCCACTGAGTGTGTGCACTTTTGTCTTCTGAATAAATTGCTTTCCTTCACCTTGATGGAGCTGAAAATTCTTTTCTCTCCCCTATTATGTAAGTAATACAAAAGGACCTTCATTGTTGTGACCACCTGTTAATTTTAGAACAAATGAAGGAGAAAAGGGATATTGTACTGGGCCTCAAATAACGTCTGGAAATAAGAAATTACTTCCATGAGTTATTTATTAATGTTAATAAGCAACTTCCTAATAATTGAAGTTTTTAGCTGTGCTCATCCCTTCCCCCAAGAATCTCCAAACTACACCTTCACCCCTCACTTTCATTCACAAGGACACCTCAGAACTTTGATTTTCCTGACATTTTGCCATTGCAAAGCCATGAAAATATTACAAATACTGTCCTAATGTTTGATGAGGCTGTTGAGTGGTTTAAAGGACTATATGTGTGTGAATGTGTATATCTATATATATATATATATATATATATATATATTTATATATTTTTGAAGGTATATTGTTCTGCTCCTAATAACAAGGCACATGCATGTGCACAGAGACAATACTCTCCTTTTTCTTCTGAGATACATATTGCTGTCATTTGTGTAACCTTGCTTTTCAGCTTGTTAATCAATTATACTTTGGGCTTCATCAGAGGGCTCCAAAGTGTAACAGCAGCCGCTCTTGTTGCAAGGGAAAGGACAAATTGACTGATGGTGGGTAATCAAAGTAATATAGAGACTTGGCATAGGCACTATTTACTTTACATCTGTCACTTAAGACATTTTACTGCCAATCAGTGCCTTCAGAAGGCTGGCTGGAACAATAGAGGTCTTTCTACTTAATTCCTCCTATTGACTGGGGCTTACACTGACAAAGTTCACTTGCTATGTAATCCTCAAGGCATGCACTCGCTGCTGCAGCCAAGTTTTGAGATATATATCCCCCTGTGTCAATGAATTGGAAAAAAGCAGCTCTTTGGAGCCAAGGCATTGAAGGTGGTCCCTGAAACACAGCCCATGACAGTGTACAATTGGAGTTGTTGGCTTTGGAGGTGTCAAAGTGATAGGAGAGCTTACAGGAACCCTCCCTGCAGCTGCTGGAGATGTGAAAGGCCTTTGATGGTTCACTGGTGACCACTGTTTGCAGGTCAAGTCTGGCCAGGAAGATCCTGTGCAAAAACAAGTGAGGGGCGGTGGTGGGAAGGGGGAGGAGGGGGTCGTTTTTCTCCATTTCTCTCTTTTTTTTTTCTACTCTTTCTCTTCTGTCAGTCCTGCATTGCAGAGACTGATGTTTACAAGATGAGTCAGAAAAGCCACAGACCAGGACTGGAGTGGGGGAGCAAGGAAACTGAAAAATGCCTTGTGAGTTTGCTCTGATATTTGGTCCCTGCGGAGCCATTGGATGCCCAACATCAGGAATGGAGGAGGGACAGCCACAGATGTGTCATCTCAGGCAGCATCAGGGGCTTTTGAGGGGCATGAAGCTGCTTTCAACCTTCCTGGTCAAGATGAGGAATTGGTGAGAACAGGAAAACATAAAAATGTCCCTTTCAGCTGGAAGTCATTGGTACCTACAGTGTATTCAACTTTCAGGCTCACATTTCTCTGCCTCTGACCTAGACTGATTAGGCATGGCTTTAAACTGAAGGAGGAGAAATTTAGATGGGATATTAGGAAGAAATTCTTCCCTAGGAGGGTGGGGAGGCCCTGGCACAGGTTGCCAAGAGAAGCTGTGGCTGCTCCATCCCTGAAAGTGTCCAAAGCCAGGTTGGAGCCACCTGGGACAGTGGCTGGTGTCCCTGCCCATGGCAGAGGGTGGAATGGGATGAGCTTTGAGGTTCCTTCCAACTCAAACTGTTCTGTGATTCTGTGGAAATGAGGACAACTGAATTAATGAGTGTTTTGGGCTGGGGGAGCTGCAAGGCAAAGCTCACTCATGTTTACGGGGCAGTTGGGTGTGTGAACAAAGTTCACAGGAATTCAATGGAAAGGCTCTTTTAAACCAGAAATTTGAGAATATCACCTTGACAAGCTCCTGCAGATAAAGGAATTTAAGATATTACCCAAAATACAGAACAAATACACTTCTGGTGCATTTGCCACCCTGACACTGGCACAGCCCTCTTCTATTCCTCTTTAAAAAGCATCTTTTTCTCTATTTTTCCTCATAGCCCTCCTGGACAACCATCCACAGGGATCTAGTGCTCTTGGCATTTCATTCCTGTGGTGATTCAGCTTCTGGGTTAAACACTATGTCAGAGCTTTTACATCTTCTTCTCTTGCACAGAAAAATCAAGTTTCTGTCTTCCTTAAGCTTCTAGAACTCACTTCTGCTGAGGACTTACTAGCCAGATTGAAATTTTTAGTCACTATTAAATTCATAGAAGTCAATGAATTTTCACAAATTAAAGACCAAAAAGCCAAACTTCTTGTTCTAGACATTTTTCTTATTGGCAATTTTCTGTTTCAAAACTGGCATTTATTTCTGCATGCACCATTTTGACTCACAACAAATATCCCTAAGAAGGTTGAAATCAAAGTACCAGTGGGGTTTCCTGGGTTTCAAGACCTTTTGCTCCAGAGAGATTTTATCCTCCTTTTTTTTAAAAAAAAAAAAATTAAAAGGTGGTGGGGAAGCAGAGGGGAAAAAAATCCTGGATCTCTGCCAAAATAACTAAGTAACTTCCAAGACATGTCTGTCAGTAGGCTCGCTCTGGAATTTCCTCTGCATGTACTGGAGGGTTCAATTTTTCCATAAAACCCAGTATTATGTAAGGGGCACTGACAAATGTTTCCAGTTGGACCCTGAGATTGCAAATGCATTTGTTGAGGGCTGACAAGAGATAAGAACCCAGGTTCCAAATCACTGGAGTCACCCTGGAGTCAAAGCACTCTTGCAGCTCTTCTATTTCTCCCTGAATCAAAAATAACCAGAATTATGGGTTTGAGATTAAACCAGTCCTCTTTAGATTATAATAGAGATAAGTAGGACTTGCTCAGATTTCAGTGTCAGTTTGTAAATGACAACAGAGTGACAAAACATGGTTATCACAGCACTCAGCTCTCAGAGCTCCTGCCCAGCACCTGGAGCCTTGGAGCACATTGGCAAACCCATCAGGATTGTTCTGAAATATCCCTGAATATTGCATGTCTGTGCACAGCAGGGGTTTCAGTGTCAGCACATTTTTCAGCTTTCACTGAGGGCTTGGAATGGCAGAGGGTGTTTCAAGGTCAAGGCTGGGAGACATTGGCAGAGCTGTGCGTGGGAAAGCTTGACATTGTGAGATGTCTGGCTACGACCATTGCAGTCACACTGACCTCCCCAGGAACCAAATCCATCTTGTAATTAAGCAGGGGAAAGTAAAAGTAGACTGGCATCTGAGTTAGCAGCTGAGAAAAAGTCCAGTGTGTAATCATATATGAGTATATATAGAATGACATGCCACCTCTTCCATGAAAACCACATGTCTACAAAAATCAATATGGTTTGCAAAAAATAGAATTATATAGGTTGATCAGAACTAGGAAGACTATTCTAGTCTTATGAATATTTTTCTTTGATTCTTTAGTTCATGATTCTCTCCTCCACTCCTGGAACAACTACAGATTTAGCTGAAAGGTTTGAAAACCCTGGGCTGAAGACTGTTTTGGGCATATTTGTTAAAGACATGGATGGAAACATTCATTACTGCATTAATTTCCTGCAGCTGATACCTTTAATGTAGCTCAGGATGGATTTCATCAATGTGCAGGGACCCTTTGGTCTGTCTTAGATGTGTCTCTCTATTTCCAAAAGGCATTTGTTACTTGCCACCTCCATGGCCTGTCACAAACCCTACTGACCCTGGAGACTTCAAATTATTTGTGGAGAAATTCTCCTGTCTCCTTTTCCTCCTGCTACCATCACAGAATCACAGAGTAGTTTGGGCTGGGACTTTTAAAGTTCTTCTAGTCTCAAACCCCTACAAAGAGCAGGGACATCTCAACCAGATCAGGTTGCTCAGAGCCCCATCCAAGCTGATCCTGAATGTTTCCAGGGATGGAGCATCCACCACCTCTCTGGACAACCTGTGGCAGTGTTTCACCACCCTCACTGTAAAAACTTTCTCCCTGAGCCATAGGGATGTTCCATCAACTGGTGGCTCATCCACAAAAGTGAGCAAAATATGCTTTAATCTGTAAATCCACACGAGGTCCCTGTGATACTCTCCAATACTTCCAGAGTCAGGAAGAGCAACACAGCAAGGAAATCCCATAGACAGGGAATTATTTTACCGTGATGCTGCCCTGGAGACCTCTCCAAGATTTAGTGGAGATCAGGACTCCAGACCTTATTTCCAGTGAGTTTGAGGGAAGGAAAGGGTGAAATGAGCTGCATTGCTGATAGGTAAAAGGGAAAAGTTCACAAGTCCACAGACACACACACACGCCGAATACTCCAGGAACTTTGAGGGATTTGGTTTCAGATCACGCCACTGGAATGCAACCCTGGCTGCAAGGGTTTGGAGCAGGAGGGATGAGGGGGTGACAGAGCAGGGATTTCACTTGAGCACGTAGCACCCACAGGAGATGGGGAAAAAGAAGAGAAAAAGGGGATTACTGGAACGGGGTGATGTTATTCTGGTAGATTCTCCCAGATTTAGGGGAAGAGGAGGACAGGGAAATGTTCCTGGCTACACTTGCTCCAGCTCACACTCAAGTTATGGAAGTTTTATTGATCTTACAGGGAGCAGACTTGAGCCCTTCCTGTCTGAATCTACCTGGAATCCATGTCCAGGTCCTTGTAGGTTGCTCAACCAGCTGATCCTAATTAAAAATTCAACAGCCATTTCTTCCCTCTGAATAAATAATAGTAATTCATGTGGTCATAAACGATTCTTTTTTTTTCTCCTAAGAAAGCTCTCCTTGATATTCAGCCACTGGTTGTCAAACAGAGGCTTGTTTCCTTTCCTGTTAATAAGTACTGTCTCTTTTTTCCTAAACCAGATTTTTGGAGCATTACATCACCGTGCACAGTTATGTCAAGGCTGGATGGAGATAATTCACATCCTATCAGGTCTGACATAAGAGTATGGGCTACCTTCCAGCAGGGTAAAATATGGAAGGGAAAGTAAAATGGGTCTATGCTAGAGCAAAAGAGGGTACACACAGATTTGGGAGGTGATTGAAGAAGAAATTTGTGTTTTTAAATTCTGATCACTTTTTCTCCTGTTCACCTCCACTGATTAGGCTTCAAAAGCTTTATGTCATGACCAGTTGCCATCTGAACACCTCCAATGAGCTACAACTCACATTATTATTCATTGGCCATTGAATATATTCAGACCCTGTTTTGCCACTTCGTTGTGAAATGGGAAGACAAAGCAAAACTGACCTAAAAAGTTTGGAGCCAGAATTTGTGACTCAGGAATGGCAAAATGCAAATATTCAGTCAGAATCCTAAAATCGCTGAATAGTTTGGGTTGGAAGGGACTTCTCAAAGATCACTTAATTCCACCCCCTGCCACGGGCACGGACACCTCCCACTGTCCCAGGCTGCTCCAACCTGGCCTTGGACACTCCCAGGGATGGGGCAGCCACAGCTTCTCTGGGCACCCTGTGCCAGGGCCTCCCCACCCTCACAGGGAAGGATTCCTTCCTAATATTCCATCTATCCCTGCCCTCTATAAGAGTGAAGCCATTGCCCCTTGTCCCGTCAGTTCCTGTCCTTGACAAAAGTCCCTCTCCCTCCATTTTCCAGAAGGAACATTCAGCATTTCCTTACAACTGTGTTGCCTCATCAGCCTGAGCCATGAAGGCTCTGGTTTGTCACTCCCAGCATTTGGAAACTTTTTAATTTGACTTTTCCTCAGCGCAGTGCAATCCCAGTTTTTCTTGTTCCAAGGATTAAGAGAAGACGTCATTCCTTTCTCTCTCTACAAGTTTTTAGGTACTCAGGCTTAAACCAATGACAGCAGCCTAATTAGAGTCCCATTGTAATTAATGGACACCTACTATGAATGTAAATAGACTCAGGATGAAGCCAAAGCCCGAAATTTGTTCTTACTCCACAGTTACCAGGTAGAGGTAACCAGAAACTGGAATTTTGGATTCTCTTGCCCATGTTTGTCCCTCAGGGCTCTGCTTGGTGATTAAAGTGAGGAAGAACTGAAAAGTCAAATTTTATAAAAGTCACTATAACTTTGCATGAGGACAGTTTGGAACAAGCTTTGATTACTTGAAAAAAACCTCTTTTCTGGAGATAATGTCACAGTTTTTTAATGAATGGGATTTCAGCTCTGATCTTCTCTGAGATCTCCACTGTATCAGTGTAAAATCAGGGAAAAATTAAGCACTTGGGCAGATTTACTCTGGATTTACTCTAAGTAATTATACAAGAATCTCAACTGTAGCAGGCAATTCAAAATAAATTTAATGTTTTTAGTACTTCACATTCAGATTCAAGTTATTACTTTGTGACAAATTTCAAGGACATCTGAAACAGCAGCAGCTTTAAAATGAAAAATCTTGCAAGTTATTTCTATTTTATGTTAATACAAACTCTCCAGAGCCCTCCACATTTTGGGGGTTTGATTTTTAATGAAGCCATCAAAAATCCACAACAAATTTAGCTCAAAGAATTCCAATAAACCTTTAGGAAAAAAAAAAAAAACAACTTCTAACACTATATCTGAAATGACAAGTGTGTTATTACAATCAAATGCAGGCTGACTAATGTTTATTTGGGGTTAGGGAAAAATGGGGTTTAATTCACGACAGCTGATTTTCATACTTTTTTTGGGAGAAGAACAAGGATTATTTACCTGTCTGAATCAAATTAAGTCGTTTGAATATGAACAGTTAAGGATGAAAATGCGACTGGGAAATGTTATCGTCCCATTTTACATAAAAACAGTTGAACAAAGAGCTGTGTATCTAAAAGTCAAAGCAAGACTGAGTCATTGTTGCTTGTGGAAAAATGGGAAGAATTAAGTAAAGGCAACGGAAACGTGTTTTTTGCATGTGCAGCACATAGGGCTTTTTCATTGTGGAACTTTTCACTACCTCATTTCAGGCACTTTATTGCTCCTCCAATTTCATTTTCTGTGTAATTTGACAAAATTACAAGTTCCTTCCCGCCCAAAGATGGCTTTTCTTTCAAACTGTAAATGCCTAATTTCAAGCTCCAGCTCCATAATACACCTTTAAAACAAATTGAACCCATATTGCCACAGCTAAGGAGTCATGTTGAAGGTGAATAAAGGTTTCTTGCAGAAGTGTTTGTGTCTGTTCTTGTATTAAAAATCAAGTAGGCTCCACATCAGATGGTTGACCACCACAGGCTCTTTCTCTGTTATACACCAATATGTCCATTAAAATAAACCTTTTTATTGTGATTAAGCTTTCACACCTACTCCTGACACAGCAAGCATCACTTTTTTGCAAATGGTACAGAAAATAACCCTCTCTCTTATCCTGTCTGTTCAGTGATGCTCAGCTGAGCTGTCACAACATGGAAACATTTGCAGAAAATGCTGCTTTCATTACTACAGTAATCTAAAATAATGTATTTGGAGTACTAATGAAAAATTATCTCTTCAGGAAACATATGTGTTTAAGGATGTAGGACCATCATCTCCCTGCAATAATGATGATCAATATTTATTTCCAAACCTACTGTCAGAGGTGGGGACCAGCCTCCTGTTCCAGGGTTTTGGGGGAGCCACAAGCCAACGTGTCATTTGTGACCACAATTAACTTTGCAGATGCTTTTTCTCTTGTTACTACTATGCCTATAGTTGAAATACAGTTAAGAGGCCTTTTTTCCCCCCAAAAAAATGGGAAAAAAACACGTGACAAAGATTGTTTCAATGAGGTGAAACACAGTCCTTGCTGCAGCTTGTTTCTTGGGAACGTGCTCAGGTTTGCTCTCGGATTTTAGGCTGAATCCCTGACCTCTGGATGCACAGGGGTGGTCTCCATCCCACCACAGTGCTCAGAGACCTTCTCCTGACACTTTCTTCCTTATTTCAGCACCTTTCTTTCAGGTCTCAGTGGGTCAGATACAGTGGGAAGCAGAGCCTGGGAGTTCATGGAAGGATTTTCCTCTCATCCCTAGATGCTTCTTCCAATTAAATAATCTGTAGGCTTGGAAAATGCTGGTGGATTGACAGACCACTAAATTCCACCGGGTGTGGACAAATGAAAAATGTGAAGAGTGAAGTGTAAATCTGTAAAAAAACCCTCCACAGAACCTACCTCGGAAATTAAGTCAAGGCTATAAAAACCATGCAGATGTTATTGGCTAATTCACCAGTATCCTGCCAGTGGGATTTCCTACAATTCACCAAGAGATAAAAAATAAGGTGATTCCAAGTGGCCTCAAGGTCCCTTGTGTCAAATGGAAGACTCTTGTAATTACAAGAGACAATGAAAAGAAAGATTCCATTTAATTCAGAAAAAAACCCCAACATAACATCGATATCCTGGGGGAATTATTTGTTTTTAGACATTTGTAAAAAATTAGAATTAGTGGTAAGAGCACTTATTTATACCTTTCTTCCCTCCCCCAAATAACTGTAAAAGCTTCAAACCTGGATTTTACACCCTCAGAAATGAATCTGCAGCAGGTTCATAGGTCAGCCTGCAAGATTTGAGGTGATGTTTTGAACTTTGAACAAGTTACAAATACTTCCTAGAACAGCAAATGCAATAAATATCTCAGCAGAAGAAATTTCTTTGACTTCTTTCCCTGGATGAAATCCAGGGATGGAAGTGGGGCCAGAGCCGTTACATGATGAGGAGGAATTTAAAAAGTCAGCTTCAGGAACATCAGCAGAGAGCTCATTTCAGGCTTCGTGTGAGTTTTTGATGAACATTTATGGTGTCTTGAAGCATTTTACTCATCCTTGTTAAACAGGGGCTGCATCTGTTAAGTCAGTCAGCAAAGAGCCGCCGTAAATGGGAAAACCAGAAAAGCCTCTGCTGAAGGTTTGAAACCATTCCTCCTTATTTATCATTTTAGGTAGAATTGAGTGCTTGTTTTCCTTCTGTCTGGAAATGTCACCTACAAGATCTTCTAAATCCTCCCTCCTCAGCAATTTGACTTTCCATTTGATTGGGAATTTGTCTCGAAACTCAGCGGGGTGGGTGGGAGGCAACTGCCGACTAACTTGTCTCCCACGACTCCTTTTAGGGTAAATAGATTTATATCCTGTATTTATGAATAGTGAAAGTGAGAATAATGATGAAGGGGCAATGACAGATTTTCCTTGACGTGCTTTGTCACCCAGAGCTGTTAGAGCTCTAAGCAGTCAAATTAGTTTAGGCCTGTAAAGTGAGTGATGTGCCCTTTTCTCCGAGGTAAAGAGATATTTGTAGTGGCATGGAGAGAGCTGGGAACGTTTCTTGTAAGATTGCCCAGAGGAAATAGCACCGTGCACAACTGGCTTTTTGTACAGAAGACTATATTAAAAGAAGAAGAAGAAAAAAAAGAACACACATAGTCTAAAAGTATATTTATTAAAAAAGGAGGGAAAAAAAGACGACATATTTCAACTCTTGTTGAAACGCCTGAAAAGTTTCCCTGTGACACTGAATGATCTAAGTCATGTCTCCAAAGAGTAGCTCATCATTTCTCAGACAACAGCAGGAATTTGTGGCTGACCTCTTGAGGGAAATGGTCAACTTTCTCCATCTTCCCTCTCCATGCCAATGTTTGGCTTTAATTTATGTTGGTCAGTTGAAAATGGAAAGTTCAGTACCAAAGCTTGGGGTGGGGGGGAGGGAGGGAAACACAGCATGAGAAAGGACTTGTTTTGTGGGATATGTTTTCCAAAGCACTCTGGTTTTACACAGGCTGTTTCCGGGTGCCTTCCAGCCTGTTTATCACCCCGGCATCGGGAGTGCCCTTCCCAGATGGAGAAATGAAAGGCTTCGGTAATTGAGGTCAGTTGCCGTTATTGCAAAAGGATTGCAAAGGGTTTTTTACAAGCTGTCAGGGCCACCTCCATCTGGTAAGAAGCTCCACATCTCTTCTAACCACTGCAGCGTGTTTTCTTTCAAAATATCATAGAGGAAACATATTGCCTTGGGGAAGATATAAGGAACTTTCAAGGAAAACCGGGTGCCTTGACTCTGTGACGTGTGTTGGTACCTCAGCGGTAACTCCCTCGTAGATTTGTCTATTCAAAAAACACCCCAAAGTAGCACAAATTGGGTTCCTCGGCAATTACAGCAAAGAAAACTCATAAAGGGGACAGCATATAAAAATGGCACAGGAGAGATTCATACTCCAGGTTATGGGAAGGATTGAAAAGATTTGAGAGTCATGCTCTAGCAGAGTTTGGGACAAGTCTCTGTCGTGTAGATATTAATTGCCTTTGCAATTCCTTTTTTATTTGTAGTTTTGGTGTGGGGTTTTGGGGGGTTTGTTTTTTGTTGTTTTGGTTTGGGGTTTTTTTGTGTCTATGGGGGTTTTTGTTATTTTTGTTTGGTTTTGGTTTTTTGTGAGTTTGTTTTGCTGAGAAGAAACCTTAATCAACAACCCATGTGATCTTTTTCTCATTTCAAAGAGGCATTGTTTGGCAAACACAGAAAGAAATATCTCTCAAACCTGGAAATGCCGTCTAGATTTTCTTGCAGAGCGGGGTATTGACAGGCCTGGCACATGTAAATGCCATTTACTTTCTGTTTAATATAATATCTAACCCAAGATAACCCCTTGAATGGTATTATTTTACCCACTTTGGAGACACCACACTGTCATGAATAGTTTAATTTCAGCAGATCACACACCTTCTGAATCCTAATGAATAATCCCAAATTGTGTACATGTGAATAGCAAGTTGGGGTCTCTGTCTTCTGCTGGTTTGTACTTTCTTTTTCCTCTGATCCCCACACACACCATGTTGTCTCATGCTTTTCCACACCCAGGACATTGGCAAGAAGTTCCTTCATGGTTCATCTCCTGCCAGGAGCTCTCAGTGACGTGGGATGTAAACTCATTTTCTGGACTCCCACCCAAGGTTGCCACTACATGACACCTCTCAGGGCTTTCTTACTGGTTTGGAAGCACCTGGCTGTTCCTGGAAGGCACATCTGGATGAGGCACAACTTCTGGAGGGGTAATCCCAGGAAGGGAGAATCAGAGATGTTGGAAAGGTCTCAGAGCATTGGCCAAACATGTAATGACTGTGCCAGTCCAGCCACGGTGGGCTCCAGCTGATGGGAGGGTATCAGCTCTTCTTCCATATAATCAACCATCCCACAAGCTCCAAATACATTAAGCTGAAGTTGTACACCTTTAACCCTTCAGGTTTACTCAGCTTTTCCCAGGAAGAAGTCTCCAGCTGATGAGGGGAAGAAGAAGATGTTCATGTTTTTCAGGAAGACCGACAAGAGCACAATCCACACCTTGCACCACCTTCCCCATCCCTCTCCAACTCCAAACCTCAGCTGAAGCAGAGCAGATTCTTACAGTCCTGCAAAACACAGAGGTAAATTAGTGATGGAGGACAACTCTCAGGTTTTGGGGGCAGATCTGGAATGATATATTATGTACATAGATTACTGGGAATCGCCAACTTCCCAGCTGTAGGTGGGAAAAGCCAAGAGTGGGCAGAAGTTGCTCAGGGCATCTGTGCACTGTCTGTAACAGCCCCTGCAGTAGCAAATCAGGTTCTGTGTATGAAATATAGTATTTTCACACATCTAGTGAATGCCACAATAAAACAAGGAACTGGTGCAGTTTACGACTGGGCCTCATGCTGAGTCCAATTAAACCTACTGTTTCCAATCAGGTTTAATGTGAGGATAAAGTGAATGCTCCCTGAGATTTGGAGGAGGATAATTTGTCAGTAATAATAAGTGTAGACAAACAGGATGTTCCACAGTGCAGGGGCCTGATTAAAACCAAATGTGTTTCCAGGGATCATCTCGAAACTCCTGGCAGCCAACACAGTCAGCATTGCTTGTAACTTCCAGCACTTCTTTTGCACAGGCTTGCAGCCTTTGCAATTCTTCCCAAATCCCATGGAAAAAAAATAGGAGCCAGGCCATTGGGTCACCCATGAGCCATCTCTCTGCGTTGTTTTTGGTTTTTCAGGGTTTTTTTCAGAGCATGTTTCAGCTTTATAACCTGTCAATGCAAGGACATCCTAACAGGAAAGGGAAAAAGTCTTGGATTTTCAGTCTGGCCCTATCCTACTTCCTGACAAGAGCCTGTCTAGCTGGACTTAACATTGGCAAAAATACATTTCCTGATCAAAATGGGGTTTCCTACAAAAGGTGAATTCTTTCTTGATGAATTTTAATATAGAAACAAAATTGACAGTTATCAGACCATGGCCCAAAATGCCACTTCAGCTTTTGGGGGAGTTCAGCGTAAAGAAACAAGGAAGATTACAAACAATCCCAGATTTAGGGTTTTAAATGAGACTCGAGATCATTTGAATAACCTCTTTCCTTAGGGAATGAGGAGGGTGAATTTCCTAAGAAGGATTTTCTCACTTCTTGGCCAGATGGGAGACTCGGTACCTCAGTGCTCATTAGTTAAGTTACAGTCCCTGGGAAATCCGTGGTTACCTGCTGCTGGAGAGCTGCTTTTGTTCATTAGACACAGCCAGCCTGAGGTCAGCGTGCAGAGCAGTTAACATACTAGCAAACCACTAATTAACCCAACCCAGGAGCAGCAGCCCTTTCCCAAAATGTGTCTCTAATTCTCCCCCACCCCGTGTTTACAGCAGCACAATGGATTCTGTGTGGAGCAGGAGCTGGGCACGGACCTCCCAGGGGAAGGGGGTCCCATGGAGGGACCATTGCTGCAGAAATCGGGATAAGGGATTGGGAAAATCACTGAAATAAATGCAAAACTGGATGTTATGTCCTGTAACATTCTCCCTATTCCCCAAGAGAGCAATTGCCTCCACAAGTGGCTCCTTTTTGCCTGTAGGTCTCTGTCATATTCAGATTTATCTTTTTTGATTTTAGGATGGTTCTGGATTATTGGGAAGTTACTGTCTGGATCTTCTCTCTCCATTATCCCATGGCCTGGGAGTATTTGCTTTCTTCAACAGATTGTGGGAAACACTGAGATGATTAAAAATGGGAATTCTTCTGGAGGTCTCCGTGGTTTGGTGACACAGGCAGTGCCTTGTACCTGCTAACATATCCCCAGAAACCTGCATTCCTTCCTTGCACCTCATTACTAAAGGAATTCTTCTTAGGAAGGTCTGATGAGCTCCTGCCAGTGCCCCCACGAAGAGATAGATTTTTTTTTATTTTAATATATTTATATGTACACATAATAAAACCCATTCTGGACTATATACAGGGAGACAACCCCATCATTTTAGTCCCAAAGACCCTTATGGATAAATTCCCACAAAAAATATGGAAGATATATAGGAAAAGGTAGAAATTTTAAAGTCCTAAGTCTGGTGTGGTTTTGGGGAATATCCCTGGTGAAGGAGCCTTGCAAGAAGAAGGCTGGATAGGGAACAAGGAGCTTATTTCAGTTTCAAAGTGGAGAGAAAACTTTCCTTCCCTTTAGCATGGAAAAAAAAAATGCAGGTGAATTCATAGGTTTCTGTTTTGAGAAGCCTGGAAGAGACGAAACTTTGAGAGACAGATGTTTGTGGGTACCTGAAGCTTTGCATGTCTCCAGCATGGAAAAATGCAATTTCAAAAAGTCTGGGAACTGAGACAGGAAAATTGCACTGATAAAGGCACCCTGGATGGGGTGATTTCCCCTGAGAGTAAAAAAAAAGCCCCAAAATAGGGATTTCCAGTCTGCCAGAGACACCCATGGCTCTTCTTTTCCTGCTGAGGGGCGACAATGGCAAAGACATCCTTTCAGATGGAAGCAGCTTCCCTGAAAACCTCACCATGTCTCTTAGCGAAGCTGCCCCAGACAAATTTAATTTGATTTAATTTAGAGCCACAGCTTGTTCCCAGGGAAGGGTAATTGGATCCGTGGCAAAGAGCTGGGAAGGGGGCCTGAGATGAAACAAAGGAGGCAGCTCTGCTGCTTGGGATACTTGTTTTCTTCAGTGAAATTTCGTAAGGAACAAAACCCCTTCTCCGCACAGCGGGGCAATTTCACTGACCTCATTTCCTGCCACTGTTCCTTCTCCTCTGATAATGGGGAAGTGTGTTGGTTTTGTCCTCCTACAATTAAACAAACAAAGCATAAAATTAGTGTGGATGTTTAATGCAAAAAGCCTGCAGAAGGAGAGCTGCTTTGGACTTGAGATATTTGCAGACACCAGATGACGAGATGGTTGCTGCAACTTCCAAGCTTGGTGCATCCAACTGTTCCGAGAACACCCCTCAAGTCAGAGCTGCCAGGCACCAGTGAGGGGCTGGGAAAGAGGGGGAGCTGTCACTGGAGGGCAGTGGAGCTGGGGAAGGGGCTGGAGCACCAGGAGCAGCTGAGGGAGCTGGGGGGGCTCAACCTGGAGAAAAGGAGGCTCAGGGGACACCTCCGACAGGAGCGGGGAGCTGGGGGGAAGGTCGGGCTCTGCTCCCAGGGAACAAGGGACAGGATGAGAGGAAATAGCTCTCAAGTTGCCAGAAGAGGTTTAGATTGGATATTGGGAACATTTCTTCATAGAAAGAGTTGTCAAGCACCAGAACAGGGTGCCCAGGGCAGTGGAGGAGTCTCCCACCCTGGAGGGATCTAAAAGTCATATAGATGTGACACTTGGGGACACAGTTTAGTGGTGGCCTTGGGAGTGCTGGGAGAAGGTTGGACTTGATGATCTTAAAGGGCTTTTCCAACCTAAATGATTCTATGATTCCATACTTTGCCTCCTCCCTTCCCTGGCTCAGCAAGTCAAGGAGTTGGTGAGGAGAGGACTTGGGTTCTCAGCTCTTGGCCATCATTCCAGGCTGGCTTTTGATGGGACACTTCCTACATATGTCCAATAAAAGTGAAATTTGATGCTTAGTGTGGGCTGGGGCTGGAATTAAGGCCATGTGCTGGCCCAGGAAGGGGTGATTGTGGTGCCAGGGGGCCGTGGGCAGCCCCAGGGGTGGCACCATGGGCAGAGTGTGCCCGTGCACATGTGAGGTTGCTCTTCTCAGCACAAATCTAACATTAAAAGGAAAATAAAAGAGGAAAAAAATCTAAAAAATCCCAGCCCAATATAGGGGCACAGGCTGACCTTGGTACCTGCAAAGTCCCTGCAAAATCATCTCAGTATCTCACTCTGATTTGAAGCTTTTTGAGTCTTACTGACCCAGAACATTCCAGGACAATGACCTTTTTTTGTGCTGTGACCACTCTGGACTGGCTGTGGAACTGAACTGCCTGGATATATCAAAAAAATAAGGAATTCACAGCTTTTGTCTGGTTGGGAAACAGTAGAGAAGGGAAAACAGTAGTTTGTGGTGTTTTCTAAATCTGTATATAATTTATTCTGCTCTTCCTCTCTCCTTCTCCCCACTGTACATTATTAAATATTCAGCTCTGGACTGTTTTTCCCTTCATTGGTCAAATGTTTGATTTACACTATTTAAAGGAAAGTAAAATCCAAGGCTATTTTGTATAAAAAAGCTGTTGTTTTAAATTTTAAGGCATAAGGTAAACATTTCCCTCAATGCTGGATTTCCTTTTTATAACCAAATGTTGTCACTCTCATTGCTTTAAATCTGGGCAGAGTTTTCATAACTTTATGTACTTCTTTTTTTTTTTTTTTGGTAACTGTGAGTGGTTTAAAAGTAAGGATGAGGATGGTAAAGAGCAAATTGGAAGTGTTTTTTCATCTTTTTTTTCATCCATTATTTGAATTTCATACCCCTGAATAACAGAGCTGGTTTTGTTCACAGGAGTATTTTATCATTGTATATTCCCCCACAAAAATGAGGACCCAGCCTGGGAATTATTTTAGGAAGATTACTTTTAATAAGATCCATACAGTTACAAAATATAATCAAAATACATTAACTCTTCTTTAGTCCTTTGCTTTAGGCTGGAATTCTCTCTGCCCTTTCATGCCTGGAAAATGAAAAAGATGTTCAGCTGGCTTCCCACAAGGGAAAAAGGTGTTTGCTTCAGAAAGCTGCTCCTTTTTTTTTGCTGCGATTTTAGATTTCTTTTTAAAAATATCAGGCCAGAACCTTTGAGCGGCCAAGACATTGAGATAACGAGGATGTCCCTCCAACAAAGAGAGTGGAACTGCTCAGCTATACGGTCGGTGAAGCTGGAAATTGCATATAAAACTCTTTCCCGACTTTTTTTTTCCCAAAAGAAAATGCTCCTGGAGTCCACTAGAGGGTTCAGCTCGGAGCTGTGCAGCCGAGTGTGAGGTGCTGCATCCCATCGAGATGCGCTTGGAAGGGCAGGTGGAGCTGCTGCTCCAACCCCAGCCCGGGTCAGAAACCACCTGCAGACGGAGGAAAAGAAGAGATGGCTGGGAAATTTATCCTAATGATCATTATAAAAGGGTCAATTGCTCTTTTATTCAGATTAATTAGAAGGGTGTTCACAGGAACCATAATCTTAGTGGCACTGCTCATTTATTCTCCTTTTGGCTGCTTAGAAAGTTCTCTGGAGTTTTTTATAACTTGGGCTTGGTTTTAGTTTTGAGCATTTTTGTTACAACTCAGGGGGGAAAAAAAAGCAAAAAAGCATAAAATCATCCAGAGCCTTTAGAATTACAGCTGGCTTGTGTTCCACTCAACAAGTCAGCCTGAAATACTGAGTGACAGGAAAATTGATGTTTTACCTCGGCACTTTTTTTTCTTTTTTGGTCTTGAAAGCACAGCAATATAAGAAATAAACCTTTCTGTAGGAGGCTGAGGGCTAACACACCCTAATTACAAGACAGGGGGTGCTCAGGGTCGTTGTGGATCGCAAGTGAGTGACGGCAATAAATCACTTATTGGCCCATTCGTTTCTTTTTTTAGCACCTTTGCCAAGACCAAATGCAGGACAGGACCAGAAGGGGGGTGGCTTTTATGGGATCACTGAAGGGAGCTGTCAGAGGCCCTCAGCAACGATATTTTGGGCAAGAAAACCCTATTGCAGTTCAATTTTAACAGTCAATCACCCAGTTTACAGCAATGAGAGTGTTAAATAAACGGGGGAGATAACAGATGGGACCCCATGGGAGGCACAGCGAAATGCACATCGACAACCTGCAGGCACAGGGGGAGCAGATCCACATGGCTCTTTTCCAGAGCTCTCAGAGGACAATTTGGAAGGTCTGGCCTAAAAAAAATCTCTTGTGCAGAACGCGGTGCCCTCAAATCTCACCACCATGGGTGGGAGGAGGATGCCCTGATGCTGCAATCCTGTCTGACACGGCTTTGCTGATGAAGTTAATGAGATTCCTGCACCCAAATGACCAATGCTGGAACAAGGCAGATTGCAGACACAGGGCAATAATGGGCCAAAAGCAACTGTAATGGAATATTGTCGTTTTATCAAAAGATTTCATCTCTTCTCGCTTAACTGAGTGGCAAACTCTCCCCGTGCTTTCTGGGGCTCTGGATTTGAGTTTCATCGTGGGGATAGGAAGACAGTGAGATGACATCCACAGCCTTGTCCTCAGAGCTCCTGAGAAACCCTTTCTTTCCAGTAATCTGGCTCCATTATGCCGGGATTAAGTTAAAGAGTGTAAGATTTCTCCTCCTGTGTAAGCCCTGAATTCTGTGTGTGCAGTGTCATGGAAAGTTATGACTTGGCTTTCACATGAATAATTCAGTCTGCTACTTTCATGCATTCTGCTGCCAGCAGAATTGTCATATTTTATAGAGGGATCAAAAAGTGTTCCCTAGTAAAAATGTACAGTTTCAGTTGAGAGAAAGGGTTCAGATTGCGGCGGTCCCTGTTTGAAAATGCTGCTTGTATGACTGATTATTTTACTTCCTTCTGGACCAAAGCATACCAATGTTCCCATTTTTCTGCAACCCCCCCACTCTGAAAGGCAGGCCCCATATTGGGCTGGGAGGTTTGCTTATGTTAAATAAAAACAAAACACAGAGAGCTGTTCAGAAAGAATCAATAGCAAGTGATCATTTATCAGCCTGCTCAGCCTTTTCTTTGAAAGCAGTGCAAAATTTTCCATGGACTTCAATAAGAACCAGACAGAAACTTACCTGCAAGCCAACGTGCCTTTGGTCAGAACACACCAGGCTGGGCTATAAATAAAACTGAAGTTTTAAAACTCAAGTTGCACCTCGGATAAACCTTTTTCCCTTCCCTAATGCCTCAGGTTCCTCATCTATAAAAATGAAATGTTGCTGGTTTTCATATTAAACTTTAAAATTAGGCAAGAACTAGGTAAAACAGCAGAACATCTTTCTAACTACCTCCTAGACTAGTTTTTGCTGCTGTTGTTGCATTAATTAAAGTTTGGTATTTGTGGTCTCCAGTCCAAGCTGCATGAGCATCCCTAAGTAGATAAAACTCCATCGAGGGGAAAGGCTGATATACAGGATCAGCATCGTGTTAATTCTACTTAATCCATGCAATTATCCAACCCAAACCCATGGATCAGACAAGCAGTGGACACCAGTTCAGAGAGATTCTCCCCATCTGCCTCCTTTCTGTGAACATCTCCAGGGCCTGATCCCGGATCCGAGGGAGACTTGCTGCTGATTTTACTTTTAATTTAGCTGGACCACACAGACCTGACCCAGGATGCTGCAGCCTCAGGGAAAACTGGCAGGACTGGCTCTCATTTTCCTTTTTGAGAAATATATATATAAAATTTGCTCTTAATCTGATGGAATGATGAACTTTATCAAGAACGAATAACAGAAAATACCTCGTGTATTAAGAGCTCCCAGATTATCTTCTATTTGCTTTGTGGGCAAACAGCAAGTTTTTAAGGATTTTAATCCCCAGCATTACGACCCACCAAACAAAAACAAGGAAAGAGTTTCTCCCGGCAAATCAAACCAGGATGAAATCCTCCTGTTCCAAAAGGGACTGGGTAAATATTTTCCTATAGGAGTCGACACCGCTGGCCTCTCCACACGCTAAAGAGGCAAGTGTGGGTTTAATGGATAGATAAGCCCTTATCTAAAGGATACAACACTTGGCTTTACAGTCTGCACACTTCTTTCCCAATTGCTAATGGCTCTTGCCTTTATGGCACTTGTGCCTCAATTACGGTGCGAACAGCCCCGATTATCCCAGCCCGAAAAGGGGCTTTTTGGTGGAAAAAAGAGATGTCGAGGGGATCTGATAGGGAAAAAGAA
This sequence comes from Serilophus lunatus, assembly GCA_013399895.1. Taxonomy (NCBI): domain Eukaryota; kingdom Metazoa; phylum Chordata; class Aves; order Passeriformes; family Eurylaimidae; genus Serilophus; species Serilophus lunatus. The sequence goes on from VXBA01002171.1 coordinate 2,636,849, forward strand.
GGTGTTTTTCTCGCGCCCGGACCTGTTTGAAGCACATAACGTGTGCCCTGGGCATTAAAAGCACCGCGCGGCTGCTGCTGAATTTCAGCTGCTTTGAGAGAATTGGAGCTTTTATAGATTTCTTGGGTCAGAGCGATCGCAAAGGTGATTTTTTTAATTATTATTTTTATTTTCTTCTTATTCTTTTACGGAAAAGAAGAGCGGAAGAAAAAGCCTTGGATGCCTTCTCCCTGATGCTGCAGGAGGAGGGATGGATCCCGCCCGCAAAAAGTTGGGAAGAGGCGCTGGGAGCTCCTCCCAGGTGATGTTTATGGCACAGAAAAACCTCCACATCCCGGTGTACAATGACCACACTGTAAATTCGTCCTTTCCCATCACGTAGGACGTTAAGATCGTTAGTTTTGGCTGGAAATAAAATATATTCCATGCAGACCGCTCTGCTAGTGGGCACAAAATTCACGCTGCTGCTCTGATGTTTCTCATTATATTTCCCCTTTGTTCCTAAAAATGACTGAGTTATTGCATAATGCAGGGAAAATACAGCATAAGGATGGAAACGAAGACAGGCTGTCAGTTATAAGTGTAAATGGATGCTCGATTTCATTTAGAAAGCGTTGCCCCTAAAAAACTAACCGTCTAAAAAAAATCCTATTCTGACAAGTAAATAGTTTGTTTCCTCCTCATTTAATACAGCCTTTTAAAATCTCCAGCAACTCGTCAGAGGATTTATTTAGACTGTTTGATTCTTACGTTTTCCCCCGAATTTTGTGTGCGTGCGTTTTATTAGGTTAATAAAACTTGATTTCCAAGGTTTTGGACGCCTCGGGGGTACAATGAGCTCGGATGTCGAATGCATCAAATAGCTAATGAAGGGATTTCAAAGGTCTCCAAAGTGTCCATAGCAGCAATTTGTAGCGTCTCATAAAGGTAAAGCCCGTTCTGGCTACAGTGTGTTTTGTCTGACAGTTTTCCGGGCGCTCTAACTTCGATTTGCTGTTTTATTCACATTTTATATCGTTTTTAAACGCCCCGGTCTCGCTGTCACAGGGATTGTGGTCAAAACGAGTTAAATCTTCATCCTCAAGCGAACTCATGCCAGTATTCCTCGGAAAAGGAAAACGCGGGGAAAATCCCCAAACGGATCGTGCATTACAGGGATTTACCAAAAGGGATCCAGAGGGTAAAACGATATGGGGGGAAAACCCTCTCCCAGGGAAACATTTTACCGCGGAAAGGTCTTATTGGGAGGGAGGCAGGGGGAAGCTGAACCACTTTTTTTTTTTCGTTTTCCTTCCTCCCCCCTATTCTTTCTTATTTTCTTTTGCCGTTTATTTTTTGTTTGTTTTTTCTTTCTTTCTTTCTCTTCTCTTCTCTTCTCTTCTCTTCTCTTCTCTTCTCTTCTCTTCTCTTCTCTTCTCTTCTCTTCTCTTCTCTTCTCTTCTCTTCTCTTCTCTTCTCTTCTCAGTTTTCTTTGCTTTTTTAATTTTATTTTCCTTGCCACCCCCCCTCCCTTATTATCCTTTTTTATTGTCTTTTTTTTGTTTTGTTTCTTTTGCTTTTTTCCCCCTTTTTCACTCCTATTTTTTTTCCAGTTTTGTTTGCTTGTTTGGGGGTTTTGTTTGTGTTTGGTTTGGTTCTATGTTTTTGGGGTTGTTTTTTTCTTATTTCAGCTTCTTTTCTTCTCATTCCACACTTTCTGGGCTGATCCAGGCGCGCAGGCGGGTGAAGTGAGGGATGGAGTGAGGCTGCAGTGGGTCCCCGGGCTGCTCCTGGCGCTGCCGCCCATCGGGACACTCAGCTCTGCCTCTCTTTTCCCGAATTACTCTCCATTCCGCCTCCCCAGCCTGGTCCTATTTTGGCAAAACCCAAAAAACCAAGAAGCCCTCCCGCCCGGCCCATCCCGAGTCGCAGCTTCCCCCGGGATTGGTGTGTTTGTGTAATTCCTGGGCAAATGAACTTGCCGTTGCCAGTTTTCCTCCGCCTTTTCCAAATACTGAGCTGGATTTCCAGAGCTCCAGAGCAGCGCTTTGGAGCTGAGCTTCTCTTCTCCCACTCGGAGGTAGCGCTGGTTCTGCCTCTCCTGGGATTTGGGAAAGGGGCTCTTGCCAACAGGCCGGTGGCTGCTGGAAAACCACGCTGGCACCTCGCTCTGTCATTTGTCCCGAACTCTTCTCGGCTGCCAAATTAAAGACATCAAAATAATAATAGTAATAATCATAATTATAGAAAAAATAAAATTAGCTGGATTTTTGAAGCCGCTGCTTCGGCTGCGAGAACACACAGAATCCCGGTGACACCCAGGCAGGGAGGAGATGGAGATGGAGATGGAGATGGAGATGGAAAGGGGCCGAGGGGGACACCCAGAGCCCCGGACTGGGAAGAGATGGAGAGGGACTGAGGGATACCCAGAGCCCTGGACTGGGAAGAGATGGAGAGGGACTGAGGGATACCCAGAGCCCTGGACTGGGAAGAGATGGAGAAAGACTGAGATACCCAGAGCCCCGGGCTGTGAAGAGATGGAGAGGGACTGAGAGATACCCAGAGCTTTGGCGACTCCCAGGGTGGAGAAAGAGGGTGATGGAGAGGGACCAGGGGCCGAGCAGAGCCGCGCTGAGCGAGCTGGGGGCTGTTGTCACCCCTAAAAGAAAAGGGCCATTCTGGAGCCCACAGATGAGTGGCTCTAAGAGCTCTCGCAAGGCAGGGCTCTCGCTATGAGGTTACAACAGCAGTGTTAATCTTCTATCCAGTGTTTACAGAGCCAGCTCATCCGTGGGGCGGGTGGAAAGCAGCCAGCTCGCAAGAGAACGCTCTTTATTAAAAAATACGCTGTCGTGTTGCTTTTAGCAGTGACCCCGGAGCGTGTCCCGCATTTTTGGGGGAGAGCAGCTCCCCTTGCCCGCGGCTCCCCCAGTCCCAGCGCCGCACCCGCAGGGGATGGGAGGTTCCCAGGCGCCTTCAGCAGCACCTGGAAGAGCCTCTCACTGGGAAAAAACCCCGCGGAGCGCATCCCCCCCGCGCGGGCACCGCACCGCGGACCTTTTATTGATTCATCTATTTGTTTTACGTAAGGGGGGGGGTGTGTGTGTGAGCATTTCGGTCTCTATCATCACACCAAAACCATCCTTTCGACACCAGAAGATAAGGGTGAAATGTGGGAAAATTAGGAAAGGAAGGGATGATAGCTGTGGAAAAAAAAAATACTAAAAAACTCTCCCCAAACCTCTCCTTGCTACCTTCGTCCTTGTGCAAACCTCACTTAGGAGAAATACCAGCACGACACTCTCTGTTCTCCATCCTGCTTATCCCAGACCGTGGGAAGGGGAGATAATTCCCGGGAATTAGATGTGTCCCCCGCACAGGGAGCTGCGTCCGGCTCGTTTTGGGGACAGATGAGCTGCTGGCGGTGTTTCTGTCGGGTGGGGGGACACGGGAGCCCGGCCGGCCCCCCCCTGCGCTCTGCCGCACCCGCGGAAGATGCTGCGGGTCCGGAGGATGAGTGTCCGTGGGGTAAAAACAATACAGGAATGTTTGGGAATTGCGGGTCGGAGCCCTGCCCGCTGTGCGCCGCTCCCTGCGCTGCCTGTCCTGCCTGTCCTCTCTGTCCTGCCTGTCCTGCTGTCCTGCCTGTCCTGCTGTCCTGCCTGCCCTCTCTGTCCTGCCTGCCCTCTCTGTCCTGCCTGTCCTCTCTGTCCTGCCTGTCCTGCTGTCCTGCCTGTCCTGCTGT